>JAFIRS010002167.1:0-245524 GCA_018342105.1 Gonioctena quinquepunctata
TTTTCCAGAATATTCAGCTATTATTTCACAGTTACATAACGAACATGTTTGCAATAATCTATTATGAAAATTGATTCCTTGGGTTGTATGCAAATTCGTAAAGACCAACTAATGATCTGATGTAAATTCAAATTATATACATGCTGGGCGCTATGAACAGGATTTATCCATTCCAATTTACCCTTCCACCCAGGAGATTTCAGCTCATACCGAGAATATCAGACAGGATGTCTATAAACACACAGTCTGACGGGGTGTGTTATTATAATTATAATTAATTTTTTAATAACACTTTTATTTAACCCCAACAATAATTTCATCAAGTGTCCAATGTGCCCCCCCTCCTGAGTCTTGACAATGAAGTACCTACCCTATTATAAATAGCTTCTCTCACATTGAGGAAAGTCTGTTCATCTATTTCTTCACATGTATCTATTATTCTGTGTTCCAACTCTCCTATTGTTTGGCATTCAGTGGCGTTGATTCTTGACTTCAGATATCCCCAAAGAAAAAAATCAAGTGGTGTAAGATTCGGAGATCTTGGTGTCTATTTTGTACTTCTCCTGTGACCTATCCATCGCCCAAGTTCGTATCGAGGATTTCTCTAGCTATGCAAACGAAATGAGGAGGTGCCCCATCCTGCTGAAATATGATTCCAGGATTTTCAAACTCTTTCTGATTGTTTAATACAATTTTTCTCATTCGAGATTCAATTTCAGTTTCTAAAAGATTTCTGTAAAGAACTCCTGTAAGATTGCCTCTGATGAAAATCGGTCCAACAACGATTGCCCAAAATCCCCGCCCAAACATTCACCTTTTTAGGAAACTGGGTATGTCCCTCTCTAAAAATATGCGGATTAGTATCGCTTCTGAATCGTTCATTCTGTTTATTGACTTTTCCATTGAGAGAAACGTGCATTCGACTGCGGAACCTACACGTTTCAGGAAGCCCCGTTCTCCTTCAATTGTTCTTGTTAACCACTCACAAAATTCAACCCTCTGGTCTGGATCATCCTCCGTGAGAGCATGCTGGATTTTCATTTTATAGGGATGAAACTTTTTTAGCACTCTGGACTCTTTTTTAACTTACTCCACAGGATTCAGCAACTGCAGACGTTGACTGAGTCGGATTGATTACCATTTCAGCAACAATTTCTATCTTTTTTGTTCTGAAAGAGGCGTCTTCCTGATCTTGGAGCATCTTTCAGCGTACCAGTTGCTTCGAGCTTATTTAAAAGTTCGCGCAAATATGACCTCGAAATAGTATTCTCGGGAAATTTATCATTAAACATACGGACTGCTAGATGATAATTTCTTCCAGCTTCTTCAAATATCAAACTGCTCCAAATTTATCGTCTGAACTACGAGCCATGATCAGACTTTCCATAAAGGATCAAGGCGCTCCACGGATCATTTGACAGTTAGCAGTTCAGTTTGACAGTAAACAAGATGTTACCGAGACAACAGGTTTTTCCAATGCAAACTTGATTGAAAGCAACATTAGTGTTTTTCGTTGGGTTTGAAATGACCAAAATGTCACTTTTCAAACGTTAATATTTCGAAAACAATTGAATTAAGGAGGAGTATATCAGGAAAACTGTTGGGAATTATGAGGAAATTGCGAAAATGGATTAATATACGGGTCTTATATCAAAAAAAATTATTGAAGATGGCGCTCAGCCGCCATTTCAGAACTTTAAGCTGAGGTTTTTCATGAAAAGTGGTTTCTATCTCCCTTTTTGAGCCCTCTAAATTTTGTTGCGATATACCAGGTGGTTAAAAAATTAGTAGGGAAAACGGACTTTAAACGAGCACTGTTTTACATTTGAGAGCAAAAATCGTGTTTTTTTCGTTTTTCGTTTGTAACATGGAACCTAATGGAACAATAGTGATGCTTTCCACAGACGAATTGAAGAGAATTTCACATTGCACTATTCGGGAGCGGAACGAGGACACAACCGGGTAGGATTTGTAACGTTGGGAAATGCAATATTGGTATAGAAATGGAAGATTGATATTTTTTCTCAGTCTTTCAAAGCCTCTATTCAAACTGATTTGGCCTATATTTGAACTCAACTGAAATATTGATGAATAGTATGCCTGTGCCAAATTTTGTGTCATTCGGTTGAAAAATAGACCACATTTTCATATGTGGAAATTTGATTATATCTCAACTGATGGTATTTTTGGGTTCTGAAGAACTCAATCGACAAACGTATACCAAAATGTTTGGAAGAGAAATGCCGTAATGATTCCTGGAGACTTTGATTCTCAGATGGAGTGAGAGAGACTTCATAGAGCAAGAGGCAGGAAAATACACAATACACGAACACACAAATGACAATGCACAACATCCCTGGAATCCAGCAAAATTCGAGCACTTCAAAATGCACAATATAATATGGGAAGCGCGAGACCAATAAACATACCGCCAAATGGACCACTAAAAAAAGACAATAAACATTAAAAGACGTCACAATAAGCAGTTGAAGATATCAGGAACTACAGGGGGGCATGAAACAAAACAATGAAACAAAAAGTAGAGATAATTGTAAAAGACAGGAATGGGACCATATCACACCAAGAAATGAATACTCTGAACAAGTTACAACACAAACGAGAATCAGAAATGAGAAAAACGATATAGAGACATAATGAAAGAATATTGAAGAAAGTAAAAGAGAAGTTGTGGAAGAACACGAAGAATTGGTACAAAACTAAATTAGACATAAATGGTACATAAATATACGTTTTGGAGGGTTGCAAATTGGTTTTTAACGATTTGTGGCTAAAATATGCATTATATCATTCTAGGGAAAAAAGTTGTAGATAATTGTAAAATCTTGAACTTTGGTATCAATAATTTCTTTAAATTACCCAAAATTGACGAAAAAACACTAAAAACTTTTTTTTTTGTTCTTAATTTTCTTCTCCCGCAAAAAAAATATGAAAATTCGTGAAAAAATTTTTTTTGTATGTTGAATAGGCTGTATTTTTTTCATTCAAGATAACATTTTTTTGTATGTTGAATAGGCTGTAATTTTTTCATAGCAAAATAATTATTATACGATTGTATACGAATTTAAATTAAAAAAAAGGACTATTTTCAATTGAAAAAGTTGGTTTAGAAATTTTAAATTCTCGAACTTCATCGGTGCTCATTTTCTTCGTTCAAACCTCGACTTCAAGATGGTATGAAAAACAAAATTGCTCGTATGGAAAAATATCGTTTATATGCCAAAAACCAAAAAAATTTTTTAATTTTTCAGTAATTTTGGGAATTTTTTAGAGCAAATAAGCGTTGAAATTGATGAAAAAAAAAAGTTCATGTAATATGATGTCATTTACATTCAATTATTTTTTAATGGTTTTGAAATTTCCGAAAACATTGTTCAAACAATAATCGAATATGTAGAAACTTCAAAAACCAAAAGCTATTATTCAGATAGTTTTTTTAAACATGAAGTATAAATAATGTACACGTTAGTGAAAATTGAAATCAAAATTGTTTCATCACATTCAAATATAGAAAAATCAATGTCGAAATAGTTCTATTTTGATTTAATTTTCTTTGTAGGTCGCTCTTCAGCATCAGAACTGATGCAGCATTCGTTTTCTTCATGATCATCCTCCAACTCTTTGATTTCTTTTAGTTCTAGATTTTCGAATTCAGTATTATTTTAATTCAGATTCATTGGACAGTATGTACTGTCTTCGTCGTCGATGTCCTCGGAATCAATAATTTTTTCGTTCGACGGTTTTTCAGCATTTGAACGGATTTCAGAAACATGAAAATTAGCGCACAAATTTGTGCAGGACAAGCCATGCTTGCGATATTATTATGATATTGCTTTTATAAAATTCGTTCCCAATCATCTGATAATATGATCGTTTTCAAAGCGAAGGGTTTGTCTTTTCATTTATTTTCAATTTGATAACTTGAGCATACACATGATTAGCAATGTGCTCTTGTCTTTGAAAAAATAAGACATTTTCTCTCTCCATCCTCCCAACGGAAGAATCCATGATTCTTCATCTCTTCATGAATGTCATTGAAATCATCTCCATGAATCTTTCTTCAAAATCAATACATAGAACATTTTCAGTTTCAGTAACAAATTCACTTGGCATTTATCAACTCACACCACTCAAAGATAACAATGCTCATCGTTGAACCGCTCCATTTCAATACAAACATCAGACTAACGAAGTTACGAGTGTTGTTTGAAGAAACCCGAAAGGGACATTAAATACACTTGCTAGTTGGAATCCACTCAAATACCACCATCAATCGAAAAAGTAATGTTGACATCGAAATACCTCATAATCCTCTTGCCTTCAACTTCGCCAATGAATTATTTTTTTGATCCTGAATAGTATTGAAACTTTTAATTGAATGGAGTTAAACATCAACCACAAAATTCCAATATTCATGGCGAACTTCAGAAATACCAATTCCCTAACAAAGGCATCGGGACATCAATTGTTTCGGTACTTTGATTCGATTTCACGGTCTGGTGATTATTGGTGTAGGTCAAGTTTATCTGCCAGGAATGTGCATTGAAATTCACGAAATGACAACAATGCTAATAGAAAAGAATTGAATAGTACAACTGGATGTTGTCTTTTCACAAACACTACTACACAAATTTCCGGAACTAACAGTTTCACGAATTCCATATCACAATATTGATAGAGATGAGGAATATTTTACATATGTGTGGATTCGGAGATTCATTTTTTGTCGATCTTATAAGTGTACAAATTTTTTTTTTTACATTTTTACGAATATTTTGTTTGGCAGTGAAAAATATTGGAAATCCATACATTCACCAAACGCTACTTGCAGATCAATATGTGCAGTCGTAAGACAAACAAATACAAATATACTTTATTCCAGTAAGATATTGGACATGGTATTGGACATGTCAAATAATAAAATAAATATGGTATTGGACATGTCAAAAAAAGAAGGATAAAATAAACTGTATAAACTGTATAAACAAACACATATACAAGCAAACATATAAACACATTTGAATAAGCTCATACACAATACAAAGGACCATTAAGAGGTCTTGAAGATGTGATATAATAGTACTAAAATTATTCCTCGAATACATCAAATAATCAATGGGACATAGTCAGTTTGAGACATAATATAAATGAATAAATAAATATAAAGGAAAAATTGAAATGAATATATAAAGCTTTGTCATAACTATTTTCTACTAGAGTATTCCAGATACTCGTTCATAGAATAGAAACAAATATTTTTTTATTCTCAGTTAGAACAAAGGTAATTCTGAAATAATGTTTATGACTGGTGGTAAACAATTGAAGAGCCTCATGCCTGCTGCAGAAGGTGATTTTCGAAACAACGAAGTACGATGTTGTTGTAATTTTAGTAGGTTTCTGTGTCTAGAGGGGTGTATGTAACACTTGGAATTTGTTTCTAACCTTTATGTTTTTCACATAGAGTAGACAACTGTAGATGTAGATGCAGGGTTATGTTGAAATATGATTTTCTCTGAAAATTGGTCTGCAGGAATATGTATAACGAAGACCATATAATACACGAATAATTCGTTTCTGAGCTACAAACGCTCTTTCTATGTTTGTTCCATCTCGCCACAGGAGTACATTATAAGACAGAACTGAATTTACCATGGCATAATAGACATCCTTCAAACAGTTTTCATCCAAAATATTTTTCAGTTGAACTACTGCATAGAAACTGCTGTTTAATCTTTTACATACATGGTTTAAATAAAGTATCAAATTGAGATCTACTTTTGAACTTGAGCCTATGTCCTGAACCAGCGCGAGGTGTGTTGATTCTGACTTCCTGATGAAGTTGAGTTCATTGCAGATCATACTGAAATAAGCCATTCGGAGCAGTCTGCCGGGAACTTCTGCGTAAGTTTGATATATCAAGATTTATCGACAATTCATGAAATTTCTGGTTGAAGTTGGATGAGATATCGTTTTTCCCTACTTATATCGTATAATTGAAAGTACCCTTGCGTGATTCAGATTTCGCACACCGATAATATAATGTGTCCTCGCGATGGTTCATGAATTTAATGGCAGACAATCAAATTTAGTTCTCGAGTTTTTTCTCAACTTCAGTCAAGAATATGCTAACTTATGGAGTGACTACATCATGATCACTAATATTTCAATGGAAAACTGCTGTATGAATTGCCACACAGCAACTCTTTCCGGGGGATATTTTAATTTTGAAACATGGAACATTTTGAAACAGCAATGTAGAGCGGGAACAACAAGCAAAAAACTGTACTTTGTTTGATCACAGCATACCAAATATTGTTTTGTTATCTCGTCGTCGAGTATAAATATATACATAAATAATGGGAGACTATGCTGACTCAACTGTCACGTCACTTCCGAACTCAAAGAGTCGATTATTTCAAATTCCAAGGGACTGAATAAAAATTGGAACCTAAGTAACTACTGTTATGGACCAATCAATAGAGATTTTTTCGTGACAAAAATACCACCAGGAAACCCATTGTGTCATGATGCGAAAACGATCCGTAGTTTATCCTGTTATGTTTTCGACTCGCAACTATCATTGCTCAATTTGTTATAAACATTTAAATATGAAAGATATGTTTTTGTTCTGTTTTCTGCTTGAAACATGGAAACTAATGGAGCACTCTAGATGTTATCAGGGCCACATTGTAGAGAATCAAAATGCAAAGGAAATGTGCCCTAGCACAACTCGATCGGAATATTAGTAACGGAGAAAAACCGGAAAAAACGGGAAATACTTTTTTCAATTCATAACACCGCCATTTTTCAGTTTTGAAGCAGGCTCTCCACGACATAATAGTGATTGTTATGTACTTCATGTGTGAAAAACTCAGGCACTGTTAAATCATTAGTTTTGGCATAATTGCAATTTGATTTTTTCAATGCACTTTATTGCATGAAAGCGGCTGAGGCGTGGAAAGCAGCAGATTTATAACGGGCGCGTCTGCTGCTCTACCACCACTACTCAGCCGCGTTCACGCACTCGCCCATTTTCGGTCATGTTTGCAAGTATTTTTCACCTATTCTGCAGAATTTTAACGCAAAATGAGAATATACGTTTTGTAGTACTATACTTCTACTCGTTTTTTTCTGAAAAATTGGAATCGGACCACCTAGGACGCATCCAGGTCTGCTGCAATGAAGTTCATCAAAAATTCAGATTGAAATTATGCCAAAACTAATGATCCGACAGCACCTGTGTTTTTCACACATAAATTACATATTACTCCCGTTTCGGACGTTCATCGTTTCACCGGATTTGAAAGGTTTTCAAGACGTTTCGAATGCTTGTATCTGCAATCGTCTTCAGGTGAATACTGTACAGTATTCACCTGAAGACGATTGCAGATACAAGCATTCGAAAAGTCGTGAGAACCTTTTGAATCCATTAAGATGATGAACGTCCGAAACGAGAGTAATCAAGTTACCACATCGTCTACAACCTTCAAACAAGTACATATAAAGCACTACAACTTGAAAAGTGCCAATGCAATGAAAAAAAAAAATTTTCCGTTTGTTCTCCGTTACTGATAAGTTGATCGAGTCGTGCATTCCAATTCTCTACAATTCGTCCATTGAAAGTATCGAGATTGCATAATTTTTTTTCAAGTATCAAGTAAAAAACGATAAAAAAATAAAAAAATTGCTTTTAAATGTTTATAACAAGTTGAGCAATGACAGTTGCGAGTAGAAGACATAACAGGATATAACTACGAACCGTCTTCCGTATGATGGCACAGTCGGTTCCCTGGTAGTATTTTTGTCACAGAGAATCTCTTTTGATTGGCCCATTAGAATAGAATGTAAATTGCTTGATTCAAACTAGTTGTTATTCAGTTATCCCAAGTCATGAGGAAGCCCCACGAATAATGAAAAATTTCATCAAAACCGCAACCTCTGCATGTCATCATCAGATTTACCCATTCCATGATTATTTCACTGATATAGGAAATTTTCGAATACTTTTTAAAGACCGTCATGGGATGAATAATATTCATCTCAATCAATTGACATCCTCAGTTTTCATCTCAGATCTGATTGGATGGCACAGACAATCGTCGATTTCCAATTAGGTATTTCATCGAAGGAGGAAATGGATAATCTGTTCGCTTGGGAACGTAAAATCGATATAACTTCTTCATTTCATCAAAGTTCAATAGCAAAAAATCCAAAATCTGTATTATCTCATATCGCGTGTCATTTTTATGTATACAAGAACATGTGAAAACAGCGAGAATGGAAATTTCCACTGAGTTATTAAGCCTTATCCTGGAGTAGACTTGATATAGATTATTGAAAAATTATTGATCAATGTGACGGTATCGGTAGTTCATTCTGCAGCCTCTTTGGAGTTGGAACATTGCCAGGCATGGTTGATTTTCAGTTAATATAATAATATAATCATGATAATTTTCATTCTGGAAGGAGAAATACATGACATATTCAGTGTATAGAAAACATAAACATTCTAACCGCATGAAAGATCAAATAGACTGACGAAGTGAATAAAATATAGTGTAGATTTTTTTAATTCAGGGTCATCAAAACAAGGCTTCAGGAATGAAAGACGTGTAGAATAGAATATTCCAATTATTCGAAAATGTTTGGGGACATGATTATGAAACTGAAAACTACCAATGTATTATGTTTTTTATGTCGTACCACTATTGGCATCTCGGAAACGGTATATGATACGATGTTGGTGAATTAGACAGAAGTTGCCCATTTTGGTGATGGAACGATGTTTCCAAATCGAAACTACCACGAACCGTTTTCAAAATATACAGGGAAAACAGAAATAGCCCTTTTACTTTTCTGTGCGCTAGCGTCTTTATTTTCAGGAATATGAAAATGTGTTCAATAAAATTTCTTCTCTGTTTCAAATTCGCATTGTTCTGCTTTGCTTTGATTTTTCGAAGGTCACCCTCAACTCCATTCTTTCGAATACGGACCTGAATTTCTATAGTGAAACTTCTTTACACTCGCTTGACTTGGGAAGTAATCTGGTGAATGCGTGACGAGAGCGTTACGATAAGTGTGACCAGGCGAGGCGAACGGTCTCGACAAAGGTGAGTGCGTATCTCATACTAGTTGCTGGCGTCCTAGCGTCATATGCAGCGTTCCTTTTTCCTTGTCTATTTTCTCCCTCTACTAATACGCGGCATTCTTCTCTCGACATTGGGGCGCGTATAATTGGTGACATCGTGATTGAACATGACAATAATCAAATGGAAGTTGATGATGAAAATCCCACTATAGATCATGTACAAAAACCGAGACAAATTATTGGAGTTGGGTAAATAAATTTTTATTTCATTTTTGAAATCATTCATGACTCTAATAATAATTTATTAAATTTACCAAAATAAAATGATGAAATTATAGGTTATTAGAAAGTTTATACATGTATATATATAATTATATATTATAATATATAATATATAAAATATATATATATATATATATATATATATATATATTATATTATATATATATATATATATATATATATATATATATATATATATATATTGTTATGAAATATTAATAGCTTTTAAATAATTGCTGTTACTTTTTCACAACGTTTTTGTTATTGCCCCACAAATATTTTCTCCCTGTATATGAAATAATAATTGCCAGCTAACGTTACTGTTTTCTCGCCACGTTGTGGCCAATTATTATTATTTTTCTTACTACGACTAATCTCAGTTGGTACGCCTTCGCCTCAGGAGCCGGTACTGGCAATAGAGCCACTGCCTGTCTAGATGTCAACTCGAACTATTTTAGTTCTGTGTTTATAAGTAAGATATTGCGGATCATTGTGGCCAAATAAACCAGAAATTACCCAAAAACAATTATTTCCTTCATTCGGGAAAAACTTACATTAACCTGGCCTGCGAAGAAAACTTATAACTATGATCAATTGACAAATCTTCATAAAATAATGGAAAACAGTATGGATATGTGAATAAATCCTCACTTCTTTCTTTAGAGTTGGAAGAATTATTTTATAGTTAAATACCAAATCATAGAGTTCTCCAGAGATATGAGTTATTTTTTGAAGTGATTCAGTTTGTGATGTGCACTAAAAGTTTATGCCTGGAGCTGGAACTGTCGCTGATGCAATACCTGGCATAATCTGAATTCCAATTTCATCCACTCCTCTCAGGAACTAACCATTTCAAAAGGAACCCTCCAAAATCCATTAAATCAGCTTGGACAAGTTTCATATGGAAAACCAAAAAAAGGTAATCTTCTTTTATCCTTGTTCATTTTGCGTAGAGATTATTCAGAAGTTGTATTGGTTTTTTATTGTTGAAAAAACTATCTTCTCATTAATGAAAGTTCTAAAGTTCTTCCCTTCAAATTTTGTACCTGGCTTCTCTTAAAAAAAATTTTTCAATCTCCTCCCAGCTTTGTTTTTTCATTCCCTGGATACCATTTCTGTTTTGTCTATTTTATTTGAATTCTCAAACTCACGCACTTCTTCGTCGCACGATTAATTTGGTGTTATTTGAGAAAACTTATGAACAAATATATTTTACATTTCTCTAATTCTTTTTGACATTTCTCAGTTCTTACTTTTCCACAATTTCAAATCTTTCATCTGACCATCCTGTTCCCTGATTGGCTATTGTCATCAAGAAGTTTCTTGTTCTCCCATTGGCTATTTTTAGTTGGATGCAATTTCATATACTGTATGTTTCAAGCTTATAATTCTGTTGATCACATTCAATTCAGAATGATTTTGTAAATCTAGACTTTTTTGTTGTATTTCAAACAATTCTAGGTTGTAATCATACTGACATTGTATGAGAATGATTGCATTATAGTATTTGCATATTTTCACCTATCAATATCATACAGAGGTTTCATAAAGGAAATAGAATCTCAAAAAAAATGTAAAACAATTTCTCATGAACTACTAACTATCAAATATTTATTATTTTTGTGTTTTTTTTAAAGAAATTATTTCTTTTTCTTCTTCAAAATATATTACTGGTCCTTCCTAACATAACAACATTCCTAAATTTATATTCAATATTTTTCTACTAGTTAGAAAATCTTGAATATCAATTTCTTTATTCGTAGTTATCAACTCTACATTAACTAATAATATTTTTCTAATTTCAGGAAACTACCTATACTGGATTTCCTACCAGTTCAAGAAAACAAATTCTTCAATGATAACTATTATTTACAACTACTAATATTATGTTCTTTTATTTCAGAAAAACCTGGCTCTGGACTTCTCTCCAGATCAAGAGAGAAAATTTCTCAAGATATTATCATATATGACACTTTATATTTCATGATTATCTTTATACTGATATATAATTTTTTTAATATTCATTTGATTTTATAATTACTGGTACTCCTTTCGTTATACTGTTTTATTATTTTTCCTATATCTTTCTTCAGTTGTTCTCTATATTCATATTGATTTTTATATTTTATTGATTTGAATCTCTCATTTTATTTACTTTCATTTTGTGCATATACTCTTTTGCTATTCTTTATTCATACATCATTAACTTATTATATTTATTTATAATTCATTAATATACCTGAATTTTAATTATTAATATACCTTCATTTTATTCATCAATATACCTTTATCATCATCATATTTCTTATAATATACTTCTTCAGTATTATTATTATTATTATCATTTCCACTTTCATTTCTCACATACATTCTTTTTATACACAAAATATTTTTATCTTCATTTCCTTTAATTTTTCTTCAAAATTCACATTACTTATTATCCATTTCTATATTTTTCCTTCTTCATAATCTATGTTGTTTTTTCACTTTACTTCATCTAACTAATCTGTACCAATACTTGTATCAACTTTTTTGTTTTTCAGTATTTTTGATTGTTATTCAATATTATTGTTTTCTTTCTTGAAATTCCAACTCATGTGTTGTTTTGTTTCCTCCAATATTTTCTCTCATTGATATATTTTTTTCTTTATGTTTGTTTTCCATTTTATTTCCTTCATTCAAGTATTTCTGAAATCCTACCAATCTATCAAATTATTTCTTTAACTTTTTTCCTTTTTTATTCCCTAACTTGCCTATTAAATTTGTTAACCTACAATTTACTATTCCCTAAATTTTCATTCTTATTATTTGTCTCTCCTTCTATGGAATCTTGCTTGTTATATTACTACAAGTATTTTTTTCATTTTACAAATTTTCAATTGAACTTTTATGTTAACATTTTCAGCTATTTTATTTTCCATAATTTTAAGTTGTTCTTGTTTTTGATAGTAATATTTATTCCCATTCTTTCCTATTTTTATATTTAACATTTTACCATCCATTATTAATATTATTTCAACCTTTGTATTACTTTCTTCCATTTCAAAAGTTTCATAAGCCATGTTTGTATCATTCATTTTCATTATTATTATTTTTTTATTCATGTTTCCTTTTTTCAATTCAAAAGTTTTGTTAGCCACGTACATGTCATTCATTTTTATTATAATTATTTTATAATTTGTGGTCACCTTTTTGCAACTCAAAATTCATTTTTGCCATGTTTCTGTCATATATTTTCATTATTTTCACTTTATTACTTATTTTACCATTTTCATTGAAATTTTTTATAGTTCACTTTCATATTATCTATAAACTTATTATTTTTGTGATCAAAATTCATTTTTATATTTTGTATTAGTTTATCATCTTTTTCTAATGAATTGTTACTATCATCTGTTTTTTGTATAACTACTCCCTAAAATTCCTTATTATTTATTTGTATTCCATGACAATTATTAATGATTCTACTCTCTAAATCATTGTCTATTCTTCTTAATTCTAATAATTTCACCTTTTCTTCTACATTCTCAGTTATTTCACTCTCTACATTTATTATTTTTAAATTAGTATCTTTATATTGTTTTTCAACTTTTTTATCAAGGGTACTTATTTCATTTTTGACTCTTTCTTGTTTACTATTCATATCTAATTTCATGTCTTTTATTTTTTCATCCTGCCTTTCTACATGATTATTCATGGTAGATACTTCTTGTGTTATTGCCACATAAAATTGCTCATTTTGTTGTCCTATTTTAGTTTCTAATTGTTTATGCATTTCTAATAATTCCTTTTTACTTTGTTGAGATTCAGTTTGTATTTTGTTCTCCATTCTTTCCATATTTCCTTCCATATCCTTTATATTTCCTTCCACATTTTCTCTCAATCTTTTTTCCATACTCGCTGTGTTTTCTTTCACATCTTTTATTTCATTTTTCGAACTTTCTTTCATTTCATTCTTCATATTTCCCAGTTTTTCTTCCATCCTTTCCTCCATTCTTCCCATACTTTCTCTCATTCCATCCATTCATTCTTTCTATTTGCTCTTTCATTTCATTTTCCATACTTGCTGAATTTTTATCCTTTTCTCTTCCATTCTTACTGAGTTTCCTTCCGAATATTTTATTTCATCTTATATACTCGCTGAATTTTCATTCATTTTCTCTTCCATTCTTGCTGAATTTTCATTCATTCTTGCTGAATTTTCATTCATTTTTTCTTCCATTCTTGCTGAATTTTCATTCATTTTTTCTACCATGAGCTCCATCATTTTCTGAAACTGACTCCATTCCTGTACTTTCACTCTTTATTTCTCTCCCTCTTACATTACCACTCTCTCCTTGTTCCTGATCGCCTCTCTCTCTACCTTCTGCACCTTCTTCCAAACCAACTTTTTTACCATCTCTCAAATCCATTTTTTTTTTATTCACCAATATTCGCCTTACACGTTGGGACTCCAATTGTAATGTTCGCACAGTGTTGCGATAAATATTAAGAAATAATATATTACCCTTACTTGCCCTTACGTTGCGGTGCCAAAATTGTTATGAAATATTAATAGCTTTTAAATAATAATTGTTGTTACTTTTTCCCCACGTTATTGTTATTGCCCCACAAATATTTTCTCCCTGTATATGAAATAATAATTGCCAGCTAACGTTACTGTTTTCTCGCCACGTTGTTGCCAATTGTTATTACTTTTCTTACCACGACTAATCTCAGTTGGTACGCCTTCGCCTCAGGAGCCGGTACTGGCAATAGAGCCACTGCCTGTCTAGATGTCAACTCGAACTATTTTAGTTCATAGGTAAGATATTGCAGATCATTGTGAAAAATAAACCAGAAATTACCCATAAACAATTATTTCCTTTATTCAGGAAAAACTTATATTAACCTGGCCTGCGAAAGATAACTTATAACTATGATCAATTGACAAATTTTCATAAAATAATGGAAAACAGTGATGGATATGTAAATATAACCTCACTTTTTTCTTCAGAGTTGGAAGAATTCTTTTCTAGTTCAATACCAAATCATAGAGTTCTTCAGAGATATGAGTTATTTTGTGAAGCGATTCAGTTTGTGATGTGCACTTAAAGTTTATATCGGGAGCTGGAACTGTCGCTGATGCAATACCTGGCATAATCTGAATTCCAATTTCATCCACTTCCCTCAGGAACTAACTATTTCAAAAGGAACCCTCCAAAATCCATGAAATCAGCTTGGCCAAGTTTCATGTGGATAACCAAAAAAAGGTAATCTTCTTTTATCCTTGTTTATTTTGTGTAGAGATTATTCAGAAGTTGTATTGGTTTTTTATTGTTGAAAAAACTATCTTCTCATCAATGATAGTTCTAAATTCCTTTCATTCAAATTTTTGTACCTGGCTTTGTTTTTTTATTCCCTGGATACCATTTCTGTTTTGTCCGTTTTATTTGAATTTTCAAACTCACGCACTTCCTTGTCGCACTTTGAATAATTTGGTGTTATTTGAGAAAACTTATGAACTAATATATTTTACATTTCTTATAAACTGAATACAATATTTGATGATAATTATTTTTGACATTTCTCAGTTCTTACTTTTCCACGATTTCAAATTTTTTATCTGACCATCCTGTTCCCTGATTGGCTATTGTCATCAAGAAGTTTCTTGTTCTCCCATTGGCTATTTTTGGTTAGATACTATTTCATATACTGTTTCAAGCTTATAATTTTGTTGATCACATTCAATTCAGAATGATTTTGTGAATCTAGACTTTTTTGTTGTATTTTAAACAATTATAGGTTGTAATCATTTTGTTAAGCCACGTAAATACAGAGAAATTTTTCTACGATACAAAACAACGTAATATTCTTGATAAACAGTAAAGGTCAATATGGACCACCTGCTAGACTGAAACAGTCGATAAGCATACGTTCGTAAAACCATACGTTGTTATCGGGAGACAAATAAAATGCTTTTAAAAATAATTACCAAGAAATATCCCTTGTAGACCGGACGCATAAATCATTCAACTAGAAGCGTAAACAACGATTATTGATTGCTACTGGGTACATTCCCAGCGAGATAAGAAAATCAGTTCTATTTACTACCGAAAGAAAACATATCCATATTTCAAACACCCGTCCAAATTCGATAAACATGGGGTCATTAATTCCGCGATAGCGCGACAGCTACCGTAAATATATTATCCAATTATAACATGATAAGCGAGAACGGGTTAGAAAAACAAGTCCTCTATCAGTTTTACGACTTCACAACACACTAGCTCCGCCCACTAGCTCCCATGTTAAAGATCATATAAAAGCGTGAGTTTCATGTCAAAGGCAGTAGTTCGATTTGGTATTCCACAGTGAACACGAGAATATGCCATTCGCAAAAGTTAGGTTAAAAAGTCCGTCTAATTACAGTATCGTGCAATAATAATGAGAGTTTCCAAACCGGTGTAGTTGACTTCAGCAAACATAGAAACTCAGCCGATTCAGATCAAGTATTGAAGCTCATAGTAAAAACACGAGCGAACAGTATAGTTTCCACAAATTGTCAAACTTAAAACAGATGGTTCACGATCACTTAGAAAAACCTTAACTGTATACGAATATACCGGACGAATTAATTAGAATAACCGATTGACGCGGGAGAAAACGAATAATAAAGTCTAATCTAATTGCCTTTTAAAAACTACATCCAGTGAATAAGTGTTAAACAGGGTGAGTCTCATGTTTGTTTTTCTGTATTTATGTATGTGGCAAAAACCCAACCCATTAAAATGTGTATGGGTCTATAAAGTATGTCCATAGTTTTCAAGATCACCAAGTTTCCAAAAAGAGAATTATTGTTAGTCGTTTGCAGCACTTGATTGCAAGGTTTCTTTTAGTAAAATTATTTCTATTGTGACGATCATTGCAGAATTATCTGCCAATACGCTAAATTAGTTTTCTTTGTATGAATATTGTTTCCAATCATTCGTCCATAGACGATTGAGAGAATTGTGTCAGTTTTTATTAAATATATATATACATTCTTAACTTTTATGAGTGCATTATTATTTTATCAAATCATTGTTTGGTTTGAATCTTTCTGAACGGTAGTACTTCCTGAATAAACAACCCATGTTCCGGTATTGAAAGAAAGGATATTGATATTTGTAGACCGCTCCATCTATCATATCCGGTTCGACTACATTCAGATAGTCGATGCTTTTAATACTGTTTTTCCAATCTAACGAATAATGTCTGGTACTATAGGTGTGGTGTGTTAATTCACAACACCCCGTAGTCAGGGCAAAACAATTGGTGGTCAGGTGTGTGGTTTTCACAACACCCTGTATAGCCCAGAGTAAAACATTGATGTCAGGTGTGCGAGTAATAATTGAGGAAGTACATTAACGCATATATGATATTTTCCAAAGAAAAAAAAAAGTGTCAAACAAAAATTTAATTTGAAATTTTTTAATAAATATTTTAATTTTTTATTTTTACAAATAAGTGTCAGTGGAAAAAAGACTAATTTGAACAGAAGTAAATGAGTAGAAAAATTGTGAAAATAGTTTAGTATAATATCGTTTTTATTTTGCAAACACGATATTGGGAAAATAAATATATATAGCGTTTATACCGATCAAAAACTCAGGAAGTATTCGAAAAGGCAATTGAAGTTTTATTTTCAATCAATGGAGATTTTTATCAAAATAATTAAATCATGGAAACTCAGACAACAGTGCCGAGGGTTAGGTATGAACCGCAAATTAGTATCACTTTGGATAATATTCCTTTTTATAATGGTACCACAGAAATCAAAGATTTTATTCGTGAAATTGAAGATTTGGCAGCTGTAGCCATTATTTATTGAAGCAGAAGATAATTACAAAATACCGACAACTGGCAATTAATTAAAAAGGAATTATTGAAGCAGTTTAGCAAATTGAAATTACCTGGAGAAGCACAAAAAGAATTTTTGAATTGTTATCAAGAAAAGAAGGAATCGGTTAGGAATTTTTTCATAAGATTAAAGATATGTGCAGCGAATATAAGGTACCTCACAGGAAATAATAGAATTGACAATGTATTAGAGCAAAAATACGAGCAGGATATTTTGGTTCAATTTGCTATTGGATTGTTAGATCCTGTTAGAAAAAAAGTTTTATCTGAAAGTCCTGTCAGTTTAGAAGAAGCCATCACATTAGCAGAAAAAGAAGAAAATTAATTGAGCAAATTACGAATACACCGAATAGAAATTTCAGAACTTTCAATGCAATATAATCAAATAGAAATAGTTTTCAAAAAAAGAGATTAAATGATGCAGGAAAATGGTTTTCCAACTAAGCTAAGGTCAAGAAGGAATATGCATATAGATCCAAATAGAAATAGTTTTCAAAATAAGGTTAAATGATTCAGGAAAATGGTTTTCCAACTACGCTAAGGAAAAAAGATTTAAAAAATATGGAAAAATGAATAAATATAGAACAGAATTTTCTAACAATTCGAAAGAAAATAGATTTCAATCTCATAGAAGCAGGAATGAACGAGGAAATTTTAGGAGAATAAATTATAGAAAGCAAACAGGAAATAGCTATGGAAATGACAGAAAATGGGAAAAGTATGGAAAAAAGGCAAAATATAACAGGAATTTAAATGGAATGGCAGCTTTCAACAAGCCTCAGATGAAAGCTGCGGGAAAAACTATTTAAATAGTGCGAGGCAAGAGGAAAATATACAAATCGACGAGGAACAGAAAAAAATAATTAGTTTGGAAGTAGCAGGAATTTTGAGGCATATATCCATAGATATGAGATCTCAAGTATCAGTGGCTCATATTAATATTGTTAGAGGTATGAAATTAAATTATAATTTGCCGTATCACCTCAGAAAAAGACAAGGAAATTTCACTCATTATATTGGCTCGGTTATATTGCCAATCAAAGTAAAGGAAGGAAAAATTATTGAACATGAATTCTTAATAGTTGAAAATGATCATCGTAGTACTGAAATAACACTGGGATTAGATTTTTTACGAAAATATGACGTGCAAATTGATTGGAGAGAAAATCAAATGTATTTATCAGGGGAAATTATCGAGTTGAAAAAGAAAATCCAACACATATGCCAACCAAATCGGGATGACGAACAGAGGAAGTTGCAAAAGAGATTTGAAGAAGTAGAAAAACGATTGAGAGATGTCACGATCATGATGAACGATTGGATGAATTCTGTAGAAAAACTAGAATTGAAGAGGAGGGCCCGCCCAAATCAATCCGCGAAGTATTCTTAAACAGAGTTTCATGCCATGAAACGAGACGTACAACTTCGAATCAAATAGAGATATCAGGGACCGGTGATTTAATTGTGACACCAGGTTTAGAAAAACAGTTTCAAAGATGTCAGCGACTGGTGATTTAAAGGAGACGCTAGTCTGCAAAGAAATAGTTGAAATTGAAGAATATGGAAAATCGTCTGGAACAAGAGAAAAGCGAAACATGCGTTTAAACGAGCAACAAGAGAGAAGAGAGGAATTTAGAAAAGTGCCACCTATGGAAAATGGAAAAACCGACGCATCCTGACATTAGGACCGATAGTCACACGTGACAGTCGACAAGTGGAAATGCATACGTATAGGTACGAGCATTTCCTGCCTAAAGAAACGGAGAGATGTAACGGAACATTGCCCATACAGCACTACAGCGAGGATGAAGAAAATTATAGTCAGAAAATGGAAAAAGTTGGTATGAAAGCTTTTGAAAGTGAAAATATTCCAGGAAGTAGCCAGACATATTCAGGGAGAACGGAAATTGCAACGGTTAATGCATCAAGGAATCGAAGGAAGGTGATAAAGTAGAAAATAGTAAATCATTGGAAGATAGTTTGAGAGATAGTTACAATCACCCACGGAGATGCTCTATCCACCAGGAAGTTGGAATCTACCAAGCACCTAGGAATAACAGTCGCCAAAGATAAGATTTTTTTTACAGTCGTAAATCACAAGGAGGAAAATGTCTTGCCTAAGGACAAAATTCTACCGCCCAGATTTTTGAATGTATGTAAAGGTCAAGCAAAAAGTATAGTGAACTCCGAAGATAAGAAATTACGAAGTATTGCAGAAAATGGATTTTTAACCCCGAGAAAACGAAGCATAGGAGAAGATTTTGATATGGATACGAAAGTGAAGAAAGAAATGAACCCCGAAGTGGAAAGAATTAGAACTTTAGCCAGACAAGAAGGAAAACCTAATTTAAAAAAGACATCGCACGTTAATTTTGAACTCCAACCAGTGAAAGAAACAAAGAGTCAAATAATAAACGCTGATCGATTCAACAAGTATAGGAATGAAAGCAGCAGACAAGCGACACAAGAAAATGAGGTAAAATTAGATCAAGTTTTAGTTCAAACTCAAGAAAATATGCCAGATGAATTACCAATAGTTAATGCCGAAAATAAAGAAAAATGTCAGCCAAGTGAAATGTCCAAAGAAAAGGAAGAAAGCATTTCTGAAAATAAATTCCCCCTTACACAACCCATGACACGCGGCACTGGTCAAATGACACCCATGAAAAATTTGGTTCAATTAGTTAGATATCAGTAAACAAGAAAATTTTCAGTATGCACCACTATGTAGGAACGTATATATAGTATGTAAATTATTATAGTTTCAGCAGACTGCAAAAAGACGCAGAAACAATTGAAAAATCCCTGAAGGTTAATTTGCCAAAACATAATTATAGCTACAACGAACTTGTAAAAATTGGAATGAATAAAAATACGAAATCCACCGATACTTTAATGAAAAACGGAATTAAATTAATTGTATCATAGTACGGGAACAAACTGAAAAAAATATATAAGGAATCAACGAAAACGTGAAACGCGAACAGGGACAATTTTATCAAGGTTTTGATGTAAAATAATGACAGTAAATTCCCGGAAAATTCAAGCAAAGCTATTTTGAGACGGATATAGTTCATTACAGGTCATAGAAAAAACGAAGAATGGACGAAAGAACTGAAATGAAACACTGTACGGATTACAGGCTATAAAAACCACAAACGCGATATGTTATGAAACGAACTAAATAAACATTAAGAATAGTGAAAAGTGTTACATAATACAGATAAATAATATAATCACGATTTTCGGAAAATGTGTTTACGGATTTGTAGAATATTCACACTAGAACATCGCGACGTTTATAATTGTACAGTACCTAAATAAATAATGATAAAATTTACTAACCGCGCATATAGGGAAGGTTTTGACAGGAATATCGTGGACTATTATTGTTGAAACCCAAGAAAATATCTCTGAACAAACAGCAGTGGACAATCCAGCATGGCGAAGCGAAATGATGAGACCAGCAGATTCCTAGAGCAGTGCGAATTCACAGTGTGGTTTGAGTTCAAGCACTCCGCACAGAATTCAGTGGACACAATTCACCACACAAATCACCTGTGTTAATGGTACCGCACAAATATGATTCCCAGGAACGAAGATTTTTAAACGAATGAATTACCACCATTTGACCACCGACACCGAATACCATTTACAACATTATGCTAAGGAATGACCTTGTCACTGAACCAGAAAACACAGGCTGTGCTATCTGTCTAGTTCCGATACCGACTAATTATCACGGATCACTGACCCGAGAATCGTGTGGAAGGCCCTACAATCCCCAAAAGCCATATGGTTAGAGAAGATAAACAAAGGAACAAATAGTCCCGTACCGCTGATACGTACCCTTAGCCAACCAGCGGCGTAGCAGGAAAAATTCCCAGAGGATCCAACGGATAGAGTTAAATTGATGCCCACCGGAATAGAAGTGAGAAAAATCCCTCGTTGAAGAAGGCGAGTACATACCCTTACAGTATGGAAATTACCCCATGGAAGAAAGAGACTTTATTGTGTGTTTGCATGATTATTTGCATGTTATTTTTAAGAAAATTAGAATTAAGTACTGAGAAGTGAGGTTAATAACTTTGGTAATAGAGTATAATTATCCTCTAGAAGATGTAAACCGTAGTCCATTGTAATTGTCAAAGTAAGACTTATAAAATTTGTCGCTAGAATAGGATTACACTACAGCAAGTTAAAACATTTTGCTTATTGTTGGTGAAAGTGATGTTATTTTGAAAAAAAAATTTGAGTTTGTCAAATCTTTTTTGTAGAGGGTTGGGACGAGTGTTAAGCCACGTAAATACAGAGAAATTTTTCTACGATACAAAACAACGTAATATTCTTGATAAACAGTAAAGGTCAATATGGACCACCTGCTAGACTGAAACAGTCGATAAGCATACGTTCGTAAAACCATACGTTGTTATCGGGAGACAAATAAAATGCTTTTAAAAATAATTACCAAGAAATATCCCTTGTAGACCGGACGCATAAATCATTCAACTAGAAGCGTAAACAACGATTATTGATTGCTACTGGGTACATTCCCAGCGAGATAAGAAAATCAGTTTATTTACTACCGAAAGAAAACATATCCATATTTCAAACACCCGTCCAAATTCGATAAACATGGGGTCATTAATTCCGCGATAGCGACAGCTACCGTAAATATATTATCCAATTATAACATAGATAAGCGAGAACGGGTTAGAAAAACAAGTCCTCTATCAGTTTTACGACTTCACAACACACTAAGCTCCGCCCACTAGCTCCCATGTTAAAGATCATATAAAAGCGTGAGTTTCATGTCAAAGGCAGTAGTTCGATTTGGTATTCCACAGTGAACACGAGAATATGCCATTCGCAAAAGTTAGGTTAAAAAGTCAGTCTAATTACAGTATCGTGCAATAATAATGAGAGTTTCCAAACCGGTGTAGTTGACTTCAGCAAACATAGAAACTCAGCCGATTCAGATCAAGTATTGAAGCTCATAGTAAAAACACGAGCGAACAGTATAGTTTCCACAAATTGTCAAAGCTTCCAAAAACAGAGATAATACAACGGGATTCAGCAATTTCAATGGTTCACGATCACTTAGAAAAACCTTAACTGTATACGAATATACCGGACGAATTAATTAGAATAACCGATTGACGCGGGAGAAAACGAATAATAAAGTCTAATCTAATTGCCTTTTAAAACTACATCCAGTGAATAAGTGTTAAACAGGGTGAGTCTCATGTTTGTTTTTCTGTATTTATGTATGTGGCAAAAACCCAACCCATTAAAATGTGTATGGGTCTATAAAGTATGTCCATAGTTTTCAAGATCACCAAGTTTCCAAAAAGAGAATTATTGTTAGTCGTTTGCAGCACTTGATTGCAAGGTTTCTTTTAGTAAAATTATTTCTATTGTGACGATCATTGCAGAATTATCTGCCAATACGCTAAATTAGTTTTCTTTGTATGAATATTGTTTCCTATCATTCGTCCATAGACGATTGAGAGAATTGTGTCAGTTTTTATTAAATATATATATACATTCTTAACTTTTATGAGTGCATTATTATTTTATCAAATCATTGTTTGGTTCGAATCTTTCTGAACGGTAGTACTTCCTGAATAAACAACCCATGTTCCGGTATTGAAAGAAAGGATATTGATATTTGTAGACCGCTCCATCTATCATATCCGGTTCGACTACATTCAGATAGTCGATGCTTTTAATACTGTTTTTCCAATCTAACGAATAATGTCTGGTACTATAGGTGTGGTGTGTTAATTCACAACACCCCGTAGTCAGGGCAAAACAATTGGTGGTCAGGTGTGTGGTTTTCACAACACCCTGTATAGCCCAGAGTAAAACAATTTTGACAATGTATGAAAATGATTGCATCATAGTATTTGCGTATTTTTACCTATCAATATTATACAGAGGCTTCATAAAGGAAATAGAATCTCAAAAAAAATTTAAAACAATTTCTCATGAACTACTAACTATTAAATATTTATTATTTTTGTGTTTTTTTTAAGAAATTATTCCTTTTTCATCTTTGAAATACTTTACTGGCCCTTCCTAACATAACAATATATACATACATATAGATGGAGCTAAAGAAGTTTAACTTCAGTCGTGTGGTCTGAAGCACACTCGTTTTTTTTTATTGAATTTATTTCACCGAGTTCGGATATGGTATTTCTTTATACATTTCTGCCCACATATTCCACCATCAATGTCCAAACATTGAAAATCCTTCCATAAACAAAACAGGCCTGACTTTATTTTGGTTCGTAATTGAAAAGTGTGTTGTGTTGTGTTGAAATGCGAGGGAGCATTTTTTTAACGATTTGTCTCTGAATGTCCTAAGGCAAAGGAATATTTCCAACATGACGGAGCATCACCGCATCGCACAAGAATTTGTAAAACATTTCTCGGTAGGACCATGCCAGGAAGATGTATGGGAAACAACGGTCCTATCAAGTGACCTCACTCTTCTTGATTATTCGATATGGGGTTTCATCAAGGACAAAGTGTTCAGTTCAACTTTTGAGAATGTGGAAGAGTTGAAAGCTTCAATAAAACGAGCATTCATGGCTATAACTTCCCGACTGCTTCAAAACTGCCACGAACATACAATTTTATGATGATGGACGTCAATTTGAACACCTTATTAGACGACAGCAACGACGACTGAAAAAATTGTTGTGCTTTGTTGTTTTTATAGTTTTTCATCTTGATATTGAATAGTTTCAAGTTCAATGTATGATTCGAAGTGGAATATCGCCTTTTGCCTGCAAAATAAGTAAACATAATTATAATAATAATAAAAAATTGCCTTTATTCATATGTAATATGAAATGGTGAAGTGTCAGCTGAGAGCTGTTTTTCAACTTTACCAATTTTTTACAAACAATTTGAAGACAAACCAGAAGAAATCGATCAAATATACAAATGCAAACAGAATATAATAGTGGTGGGAGAGATTCATATTTCATAGATATAACAAACAATAAATATACATCTATGCAATATATACAATGAATATACCTACACACATATCACAATATATATATATATATGCATATAAATAACTACTAAATAATAAAAGTGGCTATTGAATACATGATTCAGGTTGGGTTCACATGGCAAAGTTCGTGAGGCGTTGGGTGACCAAGATTCCATAGAATAATCCCTAAAAGGAGTCGGAAGATCATTATGAAGCTTGGAAGCAGTGTAAATGAAGCTTCGTTTATAGAGTGAGGTACGATGTTGAAAAAATATATGTTTTTTAAAAATATATATATATATATATATATATATATATATATATATATTATATATATATATATTTATATATATATATATATATATATATATATATATATATATATTTTTATTTATGAAAAACCAGTTATATGTTTCAAAAGGAAAAAACCCACAAAAAGATTAATTATTTAATAGCTATTAGTTTCAAGAGATTGTTTTTACATAATTTTTGAAGTTCTATTTCCTTTATCAAGCCTCTGTATAATATGAATAGATAAAAATGTCCAAATACTTCAACAAAATAAATTTCATACACTATCATAATGATTACAAACCATAATTGTTCAAAAGACAACAAAAAAGTCTAAACTTACAAAATCATCCTGAATAAAATGTGATCCACAAAATTATAAGCTTGGAACATACAGTATATGAAATTGTATCTAACTAAAAGTAGTCAATGGGAGAACAGCAAACTTCTTGATGACAATAGCCAATCAGGAAACAGTATGGTCAAATGTAAGATTGGAAATTGTGAGAAAATAAGAACGAGAAAGTGTCAGAGACAATTATCACTGAAATTGTATATAGTTTAATAAGAAAGTAAAATAGTTCTATTCATACGTTTTGACAAATAACCCCAAATAACAGTGAAAATGTGACAATATAGTGCGCGAATTCAAAAATTCGAATAAAAAGGAATGAAGGAAAAATGGTATCCTGGAAACGAAAAACAAAGCCACGAGGAGACTGAAAATAATTTTGAAACGAATGCCACGTTTTGTTGGGAAAAAAAGAAAAATTCATTAATTTCAACATAATAAGCAGAAAACCAACATTACCTTATTTGTACACCATATACAAGTATTCAAAGCTGATTTCTGAATTTGTATGGTTCCTTCTTTTTGGTATTGGAGTTCCTGAGAGCATTGGAGTGAAAAGGAATCCAAATCCTGGTGTGTATTGAACAGCGACAGTTTCAGCGACAGGTATAAACTTTCCTAGTGCACATCACGAACTGAACAATTTCACTAATAACTAATATCCCATCAGAAGAACTTTATTTCATTTGAACTTGAACTATTAAAGAAAATTTCACTATCAAGGTAAAAGTGAGGTTGTGTATATTTTACCCATGAACTTTTCTCATGATTATCCATGAATATTTGTAGATTCACCATAGAATAAGTTATCGATCGTAGGCCAGGTAAATTTGAGTTTTCCTGAATAAAGGAAATAATTGTTTTTGATACTTTGTTGCTTATTTTCCACAATTATCAGCAATCATATTTACAAACACTGAATAGAAAATGACATCAAGCATTGGCTAGTGGCTAAATTGCCTGAACCGGCTATCTGAGATAAGAGGTGTACCAACTGTGCCTAGCTGTGGTAAGGAAAGTGATGAAAATTGGCAGCAACGTGACGAGAGAACAGTGACGTTAGCTAGCAATTATTATTACATCATTGCAATATTATACAGGTCGAAAATACTTATCTATATCATAACAATTTGGCTCACAACGGAGAATAGAGGAAATTATTGGCAATCTTCATAAATATAACAACAACTATTATTATTCAATTCATTATTACATTACAAATTGGCACCCAAAACGTAGGGAGAAATAATAACAAAATAATTTGTTATATTATCATTACATTAATTGGCACCCAGAAAGTGGGACCAAATAATAACAAAATAATTTTTATATAACAAGATATATATATATATATATATATATATATATATATATATATATATATATATATATATATATATGGGAGCTTCTCCGTTTTTATAATTTTATGCGTAAGAGTGAAAATGTGAAGTTTGAACATTTTATCTATTTTCAACCAACCCAAGTCTGTTATTCTATTAGATATTCGATCATATTTTCTGAGAACACTGCGGAAACGAGTACAAGAGATTTGGATTATTTGTAACCTGTTCAGATTAGAGTTTATTATTGCAGACCCTTGAAGCTGGTCACAATAGGACAATTTTGAAAATATTAAGTTTTCACATAGTTTAACCTTAATTTGGTGAGAAAGAACGTGCCTGTGAGGAAATAGTTGTTTCAGTGTGCCAAAAGAGGTACTACATAGCATTTGGATATGTTTGGATAATCTCAGCTCAGAATCAAACCAAACACCTAGGTTTTTGCATTCCGCGGTGGTACGTATAATGTCGCGATTAATTGATATGGCGAAGTTTTGCTCAACCAAGTCTCTTTTATTTCGATTGCCGAATAACATTACCGATGATTTGGCGGTATTCAATCACAAATTGTGTGCGGAGGATATTTCAAAAATATTTTCCAAATCTTTGTTGATTTGTGTTGTACAAATATCTGAGTCCTCATACTCAAATTCGATATATATTTGGGTATCATCAGCGTAGTGATAGATTTTGCAAGATGTTATGAATTCATGGAAATCTGATATCTATAGAGATAATAACAATGGCTCTAGTATCTAGTCTTGTGGCACACCAAAGTTAACTGGTAAGGCATTCGACATCTTATCATCTAATTTAACTCGTTGAGTCCGTTGTGAAAGATAGTTTTCGATTAATTGTACAGCCTTTTCGTCAAATAAAAAAAAAGATTCTTGCAAAGTAATTTATGATTCAAGGTGTCGAAAGCCTTACTATAATCCAGCAAAGTTAAGCAGCCCAATCGACCATTATTCAAAGATTTGTAAATTTCATCGCCCAAGTTGAGTAACGTTGTGGTTGTACTGTAGCGTTCTCTGAAGCCCGATTGAATATTAGGGATTATACCTCTGCTAAAAACGTATTCAGAGATCTGCTGTTTCATTATAATTTCTAGCACTTTCGACATAGTTGGCAGGATGCTTATCGGCCTCAGGTGCCCAAATTCAGTAGGATGAGAAATTTTGGGAATTGGTGTGATATTGGCGTGCTTCCAGGCTGAAGGAAAGTAATTGGTAGCTAGGGCAGTATTAACAATAAATGTAATATGGCATATCAAAAATTCACTGACTAATTTCAAAGAAACTAGCGAAATACCTTTTGAGCCAATACAATTACTTTTTATTTTGTTCAACGCTTCAAGCACTCCAGAGGTGTTTACCGTTCTAAAAATAAATTTTTCATTTTCTCTGCTCGGTTCGTTGTACTTATTCAACATCAAATTGGATTGTAACCGAACCAAATCAGGTACGGAGTTGAAATGAACGTTTATAGAGTCAGTATCAGTTGAACTAGGGGGAATGGGAGGATTTACTTTTCTATTTGTGACATTCGTCCGATTGAGAGTATCGCAAATCGCTCTGCCATTTCTTCTCCCCATAACATGTTCCATGTATGCGCGTTTTTCACGCTTACTAGCACATGTTACGTAACTACGTAATTCTTTGTATAAGTTCCAATCTCTGTCTACCTTTGTTTTACGAAACGTCTGGAGGGCTTTATCACGTAGTTTAGTCATTTGTTGAATATTATAAGTGTACCAAGGTGAGTAGGGCTTGCTCACTTCTATTTTCGAAGTGGTGCATGTGCATCTAATGAGGTGATGAGTTCTTGATTGGATGAAAAAGCCGTTTGACAAAAAGGGATTGAAGCAGGAATAATCAATATTTTGCAGAATACATAATACCCCTCCACAATTATGCTAAATACGTTCAAGAATTGAGTAGTCAAAGGAAATCGAAAATATTTTCTTTTCCAAGACTGCTCACCACCACCCCATCCATCAGAAAACAGGAACTTGTCTGGGTATTGCATCAACGAATATTGATTATAGTCTGGTTCACAAGTGCCATTTCGTCCCGTTGGAGAAGGCCTCCCGTAAAATGTTGACCAAGGTGACATTGGATACGGAATTTTATCTAGATATGATTTACGCTTTGCCCATGTCTCGTAAACAAAAAGTTCGAAAGTTAGAAATAATTTAGTTAAAAAAAAGAGTGCTCTATTTTTTGCAAATATCTCGTAAACTATTGCAGATATCGGAAATCTGAGAGGATCCAAAGAGAGCAATAAATTTACTTAAAAAAAGTCCAATCTCACGGAACTGTAGCACCAAAATTCATAATTTTAACTGAGAGATGAAGATACGGGTGACACGGCGCTCGCTCGCGCTTCGTTCTGCTCGGATGCTTGAACAAAAAAAAAATTGTTCAACCAATTAAATATGAATATTGAGGAATGAAAAAAATCAGGCACTTGCTGGATAGTAGAATGAACAATAATCCGCCGGCAATTTTTTTTGTCTCAATTACATTATTATTTATGCTTTTGTAATTAACAAATTTTTTTCAAGTTGGAAGTAAGAAGCCTCTTCTACCCTCCCTGAAGGTATGAATGGAATGTCGGAAGCGGTCAAGGTCACCACATCATTATAAGTTCATCAAGAACATGATTGACTGAAATCGGAGAAATGATAGATCTTAATGGGGTACCCAAAATCTGTTTGTAATAGTTATCATAGAATAAAAGTAAATAAGAATCGAATATGAAATCAAGGAAATCTACAAACGCACTCCACGTTAATGCGCAATAATTTCTAATAGTGTCCCGTTAAGTTGAAAAACAGCTCTTGCTGACACTTCGCCTTTCATCATTTTCAACTCTGTTTATTATTCCATGCCACTCTGTACCTTTCTTTTATTTTAGACTAAAATTAGGAATAAAGCCGCTTTATTATTATTATTATTATTTGTTGGACAGGCTAGATCTGACTACATGGAGAGGTAGATAAGTAAATAGTGACACCACATTAAAACTCACCAAAACATAATTATCAGAAATTTTGAAATTATTGATAAACCCTGCACCTTAACAACCTGATAATACAAATAACAATAATATATTGGACAATATTAATAATAATAATAACAACAATAATATTGATGATGTCCGAGCAGCAATTCCATCAAATATCGAACCCTTCCTTATATACAAGAACTAACACCAAAGCTCACTAATATCTTCAAATCAGATACTTTGCGCATAGCAAAAAATAACCTGAAACTAGTGGCCTTTATACCAAAATAAAAACTCCTCGGTTCAAATCATAACAAACCAATGTCATTTATAAACTACCATGTTTGAATTGTGATAAGGTCTACATTGGCCAGACTAGCCAAAACCTCTCAGGACGCCTTATATCACATAAGAGTGATTGCAATTTGAAAAAAACATTTGTGCCCTTGCTGAACACGTCATTAACGGAAATCATTTCATTAATTATAATAACCCTACAGTTTCAGCAGTGGAAAACAACAATCTCGAAATACATTTTTTAGAACTGGTTTACATCAATAAGAAACACAATAGCATGAATAAGAGGTCCGATATAACAAATCTCTTGAATACCTCTCTGGAATATTCGTATATGGCGAGAAGGCGAGGAGGCAAAGAGCATGACATGACAGAAGATATTTTGACTTTTCTGACATATTTCAATTTATAAGATTTTTACGATAATAAAATCACATCCAAAAACCAGAGATTGATTAAATACAGTCCACTCTATCGAATCAGAATTTATTCATGGTCCATCTCACCGGATCTTGGATGTGAACAACAATATCGAATTGAAGAATCACATTTCGTCGACAAGCTGTTACAAGGGAGTCCACAAGACAGCGAGTTCCGAGAATTATTGATCAGGTGCAAGATCAGTTCCCTTTATTCCTTCCTTTTTCCAATTTTGAGGTAGCTTGCTGATTGTCTACTTGTTATTAGATTCATCATTTCATACTCTCTGGAGTGCACAATTCCGATTTAATTCATTAATAACGTGGTGAGTTCATTGGTGAATCATTCTTGATTTGAATTCGCTCTGAATGTATTGTGTAGGACCTCGTAGGTTCTCTCAGAAAGAATGTTATCGGTTTAACTAACGTATATTACTTCTTATGGCTGGCATAAGTGACATAATAACATATCATAACTCAACATAACATTATCCTGGACAGACTCCGACTACTCCAAACTACTACAGGGTAATACAACAGTCTCATACATAACACTCCTCCCTTCTACTTCGTAGAATATCAACTTGTATAATCCTTTGATTATCGAGGCGGGTTTCGTGATCTAGTAGCACGAACGGGTTTGTTCTGAATAACTTGTCCACCCGACATGGGCTCTGATACATCCACTTGTACATTTGCATCTCTCTGCCCCTCATTCCCATCGGCAGTATCTAATAACTGTTTTTCATTGCCGATTCGGGGTGAATTACTTGTATCGGAAAGTATAGGTGAACTGTCCATTTCTTTTTGCGGTCTTCTTATCTGGTCCACGTGTCTGTGTAGTACATTTCCCTCAGGCGTATCTAATCTGTAAGATACTGGTCCCACAGATTTTTGAATGAAGGCTGGACTCCATTTTGACCCATTTCCATAATTTCTAGCAAACACCGGATCCTTGGTTCGAAATTGTCTCAATACTTCCGGTGCATTTTCCTCTAATGTTTGTTTCTTGGATGTTTCCGAAACTTTGGGGTGCAAGGAGCTCAGTCTCGTTTGCAGTTTCCTGTTCATCAAAATCTCTGGTGGACTATTCCATGTTGTTGAAATTGGAGTTGAATGCTGCTGCATTAGAAATCTGGCTAGCTTCGTCTTTATATCTCCGTCCTTCAACATTTTTAAGAAATGTTTCGTTGTCTGTACCATCCTTTCTGCCTGTCCATTAGATGCTGGGTGATACGGTGCTATTCTAGCATGCCTTATCAAATTATTTGTCAGGAATATTTGGAACCCCGATGATTTGAAAGCCGTAGAATTGTCAGACACTATCACTAATGGAATTCCGTGAGTGGCAAATAATTCTCTTAACACTGATATGGCTGACTGGGAAGAAGTGGAAGCACTACCCGCACTTCCAACCATTTTGAAAATGAATCGACTACTATTGAAAACAAAGATCCTTGTGTTGGTCCAGCGAAATCTATATGCAGTCTAGTCCAAGGTTCTCTTGTTTCTTCCCATGGGTGTAGCACTGCTTTAGGCGGCATATTCCGGTTTTCTTGGCATACAGAACAACCACGAACTACACGTTCAATGTCAGCGTCTAGTCCTGGCCACCATACATGTGACCTGGCAAGGGCTTTCATGCGGACTATTCCTGGATGCGTTGCATGTAGAATTTGCAGTACTTGATTGGTTTCGATAGATGGAATAATCACTCGATTCCCCCACAATAAACAACCATTATATTGACAATTCATTTCTCTTCTGCCAAAACTGTTTCAATTCTACTGGGACTTTATTTTTGTCGTCTGTCCAGCCTGTTTGTATCCAAAATGATACTTTCGATAGTATTCTATCTTGTTTCGTTTTCTTCGATTTCCTCAGCTGTAAATGATTTTTCCGGAACTGATTCCAACATCAGTACTTCCTGAAGTGGTGACCCTTCTATATCCTGGCTTGTTAGCGGCAACCGACTCAAAGCGTCTGCATGAGGTATTTGAGTACCCGGAACATATACTGAGGCCCGATTTCACCACAAGACAGATAAACAGCGTTTTACTAAACTCCGTTCTCACTAAACTCAGATTTTAATCTTGATAAACCTCGATCCAGTTTCACCGACACAAACAGACGAAAGCTAAACCGAGTTCATTGAAACTTAGTTTAAGGACAGTCAAAAGCTGGCAACATAGTAAAATATGTACGTTTCTCTCATTTCTGCATAGATTTCGTTGTTTTGTAGAGGAGCCAAAGCCAAGTGACAATATAACCTAAAATTTGAAAACCGATAACTTTCGTGTTTGGCTCATGTTTTGTGATATTCTTGTGGGTGTTCGGTGTTCAAAGTTTAGTTTTTGAAGAAACTTGATAAAAGTGACAATATCTTCTACAATGAATTCCAAGTTGGAATGTGAAAATATAATTCATCAAATAAATTCCTTCTTTGGACTTCATTCGGCTTATTGAATAAATTGGTACAACATATTTCCTTTACCAGAGTGAAAATGTCTGGAACATACTCTACCATATTTCGTTAACTTATCAGACCAGTCTTTCCGTTTGATGGCATGTCTTTAGGCTGCTTGCCTTCTCTGGGAGATTCCACAATGTTTTCTATTTCTTACAACAGCAGATGGAATTCTGATAACAGGGTCAAAATGTACAATTTACCTGAAAAATCGTATTCGGCCGTCTTTTGATGCATTTTTATTGCATTTCACAACAGAACAATATGATGGCATGATCATCTACGAATTAAACAATAACACATGTAATCCAACTACTGAATTCTTTTTGAAATGGGTAAAAATGTTTAAATCCCCAACATAAACAAATCGGAAAAGTACGGTCGTTTCACCTCCAATGTCAACCATCTTTCAAATGTGCACGAAACCAATGAACTAAACGTCGTTTAACTTCGTAACTGGCCAAATTCAGCCCGTTTTGAGTGGAAACGCCGTTCAGAACTAAACGCGGTTTATTGTTCCTGGTGAAATCCAGTATGACGTGTAGAAAGCTTAATCTAAGTTTAATTTGAACAAAACATGTTTAAAGAGGTTGGTGAAATCGGGCCTAACTTATAATCATACGATGACAAAATCAGAATCCACCGCAACATTCTGGATGGTATTACTTCTGGAATCGATTTATTATTTCAAAAAATTCCCAGCAGAGGTTTATGGTCTGTTCTTATCTCACAATTCCTTCCATAAATATAAGTGTGAAATTTCTTGACGCCCACTATCAGGGCTATTGCTTCTCTGTCCAATTGTGCAAACCGTCTTTCTGAACTTGAAAGTGTTCTGCTATGAAATGCGATTGGAACTTTTTTACCACATTCATCCAAATGGCTTGAAACAGCACCTACTAGACTGGCATCACACGTCAGAACTAAAGCCTTCTTTTCGTCGTAATGAGCCAAATTTTTTGATGATGACAACATTCTTTTGAGTTAATCAAATGCATCCTGTTCTTCAGTCGTCCATTTCCAAGAGATACCTTCATGAAGTAATTTTTGAAGTGGTTCGGCTACGGTAGCCTTATTTTCCAAAAATAAATGGAAAAAATTTAGCATTCCCAGGAATGCTTGATGTTCAACCTTTGACGTTGGTTCTGGCGCTTCTTGAATGGCTTTTATTTTTTCATTTGTTGGACTTATGCCATCTTCTGTTATGAGGAAACCCAAAAACTTCACTTGACCTACAAAAAATATGGCATGACCCCCTTGATTCCTGCTAACCTGCTATACATGAATCTTTGGAAAATTTGAGGTGCAGTTGATATCCCGAACTATAAACGTTTTACTCTAAATGCTCTAAATGCTCCTTTATGCGCTAGCATTATACACTCTAAACTGTTGATATGCTTGTTTCAAATCTAGTCTTGCGAAAAAAATTCCTCCTGCCAGTGTAGCCAAAACCAATGAAATGTTCAGTGGTTCGAACCAGTTTCTTCCTTTTCCTTGCAATAACTGAAGGAAGTTTTTTTTTTTTATCTTTCCCAATTCAACTTGGACGTCACATATTCCTAATATATCAATAATATTGCGCTGATAATCCCTCAGTATAAAGTCTGTTTTTTTCATCACAGGTTTCATTTCCTGGAAGATCTTCTCAAATGATTCTACACCAATCATTGAGTGAGCAGCACCACTGTCAATATCCATCACTGTTGGTTCCTTGCTGATATTTATACTGACTTTGAAATTTTGTTCTATCTTGAAAACAGAACATACTTGACTCACTGTGTAGAAGCACGGTTCATACATGTCATCCAGAAAATTTGTCACTGCGTCTTGACATTCAACGTCAATTGACTTCTGGTTGAAGTGCCTTTTATTTGATGAGCCTTGTTGCTTTTTCTTAGACAAACAGGACCGCTCTATGTGACCCAATTTCTTGCAGAAGTTACATCTGGCGTTTTTGAACTCACAATTTTCCGTTAGGTGTTGATTGTTACAAAGGAAACATATTCTCATCATTGTTCTTGTCATATCTTGGGTTCTTTTGTGTGATTCAAACCTTTTCACTTGATTTGCCGAACTTGCATTTTCACTTCCTTCCAACATACAAATGTTCAGCATGGCCGCTTCATGTGCAAGTGTAATCTCTTCGGCTTTCTTGAACTGTAACTCGTTTTCTGATAGTAATCGATGTTGTAAATTTTCACCTATCACACCACATACCAGTCTGTCTCGTAATATTTCATTGGGTATTTCCTTCTTGAAACCACAGTATAACGCTAGGCGTCTGAGTTCACCAATATAGTCTGCAATACTTTCATTTGGACATTCATTTCGACGGTGAAAATGAAACCTATCCACCATAGTGGATTTCTTCGGATTGAAGTGATCTGTTAACTCCTCAACAATCTCGTCAAATGGAACTGCAATAACTGATGTTGGAGCAAATGAGGAATGTATAATATCATAGGTGGATGGTCCACATACTGTGAGAAACACAGCTTTCTTCTTTTCAGTATCCGTTATATCATTTGCTTGTAAGTAGAATTCCAGTCTTTCGATATAATTTGACCATTTATTAGCCTCGCTGGGATTGAAATGTTCAATTGAGCCGATAGCCGACATTTTGCAAAATTATCTTATCTTTCTGCTCCGACTGCGCCAATATTGTGTAGGACCTCGTCGGTTCTTTCAGAAAGAATGTTATCGGTTTAACTAACGTATATTACTTCTTATAGCTGGCATAAGTGACATAATAACATTTTATTATCCTGGACAGTCGCCGACTACTCCAAACTACCACAGGGTAATACAACAGTCTCATACATAACAGAATGACGGAACTTTCAGTTCTGAAAAGAAAACGAGGTTCTGTAAAGCAAAGGCAGACGACGTTTGTTAAATTCATGAATGCTTTGCAAGATGATCTCCGAGCGGAAAAACAAATTGATGAGAGTACCATTTGTCAATTTCAAGATCGGTTCGAAAAATTTCAAGGCTTATCTGCAGATTTTGAAGCCATTCAATTAGATATAGAGGTTTCTCGTGCTGATGATGATGTCGAGAATCAATTCAAAGAACGTGACGAGTTTTCATCCACACAAGCTTCAATGTCGGCGGAAGCTAAGATCATATTGAAAAATTTAGGTAAAATGCCTGATTCATCATCGATTCCTGCAGTTCCTTTTTACACCTCACCGTCAAATATTCATTTAGAAAATGTCAAATTACCTGATATAAATTTGGTAAAATTCAATGGGAAATTGGACAATTGGCTTGAATTCAAGGAAACATATGAATCTCTCATTCACGCTAGTGTTTCTATCGATAAAATACAAAAATTTCATTATTCAAGAGCATCTCTTGAGGGTGATTCACTCAAGGTAATACAAGCCTTAGAGTTATCTGCAAGCAATTACGATATTGCTTGGGACTTGATTCGCAATAGATTCAACAATAGTCGATTGCTAGTTAATAATCATATAAAAGCTATTTTTGATTTTGAAACCCTCAACAAAGAATCATCAGCTGGTTTGAGAAACATAATTGATACGATTTCAAAATATTCAAGGGCCTTGGAATCTTTAAAACAACCAGTTTGTCAATGGAATACTTTCAATATTTTTATAATAACTCCCAAGTTAGATAAAGCTACTGCAGGTGATTGGGAAAAACGAAAAACTGATAAAGGTCCTACATTGAAAGATTTAAAAATATTTTTGAAAAATAAGTCGAATTTTCTAGAAACAATTGAAATCAACCATAATAAACAAGCGATAGATCAAAAAGAAATGATTCGTGGTTTCAGACAAACTTCCTTACTAGCAGCAAATCCCAAGTGCAATTTATGCAGACAAGGTCATCTCATTTACAAATGTGCCCAGTTCCTCAAACTATCGGTAACCTAAAGGATACAAAAGGTAAAGGATCTTAAATTATGCAGTAACTGTTTATGTACTGGTCATGAAGCTGAAGATTGAAGATCCGGAAAGTGCAGGTTATGTAATAACAAACATAGTTCATTGTTGCACATCGACAATCTCTCTCCATCAGAAGTGAGTTTAACAATGCTCAGTGCTGCTATCAACAGCTATCATTTCAGTGGCTCATTCAACAGAACATTTTCACAAGGCTAAGGCCATTCTAGATTGCGGTTCACAATCCCATTTTCTGTCCCAGTCGTTCTGCAAACGTCTCAACCTCAAACTGAATGACAGTAATATTTCCATTGCCGGTATTAATAACCTCTCTCCCACATTGAATAAGAAAGGAGATATTATTATTAAATCGTCCTACAACAATTTTGAAACCTCAATTTCTTGTTTTGTTCTTCCGACTATTACGTATCAATTGCCTCCTTCGAAAATCGACATAAGTTCATGGAATATTCCATCAGATCTCTATTTAGCGGATCCGCATTTTAATGAACCGGGAAAAATTGATTTGTTCATTGGCGCTGGATTATTTTGGAATATCTTACCTCAAGAAATGGTCAGTTTATGTCAACATCTTCCTTCTCTACAGAATACATATTTTGGTTGGATAATTTCATGCGCAATAACTGAACCTAATTCCGGGGTGAGTAGCAATCTGTCTCGATTGTCCGATCTTAACATACAATTAGACAAGTTTTGGGAGATTGAGGAAGTTGAGCCAGCCAGTTTTCAGGCACTATCATCTGATGATGAATTGTGTAAAAAACATTTTATAAATAACTTCACAAGGGCGATTGATGGTAGATTTCTAATTAGAATTCCTTTGAAGTTTCCAAGTAGCAATCTTGGCGATTCAATGAAAATGGCGATTAGGAGATTTTTCAGCTTAGAACGAAGGTAAGAAGCAAATCAAGAATTGAAAGATCGATATCATGATTTCATTCATGGATATATTGATCTGGGGCATGTGTCATTATTGAAATCACCAGATCGAACAAAAATTTCGTATTTTTTGCCGCATCATGGAGTGATTAGAGCTGACAGCTTGACTACAAAGCTACGGGTGGTATTTGATGGATCTAGCATTTCAGATTCTGGTTGGTCTTTAAATGACCTTCAATCCACAGGGCCTCCTGTTCAAAACGAGATCGTATCAATTTTATTGAGATTCCGTCAACACAGCTTTGTAGTGTCTTCGGATGTTGCTAATATGTTTCGACAGATTATGATTCACCCTGGAGATCGACATCTTCAACTAATTGTGTGGCGTGAGCAACCTCAGGAAGAGTTTTCTATTTACCTGCTCAATACCGTTACATATGGTATCAAGTCAGCTCCTTTTCTCTCAATGAGATGTTTGAGACAACTGGCGATTGATTGTGCTGAAACTTCTCCAGAGGCTTCAAATATAATATTGAGAGATTTTTATGTGGATGATCTTCTAACTGGATTCAGTTCTGAGCAAGAGGCAATCTCAATTTGTAAGGTTATTTCCGAAATCTTGAACACTGCAAAATTCCCGCTAAGAAAGTGGATGTCAAATAGTACACATTAGGGATAAGATGGTATAGCAAAACAGATATGTTTACCATATCATATTAGTGATCCTCCAACTTCAAATACAACAAAACGTTCCATTTCATCAGAAGTTGCAAAAATATTCGATCCTTTAGGTTGTTTGGGTCCTTGTGTGATCGTTGCTGATATCATAATACAAAAACTCTGGTTATCAAAGACAGGATAGGATGATATCATACCTTCAGATTTAGAGAAAGATTGGAAACATTTCAAAAATGAGTTATCATGTCCCAATGGGGTGCAAATTGAACGACATGCTATTTGTCCTAACTTCGTACATATTGAAGCTCACGGTTTTTGTGATGCCTCACAAATATCATACGCAGCATGAATATATTTAAGAAGTACTGACCAGCATGGCAATATTCATGTACAACTTTTATGCGCGAAAACAAAGGTTGCTCCATTAAAATCAAAGTTAACAACACCGAAGTTAGAATTATGCAGTGTTCCATTACTGGCTCGTCTTCTGAAGGAAGTTAGAGATTCTCTGACTATCGATATGCCATATTTTTTGTGGTCTGATTCACAAGTAGCGCTATGTTGGATTCAAACCCAACCATCACTACTGGTAGCATTTGTTCAAAATAGAGTGAAATTCAATCCTTAACACACTCTGATATGTGGTATTATATAAACACGGAAGATAACCGTGCGGATTCAGCTTCCCGGGAAGTTTTTCCAAAAAAATTGATTTCCAATCAATTATGCTGGCATGGTCCAAATTGGTTGTCCCTAGACAGGTCGAAATGGCCGCTTTCATCACTTCACAAACCATTTGAGCAAATAAATGATTGTAAGAGGCAAGCATTCGTTTCGACTGGTTCACAAAAACAATTTCCATTCAATATATTTTCTTGTTCAAGAAAATTGAAAAATACTTAAGCTTATTGTTTACGTTTCATTTCTAATTGCCAACTTCCAAAGGATAAGCGATTATGAGGGGTAATAACTGTTGAAGAATTGGCAAACAGTTTGGAAAAACTAGTTCGAATTGCCCAAAATGAATCCTTCATGGCAGAAATAGGTCTGTTAAAATATGATAAAAATTTAAATTTGAAACATAGACTATAACGACTTTCTCCTTTGTTGGATTCGGAAGGACTTCTGAGGGTGGGAGGTCGTTTGAGGAATTCTACGCTCAACTTCAATGGAAAACATCCCATTCTTCTAGCCAAAGATCATATATTGACTAAATTAATTTTCGAGTAAAAACATAAGCAGTTACTCCATCCTGGTCCCCAATTACTGCTAGCAATTGTACGACAAAATTATTGGACGACTTCTGGGATGAGTGTTGCAAAAAAAATTACCTCACAATTGTATAAGATGTTTCAAATTCCGACCTAAACATGTCGATCCAATTATGGCACTGCTACCAAAAGAACGAATTACGTGCTCATCTCCTTTTTTTTGTAACCGGGGTGGAGGGATATGTGTGTCTTTTCATTTGTTTTTCTAGTAAAGCAGTTCATCTTGAACTAGTGATAGATTTAACAACTGACCAATTTAACGCTGCATTGCGGCGTTCTACTTCGAAGCGTGGTAAACCCAGCCATATTTATTCCGAAAACGGTACAAATTTTGTAGGGGCTGCGAAGGAAGTGAAATTATCGAGTGAATTATTTTCAAGATCAAGTAATGAAATAGAGCAATCGTGTGCCAATGAAAGCATCAGTCGGCATTTCATACCTCCCAATTCACCCCATTTCGGGGGCCTATGGGAATCAGGGGTAAAATGTGCGAAACACCATCTTTTGAGGGTCATTGGGAAGACAAAATTAACTTATGAAGAGTTTAATACCATATTAGTGCAGGTAGAAGCTACTTTAAACTCCCGTCCATTGTATCCACTTTCCTCTGACCCAAATGATATCCAACCCCTTTGTCCAGCTCACTTTTTGATAGGAAGGCCATTAGTGACAGCACCTGATCCAAATATACTAGACAGTGAATTGAGTAGATACCAATTAATGCAGCAAATTCAACAGAATTTTTGGCGTCGATGGTCACGCGATTACTTATCCCATTTACAACAGAAGAATAAATGGACTCAGACTTCCAAATCGGTTACCAAGGGCACACTTGTTCTGGTAAAACAGGATAACTTACCACCGAGAAAATGGCTCTCAGGCAAAATTATCGAAGTATACCCAGCAGATGATGGCGTTTTTCGAATTGTATCAATAAAAGCACACAACGGAATCCTTAAGCGAGCAGTTTCCAGACTCTGTCCACTACCAGATCAAGTGAATCACAACAATGAATAATTTCCACCCTGTATATTCAAATCATGTTTTATATTCATCAGTGTTAATGTTGAACAATTGCATGCAACCGTTCAAGGTGGGAGTATCTTAAATACCTCTCTGGAATATTCGTTTATGGAAAGAAGGCGAGGAGGCAGAGAGCATGACATGACAGAAGAGATTTTGACTTTTCTGACATATTTCAATTTATAAGATTTTTACGATAATAAAATCACATCCAAAAACCAGAGATTGATTAAATACAGTCCACTTTATCGAATTAGAACTTATTCAAAATCTAAGCATTATTCAAAATTATATCCCCAAACTAGAACCAAATATTACTTCCGCGTCGAATTCATCATCGAATCACCTCTCAAATGAATTTAATTTTTTGTTCTGTGAACAAAACACATGGATCGTTGTATACAATAAATTGACATGACAACTTCTAGCTTTCGACCTCTCCTCAGTTCCGTGTTCACACCGAACCATGTATTGTTGTTCATCCAGTAAATCTTTCAAATAATTTGAAAAATTTATAACCTCAGCTTATAAACAAATTCGTGCTTTCATTAGTCTAGTAATTTTGATCAATATTATGTGTGTGTTGTTTCTTCTCCAATGTTCCTCAATGAATTCAACATTCCAATGCCAAAAAAAGAACCCCCTATTTTTCCTATGAAGTATAAGGACGTGTATCAGTTTTTTTTGTATACAAACCCCACAATAGTAAGTGTATTATATTATATTCTAAGTGTTATTCTTACACCATTATTGTTTTCAGATGTCTAAAATAAGATTTTTGTCTTCGAAAGCCCAACAAGTTGAACAAGAGTTTTACTTCATCAGGCCAATATATCATATGACTGCAAACCCAAGGATTATTTTCAGTTAGTGAAAATTTCCAAATTAACATTTTTGTGTGTCAATCATTCCAGTCAAGAGACTACCTTTCTATATATATTGTTATGATGGGTTTTTTATATGATTTATGATTTGTATGATTTTAGAGAATTCATTTCATATATTATGTTTCTGTAACCCTATCATAACAAATAGAAAATACCTCCGGCTATGTAATGTTACCTTTTTCCTTTTCAAACCCTTTCAACTTATCCCAGCTCAGCTCAGCAGTTAGGTACGCCTATGAACATGTATGACCATTGTCTAAACATACATCAATGGTATGACTCCTTCCCAGTAGCAGATTCCTGTAATCGGTGCTGCCAGCTGTCACTATCGATTCGATCATAAAAGATGTTCAGTGGAGAAAAGTGAAGTTAGAAATTGAAAAATAAACACAGGTTTGCAGAGAATAATCAAAGTAGTTGACTTTATTCAGATGAAAACTTAAATATACCCTACTCTGCGATAGCTACCTTATACTAGCAAAACAATGACAAAAAAATAGTGGAGTTTGATGTTTGTGATGATGAAAATTCTATGAAGGAAGTTTGAACGTATTATCGGTCTTTTGGATATGGAATTTTATGGTTGTTCAGCCCAAAACAAAATAACTAGTGGTTTAGAACACTTGAAGTTCTAGATTTTATGTGAAAAGTTGCACTTAGGTGAGTTCAGTTATTGAACCCCTGTAGCTGCGTTTCTGTTGACGTTTCCAGTCCCGTGGACGTGTTTCAGGGATCTCACTGACAGCTCACCTGCAATCCTTCCAAGGATTTATTTTTTGGACCGGGTAGGTGAAATTTTTATTTACTATGTGCTTCCTCCGATCAGCCTTTCGAAAAATATTCCTCGTTCGGCAATTTTCAGGTTTTCTTATATTATGGGTGAAAGCTTCTATTCAAATTTAGTACGTGGCTTCACTTTCTTGAACCTTTTTCAATCTTCCCAGAACTTGTTATCCTGATCCATGGCAACACTCACCAAATTTTTATTTTTCACAGATTTCCGAGTTTGTATCACTTCCTACCGAATTATTTACTATTCTAATTATTGTTAATTATTTTATGAATGATATCTAATTCTAACTCATACATACTATTTACCGATTGATATAAAATAAATTTTTTTCAATTTCTGCCCTTACATTTTATTCTATATCAATACTTTTCCCACACAAACTCTTTTGAATCCCATTGGTGGGTATTCTGTTCATGTGAATTGTCATACAGGATGTTACAAATAACAATAATATATTGGACAATATTAATAATAATAATAACAACAATAATATTGATGATGTCCGAGCAGCAATTCCATCAAATATCGAACCCTTCCTTATATACAAGAACTAACACCAAAGCTCACTAATATCTTCAAATCAGATACTTTGCGCATAGCAAAAAATAACCTGAAACTAGTGGCCTTTATACCAAAATAAAAACTCCTCGGTTCAAATCATAACAAACCAATGCCATTTATAAACTACCATGTTTGAATTGTGATAAGGTCTACATTGACCAGACTAGCCAAAACCTCTCAGGACGCCTTATATCACATAAGAGTGATTGCAATTTGAAAAAAACATTTGTGCCCTTGCTGAACACGTCATTAACGGAAATCATTTCATTAATTATAATAACCCTACAGTTTCAGCAGTGGAAAACAACAATCTCGAAATACATTTTCAGAACTGGTTTACATCAATAAGAAACACAATAGCATGAATAAGAGGTCCGATATAACAAATCTCTTGAATACCTCTCTGGAATATTCGTATATGGCGAGAAGGCGAGGAGGCAAAGAGCATGACATGACAGAAGATATTTTGACTTTTCTGACATATTTCAATTTATAAGATTTTTACGATAATAAAATCACATCCAAAAACCAGAGATTGATTAAATACAGTCCACTCTATCGAATCAGAATTTATTCATGGTCCATCTCACCGGATTTTGGATGTGAACAACAATATCGAATTGAAGAATCACATTTCGTCGACAAGCTGTTACAAGAGAGTCCACAAGACAGCGAGTTCCGAGAATTATTGATCAGGTGCAAGATCAGTTCCCTTTATTCCTTCCTTTTTCCAATTTTGAGGTAGCTTGCTGATTGTCTACTTGTTATTAGATTCATCATTTCATACTCTCTGGAGTGCACAATTCCGATTTAATTCATTAATAACGTGGTGAGTTCATTGGTGAATCATTCTTGATTTGAATTCGCTCTGAATGTATTGTGTAGGACCTCGTAGGTTCTCTCAGAAAGAATGTTATCGGTTTAACTAACGTATATTACTTCTTATGGCTGGCATAAGTGACATAATAACATATCATAACTCAACATAACATTATCCTGGACAGACTCCGACTACTCCAAACTACTACAGGGTAATACAACAGTCTCATACATAACACTCCTCCCTTCTACTTCGTAGAATATCAACTTGTATAATCCTTTGATTATCGAGGCGGGTTTCGTGATCTAGTAGCACGAACGGGTTTGTTCTGAATAACTTGTCCACCCGACATGGGCTCTGATACATCCACTTGTACATTTGCATCTCTCTGCCCCTCATTCCCATCGGCAGTATCTAATAACTGTTTTTCATTGCCGATTCGGGGTGAATTACTTGTATCGGAAAGTATAGGTGAACTGTCCATTTCTTTTTGCGGTCTTCTTATCTGGTCCACGTGTCTGTGTAGTACATTTCCCTCAGGCGTATCTAATCTGTAGGATACTGGTCCCACAGATTTTTGAATGAAGGCTGGACTCTATTTTGACCCATTTCCATAATTTCTAGCAAACACCGGATCCTTGGTTCGAAATTGTCTCAATACTTCCGGTGCATTTTCCTCTAATGTTTGTTTCTTGGATGTTTCCGAAACTTTGGGGTGCAAGGAGCTCAGTCTCGTTTGCAGTTTCCTGTTCATCAAAATCTCTGGTGGACTATTCCATGTTGTTGAAATTGGAGTTGAATGCTGCTGCATTAGAAATCTGGCTAGCTTCGTCTTTATATCTCCGTCCTTCAACATTTTTAAGAAATGTTTCGTTGTCTGTACCATCCTTTCTGCCTGTCCATTAGATGCTGGGTGATACGGTGCTATTCTAGCATGCCTTATCAAATTATTTGTCAGGAATATTTGGAACTCCGATGATTTGAATGCCGTAGAATTGTCAGACACTATCACTAATGGAATTCCGTGAGTGGCAAATAATTCTCTTAACACTGATATGGCTGACTGGGAAGAAGTGGAAGCACTACCCGCACTTCCAACCATTTTGAAAATCAATCGACTACTATTGAAAACAAAGATCCTTGTGTTGGTCCAGCGAAATCTATATGCAGTCTAGTCCAAGGTTCTCTTGTTTCTTCCCATGGGTGTAGCACTGCTTTAGGCGGCATATTCCGGTTTTCTTGGCATACAGAACAACCACGAACTACACGTTCAATGTCAGCGTCTAGTCCTGGCCACCATACATGTGACCTGGCAAGGGCTTTCATGCGGACTATTCCTGGATGCGTTGCATGTAGAATTTGCAGTACTTGATTGGTTTCGATAGATGGAATAATCACTCGATTCCCCCACAATAAACAACCATTATATTGACAATTCATTTCTCTTCTGAGGGTGGGAGGTCGTTTGAGGAATTCTACGCTCAACTTCGATGGAAAACATCCCATTCTTCTAGCCAAAGATCATATATTGACTAAATTAATTTTCGAGTAAAAACATAAGCAGTTACTCCATCCTGGTCCCCAATTACTGCTAGCAATTGTACGACAAAATTATTGGACGACTTCTGGGATGAGTGTTGCAAAAAAAATTACCTCACAATTGTATAAGATGTTTCAAATTCCGACCTAAACATGTCGATCCAATTATGGCACTGCTACCAAAAGAACGAATTACGTGCTCATCTCCTTTTTTTTGTAACCGGGGTGGAGGGATATGTGTGTCTTTTCATTTGTTTTTCTAGTAAAGCAGTTCATCTTGAACTAGTGATAGATTTAACAACTGACCAATTTAACGCTGCGTTGCGGCGTTCTACTTCGAAGCGTGGTAAACCCAGCCATATTTATTCCGAAAACGGTACAAATTTTGTAGGGGCTGCGAAGGAAGTGAAATTATTGAGTGAATTATTTTCAAGATCAAGTAATGAAATAGAGCAATCGTGTGCCAATGAAAGCATCAGTCGGCATTTCATACCTCCCAATTCACCCCATTTCGGGGGCCTATGGGAATCAGGGGTAAAATGTGCGAAACACCATCTTTTGAGGGTCATTGGGAAGACAAAATTAACTTATGAAGAGTTTAATACCATATTAGTGCAGGTAGAAGCTACTTTGAACTCCCGTCCATTGTATCCACTTTCCTCTGACCCAAATGATATCCAACCCCTTTGTCCAGCTCACTTTTTGATAGGGAGGCCATTAGTGACAGCACCTGATCCAAATATACTAGACAGTAAATTGAGTAGATACCAATTAATGCAGCAAATTCAACAGAATTTTTGGCGTCGATGGTCACGCGATTACTTATCCCATTTACAACAGAAGAATAAATGGACTCAGACTTCCAAATCGGTTACCAAGGGCACACTTGTTCTGGTAAAACAGGATAACTTACCACCGAGAAAATGGCTCTCAGGCAAAATTATCGAAGTATACCCAGCAGATGATGGCGTTTTTCGAATTGTATCAATAAAAGCACACAACGGAATCCTTAAGCGAGCAGTTTCCAGACTCTGTCCACTACCAGATCAAGTGAATCACAACAATGAATAATTTCCACCCTGTATATTCAAATCATGTTTTATATTCATCAGTGTTAATGTTGAACAATTGCATGCAACCGTTCAAGGTGGGAGTATCTTAAATACCTCTCTGGAATATTCGTTTATGGAAAGAAGGCGAGGAGGCAGAGAGCATGACATGACAGAAGAGATTTTGACTTTTCTGACATATTTCAATTTATAAGATTTTTACGATAATAAAATCACATCCAAAAACCAGAGATTGATTAAATACAGTCCACTTTATCGAATTAGAACTTATTCAAAATCTAAGCATTATTCAAAATTATATCCCCAAACTAGAACCAAATATTACTTCCGCGTCGAATTCATCATCGAATCACCTCTCAAATGAATTTAATTTTTTGTTCTGTGAACAAAACACATGGATCGTTGTATACAATAAATTGACATGACAACTTCTAGCTTTCGACCTCTCCTCAGTTCCGTGTTCACACCGAACCATGTATTGTTGTTCATCCAGTAAATCTTTCAAATAATTTGAAAAATTTATAACCTCAGCTTATAAACAAATTCGTGCTTTCATTAGTCTAGTAATTTTAATCAATATTATGTGTGTGTTGTTTCTTCTCCAATGTTCCTCAATGAATTCAACATTCCAATGCCAAAAAAAGAACCCCCTATTTTTCCTATGAAGTATAAGGACGTGTATCAGTTTTTTTTGTATACAAACCCCACAATAGTAAGTGTATTATATTATATTCTAAGTGTTATTCTTACACCATTATTGTTTTCAAATGTCTAAAATAAGATTTGTGTCTTCGAAAGCCCAACAAGTTGAACAAGAGTTTCACTTCATCAGGCCAATATATCATATGACTGCAAACCCAAGGATTATTTTCAGTTACTGAAAATTTCCAAATTAACATTTTTGTGTGTCAATCATTCCAGTCAAGAGACTACCTTTCTATATACATTGTTATGATGGGTTTTTCATATGATTTATAATTTGTATGATTTTAGAGAATTCATTTCATATATTATGTTTCTGTAACCCTATCATAACAAATAGAAAATACCTCCGGCTATGTAATGTTACCTTTTTCCTTTTCAAACCCTTTCAACTTATCCCAGCTCAGCTCAGCAGTTAGGTACGCCTATGAACATGTATGACCATTGTCTAAACATACATCAATGGTATGACTCCTTCCCAGTAGCAGGTTCCTGTAATCGGTGCTGCCCGCTATGGCACTATTGATTCGATCATAAAAGATGTTCAGTGGAGAAAAGTAAAGTTAGAAATTGAACAATAAACACAGGTTTGCAGATAATAATCAAAGTGGTTGACTTCATTCAGATGGAAACTAAAATATACCCCACTCTGCGATAGCGATAGTCTTTTGGGTATGGAATTTCATGGTTGTTCAGCCCAAAACAAAGTAACCAGTGGTTTTATGTGGAAATTTGCACTTGGGTGAGTTCAGTTATTGAATACCTTGTAGCTGCGTTTCTGTTGACGTTTCCAGTCCCGTGGACGTGTTTCAGGGATCTCACTGACAGCTCACCTGCACTCCTTCCAAGGATTTATTTTTTGGACTAGGTAGGTGGAATTTTTATTTACTATGTGCTTCCTCCGATCAGCCGTTCAAGAAATCTTTCTCGTTCGGCAATTTTATATCAGGTTTTCTTATATTATGGGTGAAAGCTTTTTTTCAAATTTTGTACGTGGCTTCACTTTCTTGAACCTTTTTCAATCTTCCCAGAACTTGTTATCCTGATCCATGGCAACACTCACCAAATTTTTATTTTTCACAGATTTCCGAGTTTGTATCACTTCCTACCAAATTATCTGCTATTCTAATTGATGTTAATGATTCTATGAATGATATCTAATTCTAATTCTTACACACTATTTACAGATTGATATAAAATATTTTTTTTTTCAATTTCTGCCCTTAGAAGGGAAACATTCTCAATTGAATTCTATCAATATTCAATTGAGAATGTTTCCCTTTTCAACATGAATACCCCACAAGAGGTTATCTTGACGATGGAAGATAGTGACTAAAGTTTATCTTTCAGTCCCAGATGATTCCACATCTGATTTTATGAACATCCTGTTTATATTTTCAACAAATCAATCTATCATGTCCCATGACAGGTTTCAATGTCAGAAAACACTAATTTCAAAGTGTCTCTCCAAAAGAAATGATTCTAACTTTTTCCATCTTTGCAAAGTGAGATTGTTTCTTGAAAATGTGTTTCCCAGTTCTTCCGGTCTTCCTGATGATCTTGGAAGCGTGAAATAGATTTTCGTCGAAAAAATGTATTGAAGACCTAGTGAATGCGATGTCTCTCCTGCGTCAATGTTACGAATTATTTCTAGTGAGTACTCTCTTTTGGAAAACAATCTCCTTTGCCTCATCCATCTTTATGAGTTCTTATTCAAGACTGGAATGGAAAATCAAATAACTATCTGAATGAAAATGCAAATTTTCAATTTCAGATTTTTTCTTTCGAGTTAGGGCCTTTTTAGAATATCTATCAGATGTAGTTCAATGTCCAGCGTGGCTTTAGCCGGGGAAGTAGTTGTTTTCTGTTAGACATTCACAAAAAATAACTTCATTTTAATCGTGGATTTTTCAATTCACAGAAAAATCTTTCTATCAATATTCAATTGAGAATGTTTCCCTTTTCAACATGAATATACCTTTATTTCATCATCATCATTATATTTCTTATATTATACTTCTTCAGTATTATTATTATTATCATTTCCACTTTCATTTCTCACATACATCCTTTTTATACACAAAATATTTTTATCTTCATTTCTTATAATTTTTCTTCAAAATTCACATTGTTTATAATCCATTTCTATATTTTTCCTTCATAATGTATTTTGATGTTTCACTCTTTCTCATTCCATCATTCATTCTTTTTATTTTCTCTTCCATTCTTGCTGAATTTTCTTTCATTTCATTTTTCATACTTGCTGAATTTTCATTCATTTCATTTTTCATCTTGCCATATTTTCTTCTATTCTAACTGAGTTTTCATTCCCTCTTTCTATTTTCTCTTCCATTCTTACTGAGTTTTCTTTTATTTCATTTTTCATACTTTTAATTTTTTCTGAGTTTTAATTATTTTTTTTATCCATACTTTTCATGTATTCCATTATTTGTTGAAAGTCATTGTCCCTTTCTGTCCTTTCACTTTTTATTTCACTCCCTATCACATTGCTACTCTGTCCTTGTTCCCGATCACCTCTCTCTCTACCTTCAGCACCTTCTTCCAAACCAACTTTTTCACCATCTCTCAAATTCATTTTCTCCACACTTATATAACTATGTCAATGCAAAATTCCTAAATGTCAACTTTTTATTTTCCCTGTATGAATATTTTTGATTTCAAAAAATATTTTTCAATTTTGATATACTTCTTATTTTACAATTCAGCCTCGTTGTTGTTATAGCTGTTATTCTCCTTATCTTCCCACTTTGCTGTTATCGCTAATTACTATTATTATTCTGATGTTTCACCCACAAATGTTTCCGCCCTTACTTGCCTTATTCGTCTTATTCGCCTTATTCGCCCCACTTTACTGTTATTGCCCTCTTTACTGTTAGTGCCCCACGTTGATGGGGTTCATATGATTTATAATTTGTATGATTTCAGGGAATTAATTTCATATATTATTTTTCTATAACCCTATCATAACAAATAAAAAATACCTCCGGCTATGTAATGTTACCTTTTTCCTTTTCAAACCCTTTCACCTTATCCCAGCTAAGTCAGGTACGCCTATGAACATGTATGACCATTGTCTAAAAATACAACAATGGTATGACTCCTTCCCAGTAGCAGGTTCCTGTAATCGGTGCTGCCGGCTATGGCACTATTGATTCGATCATAAAAGATGTTCGGTGGAGAAAAGTAAAGTTAGAAATTGAACAATAAACACAGGTTTGCAGATAATAATCAAAGTGGTTGACTTCATTCAGATGGAAACTAAAATATACCCTACTCTGCGATAGCGATAGTCTTTTGGGTATGGAATTTCAAGGTTGTTCAGCCCAAAACAAAGTAACCAGTGGTTTTATGTGGAAATTTGCACTTGGGTGAGTTCAGTTATTGAATAACTTGTAGCTGCGTTTCTGTTGACGTTTCCAGTCCCGTGGACGTGTTTCAGGGATCTCACTGACAGCTCACCTGCACTCCTTCCAAGGATTTATTTTTTGGACTAGGTAGGTGGAATTTTTATTTACTATGTGCTTCCTCCGATCAGCCGTTCAAGAAATCTTTCTCGTTCGGCAATTTTATATCAGGTTTTCTTATATTATGGGTGAAAGCTTTTTTTCAAATTTTGTACGTGGCTTCACTTTCTTGAACCTTTTTCAATCTTCCCAGAACTTGTTATCCTGATCCATGGCAACACTCACCAAATTTTTATTTTTCACAGATCTCCGAGTTTGTATCACTTCCTACCGAATTATCTGCTATTCTAATTAATGTTAATGATTCTATGAATGATATCTAATTCTAATTCTTACACACTATTTACAGATTGATATAAAATATATTTTTTTCAATTTCTGCCCTTACATTTTATTCTATATCAATACTTTTCCCACACAAACTCTTTCGAATCCCATTGGTGGGTTTTCTGTTCATGTGAATTGTCATACAGGATGTTCGAAACTTATCTTTACGTTGATCTTGCTTTCATTCAATGTTTGCTGTGAATTTCAATTTTGATATAGTTTAATCGTGGATTTTTGTTAGATGTATTGTTGTATATCCAATTTTGATATCAGAACTGCTTCAGGAATGTTCTCTTCATAGACATGTATCGACTAGAGCATACTATAAGATTCGTTAGTAATGAAAAAACAAAATAAGAAAATTGTAAAACAACATAGCAATAACCATACTTATAAAAATAACTAATAATAATAATGATAATTATAAGTTTAATTATTCAATAACATTTCATAACATAACAATATATATATATATATATATATATATATATATATATATATATATATACTATATATTGTAATGTAATAATAATTGTAAGAAAAAATTGTTGTTGATTTATTCAGCGTTGGACGACAAATATTGTTATGTAATATTGATGACTGTTGTTAATTTCGCCCCACGTTGGGCGCCATTTGTGATGTTATGATGAATTGTAAAATGAACAATTGTTATTGATATGATAATTTGTAAAATCAATTGTTGATCATTTCGCCCTGCTTTGGGGGATAAATTGATAATAGCTTTTTGTTATGAAATATTGATAGATAATTATTTTCGCCCCGTATAATATATTTTTATGTCATAATGATTGCTAGCTTACGTCACTGTTTTCTCGTCACGTTGCTGCCAATTGTTATTACCCTTTCTTACCACGACTAAACTCAGTTGGTATGCCTTTCGTCTCAGATAGCCGGTCCTGGCAATAGAGCCACGGCCCTGTCTCGATGTTTAACCCAAACTATTTCAGCTCGGAGTTAATGAGTAAGATATGCAGATCATTGTGGAAAATAAACCAGAAAGTATCGAAAAACAATTATTTCCTTTATTCAGGAAAACTTATATTAACCTGGCCTACGATAGATAACTTATACTATGATCAATTGATAAATTCTCATAGACAATAATGGAAAACAGTGATATATAACCTCACTTTTTCTTTGGGTTGGAAGAATTCTTTTATAGTTCAATACCAAAATAAATAGCGTTCTTCAGACATGATACGAGTTACGTTGTAAAGTGATTCAGTTTGTGATGTGCACTAAAAAAGTTTATACCTGGAGCTGGAACTGTCGTTGTTACAATACATACCAAGAAATTGAAATCCTTTTTCAATGTACTGCTCTCAGGAACTCTTCATTACAAAAAGAACCATAAAAGGTAATCTTGTTTTCTCCTATTTATTTGTGTCGAAATTCTCTTGGTCAGTTTCTATGGATAAAATACCTTGTATTCGTGAAAATCTTGAAAAATTTGCTCCTAAAATTTTGTACGTGGCGTCGTTTTCTGAAATTTTTTCAATCTCCTCTCGCTTTGTTATTTCTTCCCCTGGATACCATTTCTGTTTTGTCCATTTCATTTGAATTTTCAAACTCACGCACTTTCTTGTCACATTATCACTCGTTTGGGGTTATTTGAAAAAACTTATGAACTTTTATATTCCACATTCCTTATAAACTAAATACAATCTTTTATGATATTTTTTTTTTATTTCAAGTACTCGCGTCAACCCTTTGGGTCATTTGGGTGGATTGATAATAACTTATAATTTTAAAAATTCTTTCAGGTTATTTGATATATTAAATGTGTCTGTCTGAATTTGGAATATGGGACATTGCACTATAATATGTTCTACAGTAAGTTTCACTTCACAGATATCACAAGTTGGTTCATTTTGTCTTTTATGATAATTGTCTTTGACATTTCTCATATTTTTTAACATTTTAATTCATTTCTGTGTTTACAATTTAATATACTGTTGTTTCAAGCTTATAATTTTTTATCACTTTAATTTGAATCTTGACTTTTCTGTTGTATTTTTTAGCAATTCTAGGTTGTTATCATTTTGACAATGTATGTAAATGATTGCATTATAGTATTTGCATATTTCTACCTATCAATAGTATACAGAGGCTTCATAAACGGAATTGAATCTCAAACAAAATGTAAAAACAATATCTCATGAACTACTAACTATTGAGTAATTATTATTTTTGTGTTTTTTTTTAAGAAATTGTTTCCTTTTTTCCTTTTAAAATATATTACTGGTCCTTCATAACATAACAACATTCCTAAATTCATATTCAATATTTTATACTAGTTAGAAAATCTTGGATATCAATTTCTTCATTTACAGTTATTGAATCTACATCACTTGATACTATTTTTCTAATTTCAGAAAACTACCTATGCTGGATTTCCCACCAGTTCAAGAAAAACAAATTCTCCAACGATAACTATTATTTACAACTACTAATATTATGTTCTTTTATTTCAGAAAAACCTTACTTCAGACATCTCTTCGTATCAAGAGAGAAAACTTTTCAAAATATTATCATATGTGACATTTTATATTTTATAATTATCTTTATACTGATATATATATATTTTTTAAATTCATTTGGTTTTACAATTACTGGTACTCTTTCAATTATACTGTTTTATTATTTTTTCTATCTTTTCCTTCAGTTGTTCTTTATATTCATATCGAAATGGATATTTTATTAATTTGAACATCATTTTTTTTTTTTTTTTATGATTCATTAATATACCCTTATTTTATTTATCAATATACCTTCATCATCATCATCATCATATTTCTTATAATATACTTCTTTAGTATTATTATTATTATCATTTCCACTTTCATTTCTCACATACATTCATTTTATACACAAAATATTTTTATCTTCATTTCTTTTCATTTTTCTTCAAAATTCAAATTATTTATTATCCATTTCTATATTTTTCCTTCTTTATAATCTATATTGTTTTTCACTTCACTTTATCTAACTAACCTGTACCAATAATTCAATCAACTTTTCTGTTTTTCAGTATTATGATTGTTATTCAATATTATTGTTTTTTGTTTCCTCCAATATTTTCTCTCATTGATATTTTTTTTTCTATAAGTTTGTTTTCCATTTTATTTTAATTTATTCAAATATTTCTGAAATCATACCAATCTATTGAATTATTTTTTAACTTTTTCCTTTTTTATTCCCTAACTTACCTTTTAAATTTGTTAAGCCTATAATTTATTATTACCTAATTTTTCTATTTATTAGTTGTCTCTCCTTCTATGGAATCTAACTTGTTCCTTTACTAGAAGTATATTCTTCATTTCACAAATTTCCAATTGAAATTTCAAGTCAATATTTTCAATTATTTTCATTTCCATAACTTCAACTTTTTCTTATTTTCGAAAGTAAAATTTATTTAAATTGTTTCCTACTTTTATATTAGACATTTTACTATACATTATTATTATTCTTTCATTTTTTTTTTTTTTTTTTTTTTCATTCATTTTCATTATTATTATTTTTTTATTCATGTTCCTTTTTTTTAATCCAAAAATTTTATTAGCCATTTTTGTGTCATTCATTTTTATTATTATTTTCTCATTTATGTTCCCTTTTTTCAACTCAAATGTTTTGATAGCCACGTACATGTCATTCATTTTTATTATAATTATTTTATCATTTTTGTCACCTTTTTGTAACTCAAAATTCATTTTTGCCATGTTCCTGTAATATATTTTCATTTTTGTTACTTTATTTTTTATTTTCCCCTTTTTCATTTCAAAATTTTCATTACTCACGTTCTTATTATTCATAAGTTTGTTATTATCGTCATCAGGATTCATTTTTATATTTTGTATTAGTTTATCATCTTTTTCTAATAAACTGTTCCTATGATCTGTTTTTTGTATAACTACTCCCTCAATTTTATATTCCTCACTACTTGTTTCTAATGGTTTACATATTCCTTCACTACTTTCTTTGAAGCTTTCTTTCATACATTTTATTATTTCATCTGTGGTTTCCCTCATATTTTTTATTTTTATATCAGTGATTCTTTCCATGAAATCCCTTAATAGTTGAAACTCACTCTCTGTCAAATCCATTTTTTATTCCCCAATATTTTGCTTTACACGTTGGAATGCCAATTACTAATGTTCGCGATAAATAATAAGAAATAATATATTGCCCTTACTTGCCCTTACTTTGTGATAAATATTAAGAGATAATATATTGCCCTCACTTGCCTCTTCCGCCCCACGTTTTGTGCGCCAATTGTAATATAATAATACAGTTTAATGTTGATGACTGTTGTTAATCCATGCCCCACGTTGGGCGCCATTTGTTATGTAATGATAAATTGTGAAAACAATTGTTGTGGAATTGTCCCGCTCTGGGCTACTAATTTATATAAAATATTGATAGCAATTTATTTCCGCCCTGTATAATATATTGTGATGTAATAATAATTGCTAGCTAACGTCACTGTTTTCTCGTCACGTTGCTGCCAATTGTTATTACCCTTTCTAACCACGACTAAACTCAGTTGGTATGCCTTTAGTCTCAGATAGCCGGTCCTGGCAATAGAGCCACTGCCCTGTCTTGATTTTTAACCCAAACTATTTCAGTTCAGAGTGAATGAGTAAGATATGCAGATCATTGTGGGAAACAAACCAGAAAGTATCGAAAAACAATTATTTCCTTTATTCAGGAAAACTTATATTAACCTGGCCTACGATAGATAATTTATACTATGATCAATTGATAAATTTTCATAGACAATAATGAAAAACAGTGATATATAACCTCACTTTTTCTTTGGGTCGGAAGAATTATTTTATAGTTCGATACCAAAGTAAATAGCGTTCTTCAGACATGATACGAGTTACGTTGTAAAGTGATTCAGTTTGTGATGTGCACAAAAAAAGTTTATACCTGGAGCTGTAACTGTCGCTGTTACAATACACAGCAAGAAATTGAAATTGATTTGTTGAAAATATAAACGGGATGTTCATAAAATCAGATGTGGAATCAAATTGAAATCCTTTTTCAATCTACTGCTCTCAGGAACTCTCCATTACAAAAAGAACCACACAAATCCCAGAAATCAGCTTGGAAACAGTTTTATGTGGAGTGCATGAAAGGTAATCTTGTTTTCTCCTATTTATTTGTGTCGAAATTCTTTTGAGGTTGAATTGGTTAGTATCTATAGACAAAATACCTGGTATTCGTGAAAATCTTGTAAAATTTGCTCCCTAAATTTTGTACGTGGCGTCGTTTTCTGAAATTCTTTCAATCTCCTCTCGCTTTGTTATTTCCTCCCCTGGATACCATTTCTGTTTTGTTCATTTCATTTGAATTTTCAAACTCGCGCACTTTCTTGTCACATTATAACTCAGTTGGGGTTATTTAAAAAAACTTATGAATTTTTATATTCTACATTTCTTATAAACTAAATACAATCTTTCATGATAATTGTCTTTGACATTTCTCAGTTCTTACTTTTCCACAATTTCAAATCTTTTATCTCACCCTACTGTTCTCTGAATGGCTATTGTCATCAAGGAGTTTGTTGTTTTCCCATTGGCTAGTTTTAGTTAGATACAATTTCATATACTGTAAGTTTGAAGCTTATAATTTTGTTGATCACATTTAATTCAGAATGATTTTGTAAATCTAAACTTTTTTGTTGTATTTTTGAACAATTCCAGGTTGTAATCATTTTGACAATGTATGGAAATGATTGCATTATAGTATTTGCATATTTTTACCTATCAATATTATACAGAGGCTTCATAAAGGAAATAGAATCTCAAACAAAATTAAAAAATATATTCATGTATTATTTATAATATATATTATATTTATTTTTATAATAATATATATATATATATATATATATATATATATATATATATATATATATATATATATATATATATATATATATATATATATATATATATAATATAATATATAATAACAGACAATATAATCTTATATTCTCTTCTCTATATATATATATATATATATCATAGGGATATTTTCTTGGGGATTGGTTCTGTATAAATATAAATAAAACGTCGTCGTAAAAAATTAAAAAACACAGATTTTATTCTGGGTTTTATTTATATTTATACAGAACCAATCCCCAAGAAAATACCCCTATGATACATTTACATGGTTCGAGAAAAATTCACAAAAAAAAATATATATATATATATATATATATATATATATATATATATATATATATATATTGTTATATTGTTATATTTTTATATATATATATTTATTTATATTGTTATATATATATATGTATATATATATTTATTTATTTATATGTATATATATAAACATAAAAGCGTATTCTAAATATTTTATTTGCATATAAGTTTATGATATCAAGATACAAAAATATCCGTCAGAATAATGTGTCAATGATATATTGGATAACAGATTTGTTTAAATTACACAAAAAACATTTTTTACAATTTTTTTATATTTTTAAGAAATATCGCAATAGTACGTAGCACGTGCTCGACGTAGTTACTCCGAAATGATTTCCGGCAATAGAGAAGTGCTGTCTTGTCAGTCGCTCCAAAATAATTCCCGGCAATAGAGAAGTACTGTCAATCGCACTCTCTTTCATTCAACGGACACGTCACGCGCAGCTGCTATGCTACGTCCTCCTCTATTGCACTAAATAGGACGCTCAACTTTCTCTCTGGCTCATCATTGCTTGGTCCGATTTTCAAACTTTAAAGTCCGGCAATAATATTTCATGAACTGTTTATGGCAGGCAATACTATATCATCGCGTTTATAATTGAATTATCATTATTTCTATATGTATTTTGATTGATAAACAGATTGGCGCAATCAACTATATCAACTTACCTATTTATACCTGCTGCCCAATAGCCATGAACAGAAACAAGTAGGCAATACCACTTAGGCATATTCCTTATATTTCGAAATTTTGATTCGAATAACATTTGTTTGGTAAACAAGTGGGTAAACATGACAGAAAAAACAATTTTTTTAAACAAGGATAGCCATGAACATATTTTGATAGGCAATACATTCGGGATGTATTCGTCTATATATGAGACCCAATAAAAAATATGTTCCACCAGGTAAACATATGGGTGAAGGACTATCTCTCTTCGGATCCTTTACTAAATGTTTATTTGCCAATGCTCCAATCAATTGAACTCTAAGGAAGGTATAAGTTTCCCCTTTAAACATTTCGGAGCAGGAAAGCATTATCAGAATCGAATCCGTAAAACATTCCAAATACCTTGTAGTAATTTTGGAAATACATATTGAATGGGATGTATATGTCAATCATGTTATGAACAAACTACAAAGCATTTATATAAATTTGAATACCTGAATAACTATTCAGTATAAAAAGCAATAACAATATTATGACAGAATCACCTTCCAAACGGGATTCTGTTATATAGTAGTAGCAGTTCTTCGCATACCCCTCAACTTGATATATCACAAAAAACGTTCCTCTTTGTTATTTGGATATAATGCATATTTCTGCTTGATCACTTTCCTTGATATTAGTTAATGGATGGTGATTCTCTGTTATTCATCTGGGTAGGCGTGGTACTACTCTTATTGAAAACAATCTTCCCCATACTTTCCAGCTAGAAATTTGGAGAGTACATTAATTTTACTGCGGAAGTTAGTAGTTACAAATCTAATCAGTTTGTTGCTGTGTAAGGGTATTTCCTTTTTTTTTACTTACGAATACAAATATAAGAAATCTTGTTCACTTCCGCAAATCCATTTTATTTGTCCTTGTCTGTGATTTCTGAACAGCTAATCTGTTTTATTTGAAATACCTGCCATTGTCTATATGTTCTGTAGTCAGATCGATTCCTTGGCTTATTTTGCCAAAAAACTCGAATGGCCGATGGGATAACAATATACAGTGCTCGTCTAAAGTCCGTTCCCCCCCTACTAATTTTTGAACCACCTGGTATATCGCAACGAAGGGCTTGAATAGGAGATATAAAAACCTACTTTTTCATGAAAAAATCACAGCTAAAAGTTTTAAAATGGCGGCTGAGCACCGTCTTCAATAATTTTTTCTAAATGGAACATCCCGTCTATCATTCTATTTTAGAGTTCTGCTCATAATTCTCAACAGTTTTCTCCTATACACTTTACTCCTAAATTCAATTGTTTTCGAAATATTAACATTTGAAAAGTGACATTCCGGTTTAAAATAAAGTAAGGGATTTTGGTCACTTCCGGTAAAACATTTTGCTAACTAAACGTTGTTATTGATTTGTAGTTGAATCCCTTAATGAATTCCAACAATAAGAGGCGTAAAGAGAGTTTATTAAGGATAAACAGTACCGCTTACCAGAAAATCTCGAAGTCTACGAATGTGTTCTGTAAATTCACAATCAAAACAAATCAATTAGCTAAAAAATTATCATTTGTTTTTGAATAACACTTTTATGTAACCCCAGCAATTATTTCATCAAGTGTTCAATGTGGCCCCCTCCTAAACCTTGAAAATAAAGTGCCCTATTATAAATAGCTTCTCTCACGTTGATGAAAGTTCCAACTCTTCTATCGCTTGGCATAGATTCTTGACTTCAGATATCCCCAAAGGAAATTATCTAAAGGTGTAAGGTCCGGAGATCTTGGTGGCCATTCTGTACTGTACTGTACTGTACTTTCTAGCCATGCAATCGAAATGGAGAGGTGCCCCATCCTGCTGAAATATGATTCCACGATTTTCAAACTCTTCCTGATTGTTTAATACAATTTGTCCTATTCGAGGTTCCATTTCAGTTTCTGAAAGATTTCTGATGAAAATCGGTCCAACAACGCGATTGCCCAAAATCCCCGCCCAAACATTCACCTTTTTAGAAAACTGGGTATGTCCCTCTCTAAAAATATGCGGATTAGTATCGCCCCAGTATCGTACATTCTGTTTGTTGACTTTTTCATTATGAAAAAACGTGCATTCGTCTGCGAAACATACACGTTTTAGGAAGCCCCGTTCTCCTTCAATTGTTCTTGATAACCACTCACAAAATTCAACACTGCGGTCTGGTGAGAGCTTGCAGGATTTTCATTTTTTAGGGATGAAACTCTTCTTTTTCGAGGACTCTTTGAATACTTTTTGAACCCACTCCACAGGATTTAGCAACTGCAAACGTCGACTGAGTAGGATTGATTACCATTTCAGCAACAATTTCTACCTTTTTTTCTACTGAAAGAGGTGGTCTTTCTGAACTTGGAGGATCTTTCAACGAACTATTTCCTTGGAGCTCATTCAAAAGTTTGCGCAAATATTATTCCCGGAAATCTATCATCAAACATACGGACTGCTAGATGATAATTTCTCCCAGCTTCTCCAAATATCAAAACTGCTTCAAATTTATTGTCTAAACTACGAGCCATGATCACACTTTTCATAAAAGGATTCAGGCGCTCGACGGACTATTTGACAGTTAGCAGTTCAGTTTGACAGTAAACAAGATGTTACCGCGACAACCATTTTTTCCAATGCAAACTTGATTGAAAACAACATTTGTGTTTTTGGTTGGGTTTGCAATGACCAAAATGTCTGTTCAAACGTTAATATTTCAAAAACAATTGAATTTAGAAGTAAAGTGTATCGAAGAAAACTGTTGAGAATCATGAGCAGATTTCGGGTTTTATCTCCATTTTGAGCTCCTCAAATTTTGTTGCGATATACCAGGTGGTTCAAAAATTGGTAGGGGGGAGGGGCAAGAACGGACTTTAGACGAGTACTGTATAATTCTTTGATTTTTATCGGTGTTCAATTAATTCAGTTGGAATATTTCACTTTCAGTATCTTTCTCTATTCTCAATTGAATGGCGGAGTCGGATTGTTGCTTATTGACCAGCTTCTTTGCAATGTTGGAAAGAGAACACAATTTCATTTTTTCTTGAAATTTCCTGAGGATATTCATAATAGTACATCAGAAAGCTATTTAACATATTGTTCTTGACTTCCAGATGCAGTTTTAATTACCCCGTTCAATCAGTTCAAAGGGTTATGAAAATGTATTGTATCATTTATCGAAATTTTGAAAACACTTGAATCAGTATTGATAGGTGGGCGGGTAGTATATGTTGCTTTCTTCTCATAGCAAATTCGTGGAAATCAAAAGAATGTTGGATGATAAAAGTGCTCATTATTTTATTTTTTCTGTGAAATATCTACGGTCGACGAATCATATAAATTTCGCCAGCCATCATTGTCGTTTCGACATCCATCCCCTTACTCTACTAGCCTGTAAATTATAAAAAAGTATTTCCACGCCACTGTTACTTCTTTAGGTATCGGACGTGAGCACGTCTGGGCTGTCAATTTTGCAACCCTCCAGAAATTCCAGTCTGCCGCTTTTAAGGCTTTGAAATCTCCTTCAGTTCTCCTTTTGGCGATCAATAGTTCCAAAGTGAACCTTCACTCAACACAATTTCTTACTGGAATTCAAAGCGGTCAAAGTGTTGCAAAGTTTCAAAATATTCTAAAATAGGACTAACCCATTTGCTGATCTGGCTATTTCAGTGGATACTTCTTGGTTCTACTGATATACAGAACCGCATATATTGAAAAATTATGATGTCAAAACTGACAGAATTTTGCACGTGCTTAGATTTCACATATACGATGAAAGAATGCTTTTGCGAATTTTTTTCCAATACTGAAAATAATCTCCACACTTTTGAAGGGACCTTCAAATTGAATATATCCTGAGGAAAATCAAGAATTTATTATCATAATTCTAGGGTCAAATTTGTTTCTGGACCCATACCAACACATAGAAACATAGCCCTGATGGAAACATATCTCTCTTATTTTCTATAATGATGTATTCATCTTGAGAATTGTATAATGTTGGTTGGTCTTTTGAAGAATTGTTGTACCACAAAAAAATTATAAACTAGAAGTATACATTAATATAATGAATATATAAAGTATGGTAAGGTATGGTGCCCAGGTACCCATGTGAATTTTTTTTGGACGGAACGTACTGACCACAATTCTGGAAAACTTTGAGGTGTTTCACCACAACCACTGCCACGTAATATACCTGGTTCTATCACGCAGCGGCTACCGAAATGGAAAACACTTTTTTGGTGGCCGCTAAGTTCCGATCTACATTCCTGGATCTCAGATAGCCACATTCCAACCACGTTGTGGTCACTTGGCAAACACCATATTTTTATAATCAATGTACCTCGTTCTCTCATTTTGCCTGATTTATTTCTAACATTCGATCGACTATGAGTATAAAAATATATAACCTACAAACACGTTTGTTGAATTTGGATACTTCTGAATGGGATAAAATCAAAACAAGGAAAGTTTACTATGAAATATGGAAGTTGTAACTCGATTCTGAGTACGCACCATCTGAATACTCTTCGTTTAAGAGAAACATTGAAATTTTGGAAATTACGCGCCTTTGAAATTATGTTCTTGAATCCCGCAACATTTTTTTAGCAATCTCGGTTACTTGAAACCCATTCTTACCTGGTGATCTAACGTTTGTCGCGGTAATGACAACAATTAAGTCTTTATTGAATGTTTCGTTGATTTCTCAATAATGGCGACCCAGCATATTCCTGTAAATATGGCGGCTTTTGGAGGATATAACTTCAAAGTGGCAGAAAATATACCTCTCTTAAGTTCGTCTCATCATGAAGTGGCCAGTGATACTACCTCTGGAAACTAGCGTTCATGTGGCAGGCCCATGATTCACCACTTCAAAGTTATAACCTTGAAATTGCAAAAGGTCTATACCCCTGAGAGTGGCAAAAACGTCGCAGCTATTATAACCTGCCATTTCAAAGTTATAACCTCGAAATTGCGGGTACATGTCCATTAATTGCAAAAAAAGGACATGCAGCAATTATGGTGGATTTATGTAGCTTCAATAAACAATTATCAAGTAACAATTATCAACCAATAAGTAATGGAAATTATGGCATCCATGGCTGAATTAACAGGTAGAAAAAACTTTTTGTAAGCCACAATAAAATAATTTGAGAAAAGTTACGTTAGGTGACCCCACCTTGAAAACCAACGGAATTCCTATACAAATTTTCATTCCCAATTTAACAATTAACAATTAACACCGAAACATATATTTTTATTCGAAACAAAGACTGTCTTATACCAATTTTCATGATCCTAACGTTAAAACTAACTACAAAGACTTTCAACCCCCATTTTTCCTCTTAGGGTTGAATTATCGAAAACCCTGAAACACGTTTATTTTTATTTGTGAAAAAGAGCCAAATACAAATTCCCATGACTCTTATTTCAAAACCAACTGTACTTCCACTTTCTTCCCCCTTCTCACCCACCCTTCCACCCTTAAGGGATGGAATACCAAAAAAATATCCTATCAAAATTTAAGCTCTCAGATCCAGTGGTTTGATCTCGCCGTTGATCATATATCATTCAATCAGTGAGTCGGTTAGTCGAGACATGTAATTATATATGTACATATTATCCCAAACTCGAAGCAGCTGCTGTGAACCGTTGAGGTAATCCTCCGACTGTCTTTCGTCTCCATAATCAGATTAATTCCACGCCTCCATTAGGTTGTAGTGTCATCAGAACATATATGTGCCAAGTTTCAACAAAATCGGTTCTTTATCATCATCCCCTATTTTCTACCCAAAGGGGTGTAATTTTTTCAAATCTCAATGGAACCAACTTACAAGCATCCCCTATATAATGAAAAAAGAATCAGCCAAATCGGATAACCCAATACAAAGTTATGCGCGGTAGGATCGGTTTTTCCCTCTATGGTAAAATCAATAAATCATCCCCTATTTTTCTACCCTTGGCGGTATGATTTTTCCTCAAATCCGAATGAAACCAACTCACAAGCATACCCTATATATTAAAAAAAAACATGTAAACCCAGTACAAAGTTATGCGTGGTAGAATCGGTTCAGAAGTAAAAATGATATACATATATATATATATATATATATATATTGTTATGACGTATATGATTGGTGGTAAGTTTTATTTTTATTTTTATTTATTTAAATTTTTACTAATCATAACAAAAGATGATGTTTTTTTCCTTTACCTCTTTACCTCACTTTACCTCTCCTTTTTATTTTTTTTATTTTACTTTTTTTCAGCTCAGTCGATACGCCTATGTACAGATGATTCTCTCAATCTCAGGATGATTTCAGCTGCGCCATCAAGTTGTTTTCTTGATGTCAATATACTGTTTATGTTAGAGAGATTGATTGTAAAATGATCAAATATTAAATGAATAGTCCAAAAATTAAACAACCTATGCCTGCGATATCTATCTTATTTTTGTAATACTTTTCAACCAATCAAAATTGAAAACTTCAAATTTGGTTGCTCATGCGCACTAATAGAAACATTCCAAAATAAATATTTATAGGTTATTCTCAGTCTTTTTGATGAAGAGAAGAAGAATATTTTCACTCAAAATAATGTGTTTTTTGTAATCGAAACCAAGAATGTGACATTTCGATAAATATTCCCACTTGTTTGAGTTTATGTAGATAAAATACTTGTTATGAGTATTTCTTGCACGAATTCAGGAATGTTCTGTGGTTAGTTTGAAGTGGATGTCTTGCAAAATTCGGCCTCCTTACTGCCAGTGAAGTGAAAAGTTGGGACTCTAACCTCCAATTCTGGGTAAGTGGTTTTCCTGGTAGATTTTGCTCCTGATTTGTTACAAAGTTGATTGCCTCTTAAATGCCTCAGTTATAAGCATTTCTCCTACAAAATTGATCCTAGAAATGTACAGTTCGGCTTCATTTCTCATTTTCATTTCTCGACTACCTTTTTTTCTTTCTCCTTGGTAAGTAAGCATCAATGTTTGTATCTATTATCAAATTTCACTATAAGCACCTTTTTTAAAACACATTTTCCAACTTCTTACCTATTATACTTATGTTATTCACAAATTTCTACAAATAGTACTATTCACAAATATTTCTTCAAAGTTGACATTTTCCATTTTTCTATGCTCAAATTTTATTATTTCGATCATTTAGAAGAAAAATAATATGACATTTGCCTGTGATGTTTCCTTTTGGTTCTAAATTTGTATACGGGATGTTTCTTGCATATAATTATAATGTTTAGTTGAATTGTGAATGTCAGTTTATGAATTTGGATTTGTATATTTTTATGGGTTGCTCCAGTTCATTCACTGATCAAACATAATGATGATAATAGAAAAACTCTACTGCCACGTTCTTGAATAATCTGTGTCAACTAGAACATGGCCAAACGTTTTCAAGATGCAAACCGTACAGAAAAAAAATTATAAAAACAAACACAGCAGGTAATTATGCAGTTTTTTTAAATATTGTGCCCTAAGTTTTTTTTTTCATTCGACCTATAAACCATATCATATATATTTATATTCATACTCATTCACTTTCAATTCACACTCAGTATCTCGAGAGACTTCCTGATATATCAAGTTCACCAGAACTGATATGTATCAAACATAGAACACAATGTTTCTATAAAATTCAAGTACACTCAGGTAGATTGCATTGTTTTGGTATTGTTCAATATCCGTTCTCATGTTGATTGCAAATTATGACCAGTAGAACAACTTGCAGACGTGCGGAGCAGGTGGATTATTGACTCATTGGCCCTTTGGGATTTCGATAAATTGAACGCTGGAATGAACAGCATACAGTGTGGCCCGTTTTCGACAGGTATGCATGTATTCCAATTAGAATTTAAAATAAAGGTTTTTTTTATCGAAACGGTTATTGAAACTTGGATTGATTATGTTGAGGAAAAACCAATACTGTCTTACCGACGTTGCGTATTTCAATAAATTCATCTTCAAATAATTAAACAGATGAAAATCTGGAAAAAAAAACTTTTCGAGTCTTGAAGATGCATTTATTGTAATTTAAAACGTCGGAAAAATCAGGCTTTTTCTCTCCTTCGCTCACTTGCTTCCAAAGTGCAAGATTTTTCTAGGAATAGCAAGAATCGTAGTGGGCCGAACGAAACAAGGAATTAACCTAAATGGTACAGTGCAATAATTTACATAAGGAACATTGGGAAAATCCTATAAGATATCATTTATTCATCAATCGCGTGAGTTGACTCATTATGTCTAAATTTTTTTGACACCTGAAGTGTTTCATTGAAAATGGAATTCTGAACCATTAGGATATTTTTATATTGTTTCATGTATGCCACGTCAATTTCATGAAACATTATCCTATAAGAATGAATTAATATGCCGTGTTCCGAAGTTAACTTCACATTGTGTAGATCAACTGATTCACACAATATAATATTGATATAGAGGGTGTTTCCTACCTACGGTACGAAACTTCAGGGGGTGATTCGTCAGGTCATTTGACAAAAAAAAATCCCATGAACATATGTCCGGAGTTGCTTCGTTTCTGAGATACAGGGCGTTGAAGTATTAAACAAAAAAGGTATTCATAAAATATCCTCAATATCCTGAAACCGATGTGGTTGAAATGTAGTACAGCTATTTGAAGTATTAAGGCAATAATTTGGCCCCAAGTAGGTCCAGGGGCGTCTCAGTGGGCACCACAGCCAACAATACTGAGAAAAAAAAAGTACTTTTTTTTTGTAGTATTTAATTTTTTCAGATTGAACAACTGAAAATACAACTATTGGGTCCCTTGTGTTCTATTCATATCAAGCTTCGTTTTCGAGAAAAAAATACTTTAACTTATTCTACAATTGGTAAATATCTAGTTACATCACACATGCACTCCGAATATGGGGAAAACACTTTTCTTACGTGTTTTTGCCTCCTGAACACGAATCCGGAAGAAAAATGCGGCGGTCTCATACCGTTTCAGAGTTACATCGCTTTTTCCGAAATAAATTTCAAGCAGTTTCGCACAAAACTCACTCAAAATGCCTCCTTCTTATTACCAGCATAAACAATACACCCTAATTCACTTATTTTCGGCACAACTTTGCACAAAATATCGTCGTTTTTTTCGAAAAAGATCCTTCTTCTTACACAGTCCGATTTATTTATTACCAACATTGAAAAATTAAAAAAGTTAATAAATGTCATCTGTCAAAGAAATTAGAATTGTTCATTTGCAACTGTGTAAGAAGGAGGATTTTTTCGATAAAAACGACGATATTTTGTGCAAAGTTGTGCCGAAAATAAGTGATTTAGGTGTATTGTTATGATGGTAAAAAGAAGGAGGCATTTGAGTGAGTTTTGAGAAAACGGTGTTGAAATTATTTCGAAAAGCGATGTAACTCTGAAACGGTATGAGACCGCCGCATTTTTCTTCCGGATTCGTGTTTCGTGTTCAGGAGGCAAAAACACGTTAGAAAAGTGTTTTCCCCATATTCGGAGTGCATGTGTGATGTAACTAGATATTTACCCTACAATTTATCCATGGACAACATAAAATACAAACCTAAAGTAAAAAATAAACAATTTCGACCTTAAAGTAGATGATCAAAATGTCCACTGTCTGATAAAATACACGACTGCAATCGATATGTCATTGATTGTCTGACACGTTCAAAAATACCTGGAGTATTCCTTATGACATTGCAATTGTCACTTATTCGATTCCTCAAGTCATTCACATCTAGTATAGGGGTTTTATAAACGAGAAGCTTCAGATGACCCCATAAAAAGAAATCTAGAGGATTAATATCAGGACTGCGAGCGGGCCAATGTTGAGGTCCTGCACGTCCAATCCAGCGATTAGGGTAGGTGATGTCGAGATGCTGACGAGCAAGAACACTAAAATGAGCTGGAGCTCCGTCGTGCATGAACCACATGTTGCCCCTTACAAGTACGGGTACTTCTTCCAACAAAATGGGTGAATGATTTCGCAAAAGAGCCGTGTAGGATGGACCTGATAATCTTGCTGGTAAAAAAAGGGTCCAATTAGGTAGTCACCAATAATTCCTACCCAAACATTCAGCGAAAATTGTTGCTGAAAATTACTTTCTCTAATAATGCGGGAATTTTCGTCGGCCCAGAAATGGTTATTGTGAAAGTTCATAATAGAATCTCGTGAAAAATTTGCCTCGTCCGTAAATAGAATATTTGGTAAAAAATTATTATTGTGTGCCATCGTATGAATCAACCACCTGCAAAACATTAATCTTGGGTAAGAATCCGTAGGCAGTAGAGCTTGGACCCGCTGTATGTGATATGGGTATAGGAGGTTTCTTTTTAGAACTTTCCAAACGGTTTTTGGGCTCACTTCAAGCTGCAGTGCTGGTACTATTTGAAGGATCTTCTTCTATCGCATCAAGTATAGCTTCTTCTAGTTCAGGCGTTGTTACAGTTTCTGGTCTTCCACCACTTACATCTTCATTAAAACTTCCAGTTTCACATAATCTTGCATGTAGCGTTCTAGATGTTTTAGCACATGGATTTACTCTGTTGAAATATCTATCCTGGTAGATTCTCCGTGCTTCTACCGCATTTACATTTGCTAATCCATGAATAAAGTGCATGTCAGCCATTTCAGCGTTAGTAAAAGTATTCATGATGGAATCACTGCTGATTGACAACTCTAACTTTTACTGATATGACAATTCTATCACTGTCAGCTGGTCTCCATAGCAGGTAATCATGATTGTAGAGTGCCTTCATTTTCGTTGTTCTCGAAAACTAAGCTAAATATGAAAAAAAAACACAGGAGGCCAAAAAGTTGTATTTTTACCACGCTTATAAAAATCTTTCCAGAACCCACGCTTATATTCAAATGCACTGAAAAGGAGAAAATAATTTTTCTCTCAGTATTGTTGGCTGCGGTGCCCACTGAGACGCCAATGGACCTACTTAAGGCCAAATAATTGCCTTATTACTTCAAATAGCTGTTCCACATTTCAACCACATCGGTTTCAGGATATTCAGGATATTTTATAAATACCTTTTTTTCTATACTTCAACGCCCTGTATCTCATAAACGAAGCAACTCCGGACATATGCTCATAGGAACTTTTTTTTGTCAAATGACCTAACGAAACACCCCCTGAAGTTTCGTACCGTAGTTAGGAAACACCCTGTATATCGCGTCACGCAGGTATATTATGGGATATAACTGGAGATCGTGAATGGTGATATGCAGAAGAAATCACCCACGTATATTTCAAGTTATACAATATATCATTTTTGATTTGTTTACCTTTAAAGTTGCAGATCACAATGAAATTTCACCAATGGTCCTCAAGAGATGTTTCTCCGACCTAGCACCTTTTGTCACTTCCCATGCTGTGGAACATAGTCAGAAACTTTTGGATAGCTCGAGTACAGTCAATTTCCCAAGGAGGGAAGGAGACTTTTCCCAAAAAAATTGGCCAATTGTCAAATTGCTCGTCATCTCAAAAGTGATGGAAAGTGCCATCAAAGTCGATTTTGTGGGGTATTTTGATACCATCAGGAATATGCAATATGGTTTTGGACACAGTGCCAAAGTCTTCACACCTGTCCCAGAAAATAAGATATTGGGGGAGTGTGATCTATTTCTAGTTCTGGTGTGATTTTTTTCCTAGCTTTGGTACGGAATTATGCACGCGAATATTAAGCAGCCTGCAATAAACAACGGATGCCTTAGCACTGTGTTATTATTCTCCTCACAATCATAAAGAAATTCAGAGTCATCTTGTAGTGGCTCGACATTTTCTTCTGGCACTGTAACTGCATCTCCACCAAACTCACTGGGAAAGCCTTCAACTCTAGCAGATCCCAAAATTTCTAAGATGGTATTATCTATTGGACTTATTTCTGTTTTTAAGTTGGGACCTCCACCAGTCCCTAATTTATAACATTTTTCATCAGCCATCTATTTTTTAGTCTTCTTCTTCATGTTTTCATATTTTTTTCTTTAAAACAGTTATATTGCGATAAGACACCCTACTCTGGCAATTGAATGCTTCTTCTATGTCCACTCAACATTGGGCTTTCTTGAGATTAGCACCACTATCGGTTTTTTTGTTTTCTAGTATCTTTGCATGATCCTTTATTAAATTCAATAAAATAGTTTCCTCCATCTCGGTGGAATTTTTTATTCGCTTGTTAGCGTTAGAGCAACTTGGCTGGATGTCCATTGCTGAAAGTTTTCAAAAAAACTTTTTCAAATTTCAAACTATTCTGGATGAGAAACAATCGATAACCTCACTTATTCTTCTTTATCTTGCAAAAGTGTTACCAACATAACTAAAATCTGAAATAAAATCGGGTACACTTGAACTTCCGTTTACTTTGCATTGTACAACGTATTATATTTTTACAGGCAGGTTCAAGGCTGAACTCAGTTTTCTTGAACTCAGGCTCAAGCTTTCATTGTACAACCGGCCCTTGTAATTTTTCATAGCAAGTATATTGGACGAGTCCGATCGTGAAACTAGGCTAGAACCTCTGAAAATCAACCTGAGAAATTGTTATTCCGTTCAGTGTCCTTCTAGATTGAATAAATCATGATACAGCTGCAACTATATGATTTTCGGATAGTTTCCAAACCTGGCAAATATCGTTACATTTCAAACGCTTTATTTAAGGTATACATGGGAAAACTAAGAAATTATTAAATAAGTTTTGGAATTGATCCAGAGTTATGTATATAAAATAAAATAATTAAAGGCCAGATATACCAAAATACATTATTTATTTTGTTTCATAGCGAATTTGAAATTCATTTTGAGCTCAAGCTGTCAATATACCATCAACCACTGGATTCTACGTGAGACATTTTGTGGATTTTTCCTATCAATAAAGGTGGATCACACACACCAGTGACGCTACAGTGCCGTGACCGGCCCGTGATTTCGACGACGAGGTTGAGAATATTCTTCCATGGATATGAAGGGTGTTGTTCATATCCGCCCGGCACGTGACAATGCAAATAGACATCAATATGAGTTTACGCTAGAATCACGAGTTGGTCACAGCACTGTCACGTCCTGGTGTGTGTGAATCCTCCCTAAGAGTACACTGGTTCCATCAGCAGGTGGCTAAAAGAATTGACAAATATTTGAGGATTGAGTGAATCCTTAGGTGGACATAAAATGGGTACGCCAACGGAACATGTTTGCGATCGCAAATGAAATGAGATGATACTATTTTATACACAGTCGTTTTGGTAGACCTGAGGTATTTGGAATCTTTCCATAGGGACAATTAAACGTCGTGCGTATCGCCTCAAGCAGGAAATCTGGGGTTATTTGTTATTTTAATAGCCTTGCTTCGATTGATAACACTGCGAGTTCGGAAAAGAAAAAAAATTCAGGTAATGTGAGGTGGATATGAGTGTGATTTCTATTGGTTCATATCTAACTGATTCTATCCAAGGAGCTTGAGAAAATTCAAAAGGGAAGTTTCGCGTGTATTCATTCCGAGAGTTAACTTCCATTAGACGCTTCAGAAAAACTAAAACATTGCATAATAGGAATATTATATATGGTTTCATATAAACATGTCCATGGGTCACACTTCCCTGGGAATTTGAGAAAAGTGTGTAGACAATAGGGTAGTTTCCACCCCATTTTTCATTAAGGAAGCTTTGGTAAAAAAATACGAACCTCTTGATATACAATTTCAAATGACTCATTGGTAGGAAACTCAAGAAATAGTTATTTATGTATCAAGGGCGTAAAATAGGCTTTTATGGACCGCAGCGTGTAAGTAATAGCAAGGGCTATTAACACGCCTAGGTCCATAAAAGCAAATTACGCCCGAAATACATACAAAATTTTATGCACCACCGGTATATTTGATGTCATGTAGATAGATACCTCTTTATATCTAGAACATGATAAAATTACATCAAGGCTGCCGTGAGGATGTATATTCATATCATATCGGAAACAGAATAAATCAAGAAGTGATGGAATGTATGTTACCATGGCAACTCAGTCAATTTTTCGAAATAAGATTATATAGGCTAGTAGCCATATTTGCTGTCAATTTTTGTGATCACAGATAATTTATTACTGATTTTGAAATGGATTCAAGCGACGAAGAAAGTGTGAATTGTACTCCACCAGAAATAAGTAAAGTAGCTGAGGATGCGGAATTGAGTTTATTGCCAAGTAAATCCAAGAAAATATACGACAAGGTGTATGGAAAATTCGTAAGGCGGTGCAACGGAAAAAATGTAAAAAATAAGAAATACACAGAGACTGTACTTCTTGCCTATTTTCTGGAAAAATCTAAATATTGTAAGCCCTCTACCATGTGGTCATATTATTCCATGCTGAAAGCTATTTTAAATGTACATGATAATATAGATATCAGTAGATACGCAAAATTGATAGCTTTTTTGAAACGAAAATTTGATGGTAATAAACCAAAGAAATCGAAGATTCTAAGCAGAGAAGAAATCGAGTTATTATTGAAGGAAACACCAGACGATTTGTATCTTATGATGAAAGTAAGTTCTAATTTCATGTTTTCTCAATGTTCAGTATGTTAATCTGAGAATTTATTGTAGGTAGCACTGATTTTTTGTTTTTGTGGAGCATGTCGCCGCGAAAAATTGGCAAATATCACAGTGGACGAAATTCAAGATTTCGAGACATTCTTACTCATAACTATACGAGAAACCAAAACGAAGATAGATCGAGTATTTACTGTAATCAATAAAGAACAGAAATCGCCAAGTTATTTGGATATTCACAGAAAATATTCTTCCTTGCGAGATCAGAATGATCAAAAGCGGTTTTTTTATATTATAAAAATGGCAAGTGTACGAGACAGGTTATCGGAAAAAATACATTCGGTCAAATACCATTCAGAATAGCCACTTACCTAGGTATTTCTAATGCGAAAGAATATACTGGTCACTGCTTCAGTCGTTCCTCAGCAACTATGTTAGCAGATGCAGGCGAGGATATAATCAACATCAAAAGACATGCTGGGTGGAAGTCGACGACTGTTGCGGAAGGTTATATTGAAAATTCAGTTGCAAATAAGCTGAAGATTGCTAAGAAAATTGTAGAAAATTATGAGCCTTCTACTAGCCATTGCAGACAATCTGAAAATATTGCTCACTACTCTGAAACACCAGATGATAACTTGCATTCTCTTCAGACTTCTAGTATTGAGGAATCAGTTGAAATCAGTAACTATATGCAACAACAGAAAACAACAAATCCAAATATTTCCATAAATAACTGTTCTAATTGTATTGTCAATATTGAGTTATAATTCATTTTTCAAATTAATTTATGTTCATTGTTTTCGTTATATCATTGTTGATAATGTTTTGGGTTTGATTATATGATCCATCGGAATATAGATTTCTATCGATATGAGATTAAAATTCACTTTAGCGCCTGTTCAACGATTTGAGCGCCCGCCGGGAGATAAAGTAGTCCGCGGGCGCTAAAGTGCTACTTTACGCCCGCAAATCCGGGCGCTAAAGTGCTACTTTACGCCCGGTCGTGCATAAAAAATCTTATAATTACACATTCGATGAAAAAAAATATTTACAGAAGGAAATTGGACTAGTGTTGTAGTTGTGGTTGGACATGGAGAAAATCACAAACAGGCGACTGATTTCACGAAAACGATGTATTACGTGTATCAGTTCACAACAAATTGCCGGTTGAAATATTTACCAGGAATTACACTTACTGCATTATCAAATGTAATAATGATCTATATTTATCGAGTAATCGATACTTCTATAGCTGACGCTTCGAAGACGCATAATCGTCATCAGGACTCGTGCAGATGATAGACCAATAGGAAAACGACACAAAAATCGTTTGAAGATCAATGGACTCGCGAATAGTAAGGCCTCAGCAATAAAATAAAGATTGTTATAATTAATATATTATAATTAATGTTGCAATACGCCATCATGAGCATAAAATGGCAAAATAATTATGAATGGATGACCAGGTAGAGGTTGTGAAGAATACTTCACAGTACTTTCCCCTTAATTTTGAAAATTGTACCTCGCATTATTACAATTTTCTACTCTCCTCGTATTCACTTCTTTTACGAATTTCTACATCAGCTGACGTCTGTGTTTCAGTAAATGTATCTTCAGGTTTCCATTGATTGTTTACAAACATACTTGTGATTCTTGACCGAAATCTGTAGCCGAATACTAATATAAGAATTGCTAACAATGAATAAATTGGAATGTCATGAAAAGATAGTGGCCTGAATTCAAACATTGACGTATCAGCTTGACTTGTCTAACGTGTCAAGATCTTGACTCAACTTTGTAAGTGCATTTAACTCATTTGATTCCACAATTGTTGGAGCACTGAGCTTCAGGAACCTAGTTGAATCTAATGAGCTGAGATTGAAATTCATTTCATTTGAGTTATTTAAAGGTGGAACGTAGCTCGTTAATAACTCGTTTGTATGATGCTGATGAGGTGTGAGAATAAATGTTTTCGAAAATAATATATATATAAATATATATATAAATATATATATATATATATATATATATAAATATATATATATATATATATAAAATGGAAGGAATTCAATGGACATAGCCCTCAGAGAGAAGTGTTATAAAATCACAAATAGAAGCCAACAGCTAATAAATATAAGATTTGGCCTCGGCCCTCATCAGTACGGTGGAGAAGTGCAAGGATGAACAACACTTGGTAGAAAACGACAAATCAACGGAGTCAACAAACAGAAGCCAGCCGCTCATTTGTGATTTCGGTCAGCAGACCCTGAATTCCAGGGCAACAACCAACGTCACCACGAAGGCAGCTATAGCTACCTGCGTGACATCCGAGTCCAGGAATATAAATATGAAAGAGAGTAATATCGAGGGGACTGTTAAAAACAAAATGGAAGGAATTCAATGGACAAGCCCTCAGAGAAAGTGTTAACCAGACAGTGTTGGGCCCGTCAACAAACAGAAGCCAGCCGCTCATTTGTGATTTCGGTCAGCAGACCCTGAATTCCAGGGCAACAACCAACGTCACCACGGAGGCAGCTATAGCTACCTGCGTGACATCCGAGTCCAGGAATATAAATATGAAAGAGAGTAATATCGAGGGGACTGTTAAAACAAAATGGAAGGAATTCAATGGACATAGCCCTCAGAGAGAAGTGTTAACCGTAGACACGTGTTTCGGGCTCTCGGCCCTCATCAGTACGGTGGAGAAGTGCAAGGATGAACAACACTTGGTAGAAAACGACAAATCAACGGAGTCAACAAACAGAAGCCAGCCGCTCATTTGTGATTTCGGTCAGCAGACCCTGAATTCCAGGGCAACAACCAACGTCACCACGGAGGCAGCTATAGCTACCTGCGTGACATCCGAGTCCAGGAATATAAATATGAAAGAGAGTAATCGAGGGACTGTAAAACAAAATGAAGGAATTCAATGGACATCGCCTCTCAGAGGAGAAGTGTTAACGTAGACACGTGTTGGTGCATCCGGTCCATGGAATAGCTACAGTAACGATGTCGGAGAAGTGCAAGGATGAACAACACTTGGTAGAAAACGACAAATCAACGGAGTCAACAAACAGAAGCCAGCCGCTCATTTGTGATTTCGGTCAGCAGACCCTGAATTCCAGGGCAACAACCAACGTCACCACGGAGGCAGCTATAGCTACCTGCGTGACATCCGAGTCCAGGAATATAAATATGAAAGAGAGTAATATCGAGGGGAATTCAGGGTCTGCTGACCGAAATCACAAATGAGCGGCTGGTAGTTGTTAACCGTGATGTCGTTTCCGGTTGCTCTCGGCCCTCATCACGTACGATGGAGGGCCGAGACCCGAAACACGCATCACGGTAACAATCTGAGGCCAGCCATTGAATCTCCATTTTGTTTCTACAGCCCGATATTTCTTCAGATAATATCCGACTCGGATGTCACGCAGGAGCTATAGCTCCTCCGTGGTACTGGTGAGTCCGGAATCACTACCAAATAAAATGAGCGTTTCGGTTGACTGGATTTGTCGTTCACCAATGTTGCATCCTGCACTTCCACTGACGATGAGGCCGAGAGCCGAACGTGTCTACGGTAACACTTGAGGGCTAGTCCATTGAACTTCTTTTGTTTCGTCCTCGATATTACTTCAAAATTCCTGGATTGATTACAGTACTAGCCTCGTGGTGACGTAGGTGTTCCTAATTCAGGGTCCACGAAACAAAAGCCGCTTCGTTTGTTGACTGTGATTTGTCGTTTTCACCGGTTGTCACTGACTCTCCACGTACATGAGGCGGCGAAACACTGTCACGTACACTCTCTGAGGGCAGTCATTGATTCTCCATTTGTTTTTACACAGTCCGATTATTCATATTTAATTCGATTCGATGCACGAGGTATATATGCCGTGAGTTGGTTGTGCAATTCAGGGTCTGCTGACCGAAATCACAAATGAGCGGCTGGCTTCTGTTTGTTGACCGTTGATTTGTCGTTTTCTACCAAGTGTTGTTCATCCTTGCACTTCTCCACCGTACTGATGAGGGCCGAGAGCCCGAAACACGTGTCTACGGTTAACACTTCTCTGAGGGCTATGTCCATTAAATTCCTTCCATTTTGTTTTAACAGTCCCCGATATTACTCTTTCATATTTATATTCCTGATCTCGGAGGTCACGCAGGGAGCTATAGCTGCCTCCGTGGTGACGTTGGTTGTTGCCCTGGAATTCAGGGTCTGCTGACCGAAATCACAAATGAGCGGCTGGCTTCTGTTTGTTGACTCCGTTGATTTGTCGTTTTCTACCAAGTGTTGTTCATCCTTGCACTTCTCCACCGTACTGATGAGGGCCGAGAGCCCGAAACACGTGTCTACGGTTAACACTTCTCTCTGAGGGCTATGTCCATTGAATTCCTTCCATTTTGTTTTTAACAGTCCCCTCGATATTACTCTCTTTCATATATATATATATATATATATATATATATATATATATATATACTTAACAAGATCATATAAAAGTTTTTGAAAGTTGCTTATTTTGTTTATCATAATTATTTTAGAATTGAAAAAATGTTAATTTATTTCTATTCATATATTTTGCCATTGCTGTTTTTGCATCAAACGGAGGCATTCAATAACATTCGAAAAAAATATTTTTATAAACAAATTTATTAGTTTAATATTAAAAAAAAATATTATTGCCATTTTGTTGTTTAGAGAATTGAATTATTTTTAAAAACAATATTCTCATTGTTTATAATCGTTGTTTTATATATCCATTATGGAAATGATTAGTTAAGAATTAGTTTTTCTTTAAAAATCATAATTTGCATTTCTCAACAGAATAATGAAAAATAAAAATAAATTATTGAAAATTTAATTATTTATTTAGTTAATAATTTGCTATAAGCAAATTCCAAATCTAATTATATTTTTTTTCTGGAATAACTAAAAGTTACAAAAACAACCATATGCAACAAAGTGTCGAAATTTTTTTTCACTGTTGCATATGGTTGTTTTTGTAATTCTTAGTAGTTTAAAAAAAAACTATAATGAGATTTGGAATTTGTTTATAACAAATTGTTAACTTAATAAACAATTACATTTTTAATATTTTGCTTTAGTTTTTTGTTATTCTATTGAAAAATGCCAATTATGATTCTAAAAGACAAAAAATCCTCAACTAATTATTTAAATAATGGAAATATAAAAAAACGATTATAATCAATAACAATTTTTTTCAGGAAAAATATTGTTTTTAAAAAATCATGAAATTGCCTAGACAACAAAATGGCATTTTTTTTGATATCAAACTAATTAATTTGTTTATAAACAATTTATAAACAACAAATAAACATTTTTTCATCGAATGAATTACAGCAATAGCAAAACATGGATAAAAAAAATTAACAAAATGTGTTCAATTTTTAATTCATTGTTAACTTTGAAAACTTTCTTAACGTGATCTTGTTGAGTATATATATATATATATATATATATATATATATATAAAAAGGGCTCCAGGGGGCGAAATTTTTTTAGAGCTATTATTCAAGTATTTATGAAAACCGAGGTTCGATAAATAAGGACTGATTAACAAATGCCTAACTTGTTGAAAAATAAACTAATTTTTTTCCAATGGGATCTTGTTTTCCCAAGTGTAAGAAACATACCATAATTTGTTAAAACTTTTTTTTGAGCGTTAAATCAAAATTAAAACCCGTTAACCCGTTCTCTCCAGGAAAACTGTTTTGATATTATACAGAAACAGTACAGTAATTCCAAATACCCACTTTTCAATTATTTTAAGCGCATTACGCAAGTACTCTTTCCTGAGTTTTTCCATTGAAATCCCTAAACATGATGAAAAATAGTAGTCTTGGAAATATTAAACGTTCTATGAGCATGATAAATCATTCACATTAGAATTTTCAGAATAAGAATTTTGTTTATCAATAGGAATAGAAATAAGTCCCAAAACTAAAACCCGACTACTGAGAAATCACGCTCTGAAAAGTATTAAAATAGAAAAAAATTTCATCTGAAATTGTTATGTACCTACAAACTATTCAATATTTAACGCCTATTAAATGAACAACTTACACGTCATATATTTTAATGTTTTCAATACATATTCATGCCACTTTGCCCCAAAGCTTATGATTGCTCAGAATGTATTGTTTTGTTGAGGTAGGTGGCATATGACCACGGCTATCCTCGGCACATCACTGTGAATATGTATCAAATACATTGAAATACATATATTACGTCTAAGTTGTTTATTTAATGTTTCATACTTTTCAGAGCGTGAGTTTTCAGTAGTGGCGTTTTAGTTTTTGAACTACTTTTATTTCATACTTTTAAGAGCGTGATATTTCAGAAGTCGGGTTTCAGTTTTAGTACTTTTTTTATTTCATACTTTTTGGAGCGTGATTTTTCAGTAGTCGGATTCGAACTCACTTTTTATTTGAATCATTATGGGGTTATAATTTCGTGATAAAGTATTTGCAAATCCGCTTCAAATTTAAATGTGTGGAGATTCTCCCAGCTTATGTCATTGTTATTACACACGTTTTGTTTTTTTTTATATAATTTTAACATATGTACCATAGTCCATGATAATTTTAGAAATTATTCTCAATTATCGGATGCATGCAAGCAAAGCCACGAGCAACAGTTAACAATACAGGGTGAGTCAACAGGACTCCCGTGGGCTCCATAATGTATCACTATTTCGATTCCTTATATTTTTTTTGTCAAATGGACCATCTGAGATCACCTTCCAAAATAATTTTCATCCATATATCATTGATGCGTGGCTAACCAAAGTTGTTCTTTTTCAAATGAAATACCCAGTATATTTTCATATATTCCAATCAGCAGTTCCATTGGCTGCCCAAATTATCCTTCAATTTCGAATTCCGTTGCGGCGTTGCCGAGTTATTCAAAAGAAATCTATTTTGTAGACTTCTTTTCGAAAAATTACCTATTTCACATTTCGAAATATTTAGTAAAGATAACTGGAGAATCGTTGGTCGATATGACGATGTTAATTGAGAATACCGAGAATTTGGAATGAATTGTACAGGATGTTCGATACATCAACACAAACTTAGCCATTTTCAAACATCGGTATGTTGATTGGAACACCCTGTATATTTTCATTTAAATCAACTCCTTTTCAATAACTCTACATTTTTCATTACCCATGTCATTTTGATGAAACAACCCGTTTCCGAGATATTCTGGTTTGAAGGTATTGTTCAATATCAAATCAACAATTCTATAGATTTTTTTATCTGCATGTTTGTTCATAGAAAATACTGATACTGAATGGTTTCAATTATTTTCTTCCATCTTCAAAAGCATTCTTGGCAACTCATGAATAACTAGCATGGCAAAAGAAATTTTCAAATGTAACTATTTTTTCTAGTTCAGTTATCCATGACTACCGCTGAAAAAATGACTATCGGAATTTGTAAATAGAGGTAACTGTCGAACTACAATCCAGTTGTGTTAAAAATTATTGTGGCATTATGAATTATCGTTTAGAGGACATGGTTGAAATGGTGTATGCTTTGGGGGAAAGTGATGCCAATTGCTTACTGGCATCTTGATTATACGAACAAAAGTTTCTTGAGGGAAGACATCCAGACCAGCGAGCATTTCGAGACCTCAAAACAAGATTTGAGGAAACCGGAAAAGTATTTTGCAAAAAGTTTAAACGTGCTTGTCCTGTAACGGATGATGAAAATACTCATTTTGCCAATGGGGTGTAGATAAAATCAACCAAGAACGTGATTTTTTTGAGAATGTTCTATTTTCGGACCAAGCTACGTTTCACAACAATGGGTATGTGAATCTGCATGATATGCCCTATTATGCAACTGAAAATCCTCATTTTGTTAGATATGTCAATCACCAACAACGTTGGTCACTGAACGTTTGGGGAGGTATCAGTGGACGGAGTGTAATTGTTTTTTTTTCAACGGTCATCTCAATGGAAGAAAGTATCTGAGATTTCTGCGAAGTCAGTTATCAAATTTATTAGATGATATTCCATCGGAAATAAGGCAGAGATTGTGGCTACAACAGGATGGCGCGCCTGCACATTACCACACTGATTTGCGGGAATACATTGATAATGAATTCCCGTGAATAATGGATAGGTAGAGGAGGGCCAGTTCAGTGGTCTACAAGGTCACCTAAACTAACAAAAATTGATTTTTTTCTATGGGGATACATTGAATGGGTTGTCTATCAAACTCCGCCTACATTTCCTAGAAATATGAAAGCAAGATTTCGTACTGCATTCAGGGAAATTTCAGAGGACATGCTGGCACATGTGGAATGTGGATACTAATTTCCGAAACAGATTGAGAGTGTGTATTGGTGAGAATGGCTGGCACATTGAACATTTGCTGCATTCATTATTGTCATTTTCTATTAGATTCAAATAAATATGATTTTTGTGCAAAGTTTAATTTTATATATGATTCTAAAGGCATACATTGTCAATATTTTCTGTGGAAAAATATCCATCTTCTGGATGTAGAATATCTCGGAAACGGGTTGTTTTAGTTACATGACATGGAGAATGAAAAGAATAAACTTATTGAAAAGGAGTTGATTTAAATGAAAACATACCATCAATTTGAAAAAATCAAAATACCGATGTTGAAAATGGCTAAGTTTGTGTTGTTGTATCTAACATCCTGTACAATTTATTCCAAATTTTTTGTATTCACAATGAACATCATCATACCGACCAACGATTCCCCAATTATCTTTACTAAGTATTTCAAAATGTGAAATAGGTAATTTTTCGAAAAGAAGTCTACAAAATAGATTTCTTTTGAATAACTCGGCAACGCCGCAACGGAATTCAAAATTGAAAAAATTGTTGAGCAGACAATGGAACAGCCGATCGGTATATATGAAAATATACCGGGTGTTTCATCTGGAAAAGATCAACTTTGGTTAGCCACGCATCAATGATGCACCCTGTATGAATGAAAATTATTCTGGAAGGTGGTCTAAGATGGTCCCTCTGACAAAAAAATATAAGAAATCGTAATAATGATACATTAAGGAGCAATGAACCACGGGAATCCTGTTGACTCACCCTGTTTATATATATTTTGGAAATGTGCTAATTGAGCCCTCTCATTTGATGCCCATCACGGCATCATTGAAATAATTTTTTTTTTGTTCACGGCTCTATGTCTTCTAGATGGCGCCATTTTCAATTTAATGTGACGTCACATAGCCAGTAGACAATAACGACGCTTCCAACGATACATTATTTGTCAAATTATGATGAACATACATACCGGTCAAAATCATAACTCTCCTTTTTGCTTCGCCGTAGCCGGGTAAAAAATGTATCAAATGTTTGTTCATGATTCAATTCCGAACATGATTCGATTTACTTATACGAGACACTCGGTATGTGGAGAAACAGGTCCATAATTTCCTGATCCCAGGATAATACATATGTCGCCCTATTCAGTAGTTGACCCCGAAAGTGGAAAGGGTTTCGACTGCCGAGTAATAGATAACATACATGCCAACGACAGTTCCATCGAGCAATTATCGTCTGGTATTGTCTGCGATCCTCTGAGTTAGTGAGAACGTTTAGCTCTCGCAACATGGAGAGAGATACAAAAGGAAGTCTTGAAATCGTTCCTCTATTGGGAAATACCTCTATGGAATTATAGCGTGTTGAATAGGTTGACATCGGACAAGGCGCTTAGATAGTTCGTATTTAGGCGAAAACTCGGCGCATGAATATCACAGAGTTTCCTTAACAAAAAATCTACCACAAAATGGAACCCAACTAATATCATAGGATAATTATACTAAGTGGCGATGCAGTGGCGGATTTACAGATTTGCCGCCTGTAGGCTATTCAATTTTTGCCGCCCGTAGGCTATTAAATTTTTGCGCCTCTAAATTTTGATATCTTAGTACACAATCATATCACTTGTGCTATCCATTTAGCCAGACACTCTTACCGAATGGTCATGTCGTTTGTTCTGGCGTTACAACACAAATACGACTACGCAATTGCATGCCTTAAGCGCGAAGCGCGTAGGTATGCTCTACTCTTGCCTAAAAATCTAAATCCGATGTTTTCTCACATTAAACCGTACCTAACAAATACGATGTACATGTATATCATTTAAAAAGCAACTTATCAGAAAGAAAAATGATCGCTGAGCTCATAAACATTATTTTTTCAATTATGATTAATTACTTTTTAAATAAAAAAAAATAATTTTAATGCCATATTCACCGTGCCGTGTTCACAGTAAACACGATAACTTTCGAAAAACTCATTTTTTCACTTAATTATTTTTTTATATACTCATTTAACTGTAGAGAAGATGTTGAATAAAAAATTGCTGCTTAGTATTGTTTTATCTTATTATAATTAATTAATTCCGATTGGCATTTTCTGAAAAAGTTGGCTTTGTGAAAAAGTTAACAGATGTACTAATGTAAACATTCAATTTAAATGATTCGTGTACGACATGAGCGCTTGAGGCATGCTCATTTGGATTTTCCAAACTTTTTCTTACTACAAATAAATTAATTAACTGATGAAATGTATCAATTTTCTAATTGTCTAACTTCATATTTTGTGGAGGGATTTTTTTTTTGTCAAGTCGCAGTCGTTCAATTATTATTTATTCGATTAATTTTAACCAGAAAACTATATCTCTATAAGATATTGAACTAGTTTTTTATTTAATAAAAATTAGTCAATTTTAGTCAGTATTTTTTACGCGTTAAGAAATAACTTTCTGAAATTGAATTTGACAATTTGCCAACATGCTGCAGCAATCATGATTAGACTATCGATATTATATCAAGATTGGATTGTGTAAGGAGATCTCATAATAATTAGGTACACGGAGAAAAAATTATAGCAGTTATCAGTGAAGAAAATATGTAAAAATAACTAAAATTTCGATTTATGTTGAATATTTTGATTTCTCTCCAATTTTCGACATTCGTATTTTGTTTGTGTATATTTTTTTTTTTAATTTATGAACTAAATTTGCCGCCCCTTGAAATTTGCCGCCCTAGGCTCCAGCCTACTCAGCCTGCTGGTAAATCCGCCACCGTGGCGATGCAAAGTGGCTCCTAGGAGTCGAAATGTATGTTTTTATATTGGAACATTTACGCGATAACAACAATCCATGTTGTGGAAACTATGAATACAACCGTGGAATTTTCTCCAAAAACATCCTGGGGACTCCGGTAGAGCCTACTGGATAAACTTCATTTGTGAACTGATATAAAAACATTAAAAAAAAACGACTCCTAAACTACTAATGTAGGTCAATAGTTTTGAGTGGGCGCGAAACAAACACTCAAGCAAATTAATTACGTAAAGCGTAAAATGGTGGCAGTGTGGTGCGCGGCGGCGGCGCATCACTTAGCCGGAAATCGCCGAACGTTCTTGAAGTCAATATCAGCGAGACAGTTACCTGAACAGGAGCACACGTGAGGGTACACGCTGTTACGAGTGGTCGTACGAAGAGTACATTTTTGGAATGTTATTGTTTATCGCTGTAGATTTCTCGTTGCATTATTTTGTGTTGTTCATAAACAGTTATACCGGGTGACACAGGATATCGGGCCACACCTTTAACTTCTGCATTCGTGAACGGATTTTTCTGGTATTTGGTACAGTTATATAAGCAACTATTTTGGATTTGATCACATTACAATCCAATATGGCGGACTTCCGGTTTTTCTGGAAATGCCAGTAACTTTGATTTTTCGAATGGTACACCCTGTATATTTTCACATATTCAAGTTCAACAGGTCAAAATAAGTCCAAGCCTTATGTCAAAGGTCATTTTTTTTAAACAATTGAAATTAAAATTGTTTTTTTATTTGACCTCGTGGATACATGAGATTTGGTCGAAGCTATTCACAATGAGTCGCAAATAACAGAAGAACTTGATTTTTCCTGAAAAATGATTTTTTGTGTCCCTTACTGGTTAATCAATTCAGTCACATAACATTTTGATCAAAAATTATTTTTTTTCAAATGAAACCCCCATGGGTCACCTACCTGTCTCTCTAGAACATTCATTAAGGAAAAAACTTACATATCATTTCTGTGTTTCGGTGCAGTAACAAATTGTATAAATTCAAAAATCTACAACTAGTTCATGAGTTTTCTGGCAGTTCGAATAATTTTACAACTTAGTAAGCTGTGGAAAACAACATTTCTGAATATTGTCAACTAATTGTGTAAGTTATACTTATAAGCATGATAATGTTTTTTTTTATTTTTCTAGCGTTTTCTCGACTGACATTGCATTGGTATTCCAATTCCCGCGTCGAAGCGGTTGGATCAAAATCGACATAAGCAAAACATTCATTTCTGTCTCCTCACTTACGATCATCTTCTCCATTGTTGGGTTCTTTTCGGAATCTCCTCTCCACATTTTTGAAAAATTTTTTTTTGTGGGCGTCTTCTGTGTGGGTATCGTTCAGCGTATAATTGACAAGCGGCGACAATGTTTTCAAGACATTCTCCGTAAATTAATAACATATCAACCTGTTCACTTCTTGTGAACCTTTAATTTTGATTTTACATTTCTACGAAACTAATTCCCGGAAGTTAACTAATTTTAGAGAGTTGAGATGAAAGGTGACAGCGAAACACAATTAGTTGACAAGATTCAGAAATGTTGTTTTCCACAGCTTACTGAGTTGAAAAATTATTCGAACTGCAAGGAAACTCATGAACTAGTTGTAGATTTTTGAATGTATACAATTTGTTACTGCACCGAAATACAAAAATGATATGTCATTTTCTTCCTTAATGAATGTTCTAGAGAGACAGGTAGGTGGCCCATAGGGGTTTCATTTGGAAGAAAATAATTTTTGATCAAAATGTGATGTGACTGAATTAACTCATCAATAAATGACTCTGTCATAACACAATGAGTCTGTTATGTGCGACTCATTGTGAATAGCCTCGACCAAATCTCATTTATCCACGAGGTAAAATAAAAAAATAAAAAAAATTCAATAGTTCCAAAAAAATTACATTTGAAATCAGGTTTGGACTTGTTTTGACCTATTGAACTTGAATATGTAAAAATATACAGGGTGTTCCTTTTGAAAAAACAAAGTTGCTGGCATTTGCAGACAAACCGGAAGGCTGCTATATTGGATTGTAATGTGATCAAATTCGAAATGGTTGCTTATATAACTGTACCAAATTCCAGAAAAATCCGTTAACGAATGCAGAAGTTACAGGGGTGGCCCGATATCCTGTGTCACCCGGTATGCTATAACTAGCTGATACCAGCGACTTCGTTCGCGTTGAATTTTGTATTTTTTGTGACGACTATTACAAAGTCACTCACCCCTTTAGGGACAGAATTTCTGAAAGTACTGAAACACGTATTTCTTTATTTGTAACAAAGACCTCGAATACTACTCATTAGGACGCTAATTTAAAAACTAACGGAACACTTATAGAATATTTTACCCCCCCCCCTTTCCCCCCTTAGGGATTGCATTTTAAAATGTATTTTTTATCCCCACAATGACCCAAAACCAATTTTTTGAACCCTACTTGAAAACTAACAGAACCCCCCATAGAAACTTCCACCCTCCCTTTCGCCCCTTTAGGAGTTGAATTTCCAAAAACCCTGAAATACATATTGTTTATTTGTAACAATGACCCCGAAATTTCCATGATCCTCACTTCGAAACTAACTATGCAGACCAATTTAACCCCCATTTCATCCAATTTTTCCTCATTTACATACAGGGTGATTCAAAAGTACTTCGACTAACTTCAGGAGGTGATTCCTCACAATATTCTAATATGAATTGTTTAAATAAATATATGACCGGAAACGCTTCGTTTCCAAGATACAGGGTGCTGAAGTTTTATGTTTATTTTAGTTTTTTTTAATAACTCTCGGAATACTAGAAAAATCGAATTTAAACGGTTTTCTTCACATAAAGGATTCAATATAAAATTGAACCAGAGAAAGGTAGATCTCAGGTAGATCTCAGGTGAAAAATGATGAGATGAGGGCCAAGAAGCCTGAAACCGGTATGCGGATTGTTAGGTGAACACGACATAAATTAAACATAATCGAGCTTATCAGAAAGAAACATTTGCATTCAATGTCCATTGATATTATATGGAAGTATGCATGGATTTTCAGGTGAATATCATTCAACGTTCTGCGTGGTATTTGCCAGAAAGTAGTTGTTTTCACCTGAGATCTACCTTCTCTGGTTCAATTTTATATTGAATCCTTTATGTGAAGAAACCGTTTAAATTCGATTTTTCTATTCATTCCACTTCACATGGCACTTATCTCTAACTTTATGCTAGACGGGCTTGCCAATTCTACTGAGAAGGAATCTTTATTAAGAAACCTATCGAGGTGGGAGATTTTCGGAGTGTTTCTTTCTGTCACTAGGTACCGCCAGTTAAAGTTTATCTTTTCCGGCGTACCTATAGGTGTTACAAGATCGATGATGGTTTGTTTACGTTGTGTCTCACTTCAGCCAGAGTTCTTTGGAACTTTGGCTGGTTGACTACTCGTACTGATGAGGGCCAAGAAGCCTGAAACCGGTATGCGGATTGTTAGGTGAACACGACATAAATTAAACATAATCGAGCTTATCAGAAAGAAACATTTGCATTCAATGTCCATTGATATTATATGGAAGTATGCATGGATTTTCAGGTGAATATCATTCAACGTTCTGCGTGGTATTTGCCAGGAAAGTAGTTGTTTTCACCTGAGATCTACCTTCTCTGGTTCAATTCTATATTGAATCCTTTATGTGAAGAAAACCGTTTAAATTCGATTTTTCTATTCATTCCACTTCACATGGCACTTATCTCTAACTTTATGCTAGACGGGCTTGCCACTCCTACTGAGAAGGAATTTTTTATTAAGAAACCTATCGAGGTGGGAGATTTTCGAGTGTTTCTTTCTGTCACTAGGTACCGCCAGTTAAAGTTTATCTTTTCCGGCGTACCTATAGGTGTTACAAGATCGATGATGGTTTGTTTACGTTGTGTCTCACTTCAGCCAGAGTTCCTTTGACCTTTGGCTGGTTGACTACTCCGTACTGATGAGGGCCAAGAAGCCTGAAACCGGTATGCGGATTGTTAGGTGAACACGACATGAATTAAACATAATCGAGCTTATCAGAAAGAAACATTTGCATTCAATGTCCATTGATATTATATGGAAGTATGCATGGATTTTCAGGTGAATATCATTCAACGTTCTGCGTGGTATTTGCCAGGAAAGTAGTTGTTTTTCACCTGAGATCTACCTTTCTCTGGTTCAATTTTATATTGAATCCTTTATGTGAAGAAAACCGTTTAAATTCGATTTTTCTATTCATTCCACTTCACATGGCACTTATCTCTAATCTCGGAATACTGTCCTTAAGTGGACGAACATTGGTATTGAGAGGTTCTTTGAGGTTCGAATTCGAACCTGATTTTATTATTGCTCCTACTCGTAGGGAACGCCACCTACACGTCTTTCTATTTTTTGAAGATTCATAACTTTTTTGAGCGTACTTCTAGCACATTTTTCAGTAGAAAAATGAATTCCTCTATCATATCTACGTAAAGAAGCTACCCCCTTCACAAATCGCTATAAGCAACCGTTTTCTAGATATTTGGACTTGAAAATTTAAAGTCGATTATTTGATAATCGATGCGTGTTGAAGTTATTACCTTTATTTTGCATTTTTCACAAGAATGTTTAGTTAGGAAATGAATTTGACGTTTAAGTAAGTAGTTCTAGTTTTTTGTAGGGGGGCGCCACCCATTTCATTCATTTTTGCTCGTTTGAAATAGTTATTTTTGTATCAAGGGTGCAAAATCTGTATTTGTTTTAATAAAATTTGCAAGAAATATCAACATTTTATTTCAAGAAATTTTGAATATGTAGAATAAAATAAAATAAAGGAAACTAAATTGTATTCAAATAAATTGTTCAAAGTGTTCACCTTCAGCGAGGATACAGGCATTCAGTCTTCTAGTCATTGAATCTCGTACCCGCTCAAAAATTGCCAAAGTAAATGTATCAATCGTTGTTCCTTGTTATTCCTTTTCATCACATTGGATTCGATCATTTGATTTCAAGTTTGAGTATTCAATTTTATGAAGAAGAAAAACACGAAGTCGTCTCCACAATATAATATTAAAATCGATTAGGTCAATACCATCGATTATTGAACATGTTTCGAACCTCTAAAGGTTCATCATCTGCATATATAAGATGGAGATGAAAATTGTAAATTGTTTGTAGGTTAATGTTACTAAATTTTTTTTTTATATAATTCCCATGTTTATAACGTAGACCAATTGGGAAAATGGGAAATCCCCTTTCAATTGGTCCAATTGGTCTACGTTATAAACATGGGAATTATATAAAAAAATTTTTAGTAACATTAACCTACAAAACTAATTTTTTGAATTTTTTCATCTCCATAATACTTTTATATATGCTGATGATGAACCTATAGAGGTTCGAAACATGTTCAATAATCGATGGTATTGACCTAATCGATTTTAATATTATATTGTGGAGACGACTTCGTGTTTTTCTTCTTCATAAAATTATACCACTCCACTTCGAGATACAATGGACTTCTACCACAGGTTTTGAGTATTCATTCAAGGTAGATTTATTTGAAATTTTATCCCCGCAACTTTAGTCAAATACTCTTTCAAATACGAAAAAAAAAAAAAATCAGGACCTTATTCCGTAGGGGAGGATTTTCATTGTTCGGACCTTGATGATCGATTTTATGGGCAGAAATGCAGAAAAAAAACCCAGGTAAGATACATATCTGAACTCGGTAAGATAAGAACTACTTAAATTCATTGAAAAAATTACAGGCCCGTATTCGAAAAAATTGAGTTAATGTTGGCCCCCGAAGAACGAAACGTCGTATTGAAAATCAAAGCACAGTTTAGCGAAGCGAATTCAAAACAGAGAAAAAATTAATATAAAACGGGCCATTTCGGTTTTCCCCGTATATTTTGAAAATGGTTCGTGATATTTTCCATTTGGAAAAATCGTTTCATTATTCACTAAGATATGCAACTATTTTCTGATTCAACTAACTTCGTATCATTCACCGTTTACGAGATGCCAATAGAAGTACGACATAAAAAATACGGACTGTATAAATAAATGATTCCATCAGACGATGATTCAATCATGTCGATGTGCAAGTTTCAATTAATCTTACAAAATATCAAAGTTCAAAGATCAAATTCTATTAAAAAACGTTTACTCTCTCAAAACCGATAAGAGTTTTCCTTTAAGCACATACTTTATTGTGCTCGACGGGTTCAAGATTCAGCTTCGGAACTGCTACCACTTAATTACTCTTTAATATCGTAAGTCTAACCAGACTATGAAAGTAAAAAGGGAGAAAACAGCCATTCATCCGCTTTTTCATTGTTTAATTTGCAAGCGTTCAAAAAGCTAGAGACTGCTAATTTTTCTTCTTTTGACGTCGATAAGTTGTTTGAGATATTAGTTCGGGATCAAACTTTTTATTATTAATGGAGTAACGGAGAGTAAAGATTTCCGAAAGTTTCAGGAAATTTGGTTCGCTTTGTGTTTAGCAACTTGATAATATATTTTGGGGTTTTATATGAAACACCACGAACCACATCTCCAATATTAATTTCCATCGACGTATCAACATGATGATGACCATGTTTTGAATTCATGCGGGACGTTGCGGGATTCTACAAGTAATTTCGGAAGTGATTCTGAGAAGTACTTTGTGACTTGATGTAGTGTGTGACAACACGGGAAAATGCTGACTTGGAATGAATAAGGATTCAATGAATCACTCTAATCAGTTTCCTTTCTCATGGAAACATGCAGGTGTTCTACCAATCCCTAAATGCAACACCCCCACTGAACTTGCACATTTGCGAGCAATCAGTATTTCACCAACCCTCTCGAAGGCATTGGAGAAGATCAAAAAACATTTTTTATTTTGCTTTCAGCCAGAAAATAATTTCCCCGGCTCAATACGGATTCCGCCCTGGTCATAGCACAACTACTGCACTTCTAAACGTCTCCTACGACTTGTTCCGATCAGTAGATGAACGTGAGCTCTCTTGCCTTGTGTTGCTCGACTACACCAGGGGCTTAGATACAATAGATCATAATATCCTTTGCAATGAATTGACCTATTTAGGAAAAAATTATAATTAAGTGGCCCTCATAAAGAGTTTTCTTTGATTTCGTACTCAATCCGTAACTCTCGATGGCGAAACTTCCGGGGCATTACCAATCGAGTGTGGAGTTCCACAAGGGTCTATTTTTGGGCCCTGAATATTTTCCTTACACATCTGCGATTTCCATGAAACACTACGACACTCCAATGAACATAACTACGCCGACGACACTCAATTATACGTCAGCTTCAAAATCAACAACGCTTATCAAATATCAGATCAGATGAACAAAGACCTGAACTCCTTGTATAATCTATCAACCACTCATAATCTGAAGATTAACCCTTCTAAGCTATGATTGATGGAAAAAAATCCGAATGCTCAGAAACTGAGGCAAATTTCTCACTTTTTCTCTCGAACGAAAAACTCCCTTTTGTCAATGAATGTAAAAACTTGGCTATCTGGTTCGATCAACAATTACGATTCACAAGACAAGTTAGTCACTTATTTCAAAGTTCTTTCAATATCTTAGGACAATTATATCCGTGTAGAAACATTGTACCTACTTCTAAGCTCAAGCTGAGCCTCTTCAATCCCTAATCATCTCGAAACATTCATATTATTTTTTTTTATTTATTAAATACAAGTGTTGAAGTTAAACTTTTTAACTGTTTTTAGCTAATTCGGATGGATAGTTGACAAATTACATTTAAGAGATATGTGAGTACGTTAATACACACATATGTACATGATATATATAGATATATATATATATATATACTATATATATATATATATATATATATATATATATATATATATATATATATATATATATATATGAAGTCCATTCAATATATGTATATATATATATATATATATTTATATATATACATATATTGAATGGACTTCATGTGAAGATAAATTTTTGTGGAAATATTCGATGGCTCAATTCGTAGAATCTGTCCAGTGAGTTCTTGAATGCATTGAGAGATGGAGATGACACGACAGCAGAAGGTAAATTGTTCCACAGGGCGAGGCACGATTGAAAATAGTGTATTTGCTAACACACTTATTGAAGCGCTGGTGTTTCAGCTTGAGGGTATGGCCACGGAGCCGATCATTATTGTTCAGTTCGTATAGCACAGACAGCCCATTGAACATTCAGACAAAATTCTGGAGGGAATGTCACTGGCAGAAACACTTTTTGGACATTTTATTTCGATGTTTGCGGAAATAATTTCATTTCCTCAACGCCCCTACCTGTTTGATGAAAACGATTCTACTTCCATGCGTACCAAGAAATTATACTTTTTACTTTCTACCTCACAAATTGATGGATACTTTCTCGAACAATCCTCGAGTCCTTTTTCATATGTGGAAAGTTCACGAAGTCATTTAGAGTTCTTCCTCGGCTGTAACTGGGGGCAATTGAGATACGATTACTTTCCGTAGTCTTTACAACGAGGGGAAAATTCGAATGTTTGTGTCATCTGCTTTATTTTTCGGATCTTACAGATGTTTTTATGGATTGACGGGTATCAAGATAGCTGACTACACATAACTTTTTTGTTTAGAAAATCAGGCAATTTAGTAATGTAGCATTTTAATCGTTTTTGAGTTCGTTTTGATTTTTTGAACTTATATTTATTTGATTCGGTAGAGTAGAGTATAATTTGAGACTGAGGTAACTGTGGTTGTTTTGTCGTACAGCTTTATTCATGAAAGGCATTTTGAAATTATTTTGTTCGGTTCGAGAGTTGTATTCGTGATCTATTCTCGGATGTTTGTATTTTGATTTAAAAGATTTTTTTTTTATTGGTGCCCCTTTTTACCCATTTAAAGCACGCCTCAGCGTGTTTAAATCGAACTTTAAAAAACGCGCGTTTTTTAAAGGTAACCATGACAACATCAACAAATCGAGAAACGTGAAGTCTAAATGACAAATTTTTTATTATTGATCTGACAGGAGTACCTTGTAACGTCAGATAAAATATTACTAACAATTCGTTCATTTATATGTGCTCCTCCATCCATTTGATGAACTTTTCATATTCTTTTTTATATATATCACTGGATTTTCGCGGTATTAACCGCGATTCTGTCTCACTATTCAAAAAATCGATATTAGAATCATTCATTTTTGAGCTCTGGTGACAACAAATATTGATCTTTGGTAACAAATTGCAAATGAATGTTTTTCTCATTTCCATGACAACGAAAGGTATAGTGATGTCACATCACGAATTCAACCTTCTTGCATTATTAGTTCTTATTTCTATTTTTTGTAGTAATAATACAAGTATATATGATTTCAAAGTGCACCAATAAAAAAAAATAACGTAAAGTATTCGTGGATAACTGGTCTTAAAAGCCCTTTTTATCCACTTATACTTTAATATACTAATAATAGTATGCATAAAGAAGAGTTGTAATGGATCAAATATATTTGTGCCGAGGTAGAGAGCAGCTGTCGGTTGGGTTCTTTTTTTTATTATTTTAAGGGTTCTTTTTTGTGTTACTATCAGTTTATTCATAGTGATCTTTCCAGCTGATCCCCATGTCAGTACCCCGTAAGTTATATGTGTTTGAATAAGAGTTAAATATAAGGTTTCAAGTGTTATGTTGTCTAACATATCTCTTAGGAGTTTGAAACGATGCAATATGAATTGGAGCTTTTTTATTGCATACTTTACATGTGATTTCCATTTGAGTTGGTTATCTATAATGATCGCAAGTTATTTAATATGTTTCACAGGCGTGATAGTAAAAAGATCGAACACATTAGGGGAAGTAAATGAGGGTGAGTACAGAAGCATGCATTGGTGGATAGTATGTTTTGATGGAATTTTTTGTGAAGAGTATATGAGAAAACCAGTTCTTGATATTTCCAAGTTCCGTTTCTACTTTATTTTTCAGGGAAGTCCAGGCGGTGTCCTCATAAAAAATGGTTGTATCATCGGCGACTTATCCTGTTGTTGGGATTGAGAATATTGAGTATATATTGAATAGAATTTGGCCCAGGATGGTTTCCTGGGGCTAACCATATTCTATATTCTTGAAGTCGCTTTTGTGTTTTCCAATTTTCTCGCATTGTTTTCTGTTCAGCAGGTAACTTTGAAATAGCTTTATAGTGATTCCTCTTACACCTACGTTTTCAAGTGATTTGAGAAGGAGGGGGTGGCTAACCATGACGAATGCCTTCGATAGGTCTATTAAGACACATAGTGATGCCTTCTTGTTATCTATAGCAGCCGTTAGATCTAAAATAGCATCTTGGGTCGACCTACCTTCTCGAAAACCTTATTATTTACAAGAGATGTTATATTTTTTGAGGTAAGGTGATAGTCGGATTTTTATAATTTTTTCGAGAATTTTTGCCACAGCAGTGATCAGAGAAAATGGTCGATAGTTTATAATTTCATTTTTATCGCCATTTTTATAGATTGGGACCACTTATGTCAATTTCAGCATAGATGGAAAAATACCGTCGATGAATGGTATATTCATTAAATATACTAAGATTTAATGATGAGAGGAATTGTATTTTTCAGGAGTTCAGCCTTCATTCCATCGACCCTACAGCTTCTTTGTTTTTTAATGATTGGATAACATTTTTCATTTCGGTGAAATCGGTAGAAAATAAAAACATTGACATGGGTCAGCTTTTATGTCGTTTGATAGTTCTTTGCCTATATTAATGTAGTGATTATTGGAAGTATCAACAACTTCAGGAATATTATCCGTAGATATTCTTCCTTCTATACTTATGTGTGTTATTTTTTCCACAAATTTCGCCAACACTTTTCCCGAATACGAGTTATCACCCTTATTTTTCTCAATATCATCAATCATTTCTGCCTTTTTTATGGTGCTTTTCAATTTATTTCGATTGCGTTTGTACTCCATTTTCAAATATTCGTCATTATGGTTTTCGAACCATGCTATCTCTTATATTGATTGAATTCATTATTCCCTTTGTTATCCATAATTTCCTTTTTTCTGAGATTTTTTTCTGAAATTCTATTTTCATGCCCCAATGCAGATGGGCATGGCTCACTCAGTAGAATGGGGTAGAAGGGATTTTTCGAGAGTTTTTATAGCTCAACAACGCATCATATGGCCCATTTTCAATGTGGATTCTCGAGACAGCTGTCGACCTATTTTCATAGAAAATAAAATATTAATGGCACCTTGTACACATATCTGCATAATTTTATAATCGGTATGCACTCATAAAAAACAATAATTTTCTAACCATTTGATATAGGAGAAACAGAAACATGTATATTTCTTTCAGGAAAGTGGAACTTTTCTCTTGAATAATCTCATCCCTTCTAGTTTTTGCAAGGCTGATCTTCTACCACATGGTTATTTCCCCCCCAACATTGAGTAACCAAATATGAATTGATAGAAAATAACGAACGTTAACAATACTTCGGAAATTTCCAGTTGAAAACTCTTGAGATAGATATCAATTATTTTTTTCCTCGGATACCATTGTATTTCTTGAAAATTTATGGAATTCAGAATAGCTTAGTGATGATACCACTGAATTCTTGAAATTTTTTCAATGAGAACTTTTTGTATATTATATTGTAGTGGGGTTGATATAGCTCTTCAGCATCTCTGTACTCAATTATATTTATTGCATGAAATAAAATAAAATGTTACAATAGTATATTATGCAATGAGTACAAAATGATGCCCATTTTGCACGAGTATGAAATTTGCAGCACGAGCCGAAGGCAAGTGCTGCAATTCATACGAGTGCAAAATGGCCATTTTGTTGCGGGTTGCATACTATACTTTTTCTATGACAACATATCGTTCACGTTTAATACATGCATACATATTTTTTATAAATTTCGTAGAATTTGCCAGTTACAGTACAATTTCGTACTATTTTGGTTTTACTGTCTGGTATTGTTACTAAAACAGCTGAACCAAGATCATTGAACTGAGTAATTTTCATTTGATGTAATTCATGTCTTCTACATGCACCCATTACTCCCATACTTAATGCAACCTACAATGTAAATTAGTTTACTTAAACATATTTTTCATCAAATGGAAATATAAAACTTACTTTTGTTGCCAAATATATTTCATCTGGAGCCTGTTCAATGAAATTATCGATGTCATTTGACTTTTTGGGTTTGTAGCCGTTAGACTGCCGCTTGAGGAATGCTTTCAGTTTCAAATTTTGGCAATATCTATATCATTATAGATACTAAGAGTCGTTCTCAGCATTGAGTAGTGTGAATACAAAGTGGAACTTTTAAATTTTTTGACTAAGTCGCCAAAATGAAACATTAAAACGTTCTCGGCAAACGATTTTGTCTTTTGATCTACCTTCCATTCCAAAAAAAGGTTATAAGCGCGTTGATACATACTCTTCGACGTTTCCGGTAATAAATTCAGTGTTGTTACCTTCGCTGCTTCTATTATGTTCGGAGGTGTCAAATCTAAGTCAATATCACTATTAGTTTCCATTTTAATTAATAGTTTTTATACAAAACAACTATGAAATTACTCGTTACCTACTAAAACTATGACAGAAACGATCTGCTGACATTTCATCAATTTGTCGCTGGACGTCATAATTTGACAAGCCGTAGTCGTCGTGATTTTAGAGTGAACCTAGACCTAACACGAAATATTCCATTTCGCATTTGTTGCTTAGCAACTTGCCTAGGAACCGACGCAAAAATGAAATTATGTACAAAATGTGCTCGTTTATGATTGAAGTTACGGTTATAAAATGAACATTTATCGAGGTTGTCGTAGAAAAACAGTATTATAGCGAGGCAACAGCAATAAATGAAGAATTCCTCTGAGTACTTTGTGCTTGTTGAGGATTTCTGAGTTTTTAAAACAAACTAATGGAAATGTTTATATTCATGGTAACTTGGTCTATCCTGATTAGTCTCATAAGTGATCCCTAGCAGTTATTCTGAAAGAATTCTTGATTATGAATAGACTGATCAGAAACACTTTGGAAAAATTCACAAAACCACAAAATGGAAGGCTGTAGATATGTGAGATTATTACAAACGAAAATTATATACTGAAATTACAATTTACATAAAAAAAATTAACATAAAAATAAATGATGAAAAGGCATGTGACGAAACGTTGGCAAAAAAAAAGATGAAGATGCAAGAAGAAATCGATGTAGAAAGATTGAGGTAGGTGACACTTCAACAATATTGATCAATTGAGGAGGTAGGTATATATATTCTTTCTAAATCTAGAATTTTCATATCATAGGGTATTGAACAGGATAAGAATTGTTTTCGTCAATTGCCTGGTGTATCACGGTTCTTGATGTGTTATGTAGCCCTACTTCAATATTAAGCTTGTAACTATTGAAATGGATATATCTGAATTCGAGAGGGCACAAGTCGTACAATCTGGGAGCTATATATGTATGATTTCTTTCACCTATTGTTTTGTTTACTTTTTTATTTTCTGTGGTGACATTTTTATCTCTCGTATTATAACTATGCCAATTTTAAGAGATATTTTCTGTATTTTTTTGTTTATGTAGTAATATTGCTTGAGCATAAAGCTGTCGTATATCAAGCTTTCTCGACTCTATGAAAAGAATGTCAGTATTATGAGTTCTAGGTCTCCTATATATCATTTCCAAAATCTTTTTTTGTATAGTTTCTAGCTCTTTTAGATAATTATTTTGAACGCCTCCCCAACCAATTATCCTGGGAAGATCACGTGAGGTCCATTGCCAAAAGTGCATCCCAAAAACTTGGTTTTTTGTTTCGTGCCAAGAGCTATTTCACCCCCACTCAGCTGCTTATGATCTATAAGGCACAGATCCGACCTGTCCTGGAATACTGTTCCCATATTTGGAGCGCGGCACCTAAACATATCCTGAGGCTATTGGATTCTGTCCAAAAAAGGGCAATTCGTTTCGTCGGTGATGCCTCGCTTACAAACTCGCTCACTTGTCTGGAACACCGTAGAAAAGTTGTCGATTTGTCTCTATTTTATAGATATTTTCATGGGCGATGCTCTTCTGAAATATCAACAATCGTTCCTGCTTTGGCAGTCTCTTCGAGACTAACCCGTCAAGTTCAGTCATCACACCCCTTCGTGGTCACTTTGGAGACCTGCAGAATATCACTTTCCAAAGACTCGTTCATCCAACGAACAGCGAGGCTTTGGAACTCATTGCCCAGGGAGGTGTTCCCCGAGGCATACAACCTCCAGAAATTTAAGAAGAACACCAACTCCTACCTTCTTTCCCTTGGTTCCCACGATGTTCTCTGAACATTACAGGATACCCCTTTCCGTGGGAACCAGAACATAAAGAAAAAAAAAAAAAAACCCGTATGCTAAGTGTGACTGTACGAGTGAAAAATATAAAGCTGACAAGCAATATATGTTAAAGAAATTTCTTAGATATCGTATCTTCGTTAATAGCAATCTAATCTTTTCAACGATATGACTTATTTGCACATTCCACCTGATATTATTAACTATTATGCCAAGACACTTCAATTGGTCAGATTATTTAATATATACGGTTTCATTTCTGGAAGGTATTTTCAGTGCATTGGAATTGGGTAAATTTTTATTATATGAAGTAAATGAAATAAACTTAGTTTTCAGTACATTGACCGTCATGAGATTTGTGGTGAACCACTGTTTGATACCAGAAAAAAAAACTGCTTTGGTGTTCACTTCATCCCAAGTTTTAGCCTTATTAAGTACCAATGTGTCATCTGCAAAACTGAGTAAAATTTCATCACCTTCTGTTTCCAGAACGTCATTTATATAGAGGTCGAATAATATAGGACCCAAAACTGTGCCCTGTGGTACGCCATATTCGATTATTCGATCTCTACTTCCACATATTATTGTCGGTCTCACAAATAGCCTTCGAATAGCTTCAGAGCATAGCCTCTGAAGCCTATTCTTCCAAGTTTTGCAATTAATCTTTCATGACTTATTGTATCGAAGGCCTTTTCCAGATCGACAAAAATACCCAAAATAGGTTCACTTTTATCAAGGGATTCATAAATCTTCTTGTGACATATGCTATGGCATCTTGTGTTGAAAGCCCATCTCTAAATCCAATCTGTTCATCTGACCTTATATTGTATTTATTAGTAGAATTTGCTATTCCCACTTTTATGATTTCGTTCTAGGATTTTGGATTGTGTCGAGATGAGGGATATCGGTCTGTAATTAACCACATCTGTTTAATTTTGGATTTTCATGGATAGGTTTGATTATACCAATTTTCAAATCCCTAGGAAAGATACCACTCTCAAATATTGTGTTCGTGAAGTGTGTTATATGTTCAGATATTATCTCACTTACTTCCAGAAAAAGTTCAGTTGTTCAACCGTCCATTCGACCTATGCAGTCTTTGCGAAGCGTATCAGTTTCCTGGGAGCTAAGTTCCAGATGTCGAAAAACTTGAGCCTTCTGCAAAACAGCGCTTGGCAGTCACAAGGCAGGTGTTCTGCAGTATCAGCAAAGTTCTCGCAGTAACGGCACAGTTCATGTCTGATCTATCTTTTTTTTTGAGCCGATACCTCAGAGGACAATATCTTGTGAGCAGTCCCGTTGCCACTTTTAAGTATTTCTCGCCGAACTCGAGGTTCAGCTTTCTTTAGCAATGAGTTCAGAAGCCCTTTCACTCGTCCTTGCCCTGGTACTGTTTTTCGAAGTGGGCTCCCCAAGCAGCATTATGGTGACGGAAACTGATACTGCAACTCCGACTCGGTGGTTATCACGTATCATCTCTTAATCTACAACTATACAGTAAGAATAACAAAAATTGTATATGTGTATGGTTGTAGGCATGTAATTCCCATCCATGGTAGCCACTCAACAGTTCTATAGCTTATTAGTGGCATTTGATGTATCTGGAGCATTATGGCCACTGAGCAAATCACTTGAAAGGTTTCCAAATTCGAAAGTGGAAAATAACGGTTGCGCTAACCATCCTGTAGCACTTAAATATCACTTAGAAGTCACAGTCACTTCCAAGAGAGTATGATAGTTTCGGTGACGTTTTGGTAACTTCCATAAAACCTCCAATGTGGCAGGCACTTTCTTGCTATCTCCGTAAGTGATAACCACAGTTCGCATTTGATGAAAGTCAGTACAAATTACAATAACCTTCAAAATTCACCACTCCGCGCGATGACAAAAGCTAACCTAAGTTTTCTCAAATTATTTTATTGTGGCTTACAAAAAGTTTGTTCAACCTGTAACGTGAAACATGAATGATTTTATTCAATATGAAATGGGTTATGCGTTTTCAATAGACAATTACCGGGAGATTACAAAAACTACCTTTACTTTCCTCAAATTATTTTATTGTGGCTTACAAAAAGTTCGTTTTATCTGTTACGTGAAATGTGGATGATATTCATCCAATATGAAATGGGTTATGCGTTTTCAATAGACAATTTTCCTCAATTTGGAAGTGACCGTGGATTGGTCAGCGCATGAAATTACGTGGAACGTGAATGATATTTATTCAGAATAAAATGGGTTATGCGTTTCTAATAGACAATTTTGCTTGATTTTGTATAAAAAGGTTAATTTAAATGGATCGGATCTCTCACTTGTGCTGCTCAATATTAATACTTTGATTGTTAATTCTGTTTGCATACATGCCATCATTTTCATTACATGTTAATTGTTACTTGATACTTGATAACTATTGATTGCAGCTGCACAAATCCACTATACTTGCTACATGTCCTTTTTCAACAATTAATGAACATTTGAAGTGGCGGGTTATAATAGCTCGACATGCTCGCCCCTTCCAAGAGTATAAGACCTATTGTAATTTTTTGTTTATAACTTTGAAGTGGTGAGTCATGGGCCTGCGACGTGGGTGCCACTTCCCAGTGGTGGAAAAAATAATAATTCAGTCCCACTGGGCACTTTATGATGGAAGGAGCTTTAGAGTGGTATATATACACTTTCTGCCACTTTAAAGTAATATTTTCCAAAAGCCGCCATATTTACAGGAATATGCTGGGTCGCCATTATCAGAGAAATGATCGAAATATTCAATAAAGATGTATTTGTCATCAACACTGCATCAAACGTAGTAATTTGGTACGTAAGTATTTGTTTCAACTAACCAATATTGTTGAAACAATGTTCGAGGGATTCAAGAACATAATTTCCAAAATTATAATGTTTTCCCCAAATAAAGTGTATTCAGATAGCGCGCGCTCACAATCGAGCCACAACACCCATATTTCACATAAAACTTTCAATCGTTTTTATTTTATCCCGATCAGAAGTATTCAAATTCAATATACTTACTTATGCGGTTATATATTTTTATAGTTGATGGAGTGTTAGAAATGAATCAGGAAAAATGGAAGAATGAGGAACATTTATCACAAAAATATGTTGCTGAACAGTGGTCGAGCTACATATTATTTACACAAACGCAGTCAATTGTTCAACGTGTCTAGTGTCGGCCACTACATATACACGTTTTTGCCAGGTGACCACAACGTGGTTGGAATGAGGCTATCTGAGATCCAGGAACGTAGATCAGACGTAGTAGCAACCAAAAAAGTCTTCCCCATTTCAGTGGCCGCCGCATGATAAAACCGTGTATATTACGTGGCAGTGGTTGTGGTCAAACACTTCAAAGTTTTCCAGAATCGTGTCTGCTACGTTCCGTCCACTTAAAATGCTACTTGGGTCTGGAAAGACCACAGAAGGATTCTGGCCCTCGATTCCCTCATGACCTGGCACCCACCCACATCGGAGTGACCTGATTGTTCGTAGCAAGTTGTCTTAGGGACAGTTTGCAGTCGCAAGTTAGTCTAGACTCGAGTTTGTGACTTTGGAGCTTCAAGTGCTTGAAAAATTGTTGAGGCTTTGCCTAGGGGTTTTGAGAACCTAAAATTGGTACCCGTAACTCCCACTTCAGCCTTGTAGTCCATTTTGAAACCATCAGTTTATCATACCGATGCATTCCTTTTTAACTGAGGCCCGTTCGTTGTGAATATATGGTGATTGTTCATAAGCACTTCCAACTCTGAGGGCTCATACCTGCATTCTAGGAAAATATTTTCCAAAATCTTTAGATGTCCAATCAGATTTTCAGCTCTCTAGTTAAATGCGTGGTGCAGTCTGGAGGCACTCTCTGTTGCTCTCTTCATTACACACAAGTGCAGTAGCTAAATATTAAGAATTATCTCTAATGCTGCAGGGGGTTTCGATAAAATTTCCCCTGTTATTCTCAGACAGGCTTACCCCAAGTAGCATTTCTAACGGCCACGATTCTGGAAAACTTTATGTGTTTGACCACAACTATCGCCACGTGGCGGCAACCAAAATGGGAAACATTGTTTTGATGGCCGCTACGTTCCGATCTACGTTCCTGGATCTCAGAGAGCCAAATTCCAACGACATTGTGATCATCTGGCAGAAAGGTGGATATGTAGTGGCCAACACTAGACTGTGTCCTGCGACACATTTCCTTGATAAATGTTCCTCATTCTTCCATTTTGCCTGATTCATTTATAACACACGATCAACTATAAGTATGAGAATATATAACATACAAACACGTTAGTAAGTATATTGAATTTGGATACTTCTGATCGAGATAAAATTGAAACGATTGAAAGTTTACTGTGGAATATGGGTGTTGTAGCTCAATCGAGAGCACGTGCCATTTGAATACTCTTTATTGAAGGAAAATCTTAATTTCGGAAATAACTCGCCTCTGAAATTATGAACTTGAATCCTCAAGCATTTTTTTATCAATCTTGGTTACTTGAAACCAATACTCACGTGATAAATTACTGGGTTTGATGCAGTACTGACGACAAATGAATCATTATTGAATGATTCGTTCAATTCCATAATAATGGCGACCCAGCATATTCCTGAAAATCTGTCGGCTTTTGGAGAATATAACTTTAAAGTGGCAGAAACTGGAAAAATATGACTATAAAGTTCCTCCTCATCATAAAGTGGCCAGTGGAACTGATTTATTAGCTTTTTGATCACTAGAAAGTGGCGCCCACGTCGCAGGCTCATGCCTCACCACTTCCAAGTTATAACCTCGAAATTGAGGTTACATGTCCATTGGTTGTAAAAAGACATGTAGCAAGTATGGTGAATGTATGTAGCTCCAATTAACAATTATCAAGTATCAAGTAACAATTTTCAATTGAAAAGTAATGAAAATGATTGAATTCATCCAAACTGAATTAACAATTGAGGTATGAAAATCAAGCACGCGCACAAGTCAGAGGTCCGATATATTGAAATTAACCTTTTTATACAAAACAAAAAAAAATGTCTATTGACAACGCATATCCCATTTCATTTCGAATAAATATCATTCACGTTTCACGTAACAGGTAGAACAAACTTTTTGTAAGCCACAATGAAATAATTTGAGAGAAGTTAGGTTAGTTTTCTTCATCGCGCGAACCAATCCACGGTCACTTGATGGTGAATTTCAAAGGTAATTTTAACTTTGTAATCACTCAATAAATGCGAACTGTGGCAATCCCTATGGAAATAGCAAGAACGTGGCAACCATCACTACATATCACAATCACGCCCTACTTTGGGAGACCCTGTGAACCCTGGCCCCCCAACTGTTTAGGGTGCCCACTAATTATCTTGCTTGACTTGCGAGAGGTTGAAACATTTCATATCTGTGATTGTGACCACCCTGGTATGGTGAAATAAAAAAGTGAAGTGAAAGCTATTGTGTTTATTGAAAATATAAGGAGACAAAAACATACATGATGGTGAAAACAAAAAATACTGAGTGCAGTAAAAACTCTTGTGGATCATTAAAATTATGAGAAAACGAAGATAACAATGATGAATACAAAAATTACCAAGTGAACAATGGGAGTATGTACCAAAAAACAAATAAAAGTAACTCTTACATTATAATAAAACCAAGGGAAGGAGATGTGTCACCGTGGACCAGCAGCATAAAACCAAAGAGAGCCCGATTGAAAACAAACACCTTCATTTATAGGAAAAATAACGCTGACTTGCAGAATCACCGCAATACCGGACTGAAACCCAATCCCTGGTTGATGACTGGCGTTGAACTTTGAATTAGCAGGAAATACTGTATTTCAAAAAATGTTTTACTAGATGATGAATTACTGTAGAATAAATGAACTACGATTTTTTCCACTTTGGGTTCAATTATGTGTGAATTTTATTTTCAAGTCTGGTAAATTAATTTTGAATTTCGAAAATGAAATGTTTGGTATATTAACCTGCCACATTGAAGGTTTGATGAAAGTTACTAACACGTCACTGAAACTATCATACTCTCTCTATTGAGAGTGATTGTGACTTCTAAGTGATATTTAAGTGGTACAGGATGATTACCGAAAAATATTTGGTACCGTTTGATGGCATAATTCTCCCACTGTAGTGGACAAAAAAATACAAAATACTATTTTCATACCTGTGATACCAGAAACACCAACCTGAAGTAAATATTTGATCAATTCCAGAAAGTGTCAAATCTCTAAAGCTATGACATTTTCACTGATACCAATCCCGAAAGTCAAGCATTTAACTCTTTTCAATTCAAAAAATAACCCGGAGAAAATTTTAGTGACATAATAATATTTTGAGCATTCAATTCGATTTTTTTTTCATTTGCCTGTTCGTTGAAGCTAATTCTACCTGCTCCTGCATACGTACGAATAAACTCTATTCCACACAATTTGATGGATACCTTCTCGAACAAAACTCGAGCCCTTTTTCATATGTGGAAAGTTCAGGATATCATTTGGAGTTCTTTCTCGCCTGGAACTTTGGATGGAATTTAGATGAGATTACTTTCCGCAGTGTTTACAACGGCGGAAGAACCTATAACGCATGTGTCACGTATTTCCATTCTTTCTCGGATATCAAGAACGATGTTTTTGATCGACATGCATTCTTTTATGATAATGGTTCATGTGAACACTGTCTGTTTGTTTGAAATGGACTATATAGTTTCATTAGTATTAGTTTGAATAGTCTCAATTTGAGTAAATAATGCTGCTTAATTTGCAAGTGATTTCTGTCTGTATTGAGTTTTTTTGGAACGAAGTTCCGTTACGCGGCTTGCGGTAGGTGTTGACTGGTAATCGTCTCGTAAGAAAACGTTCCCGTCCATGCGACTTTCTCTCTCTCTCTTTCTCTGTGTCTCTTTCTATCATATACGTGTCTGTGTGACAAGCGTCTAGCTCTTGCTCATACGATTCCAAAGGTGTACGAAACCATCCGAACTGCTGTTCTGCTTGTGGGAAATTTTAAATGATACATGGGGGTAGGATATATATGCGAATACAAGTCGGATATTAACTTTGAGTGGTAATACGTGGAAGATAATATAGTTTCTTTTATATTTCTATACAGGGTGATTCAAGAGTACTTTGACAAACTTCAAGAGGTGGTTCCTCACAATATTCTGATATGAATTATTCAAATCAATATATGTCTGGAAACGGTTCGTTTCCAAGGGTGTAAAAGATTTATTTTTATTTTCGTTTTTTTATATATCTTTCGAAATGCTAACCTTAATTGAACGAAAATTGGTAATGAGAAGTTTTTTGAGATGTCGAATTCGAACATGATGTTGTTATTGCTCTTACTCGTAGGGGGCGCCACCTACATGTCTTTTTATTTTTTGAACATCCATAACTTTTTTGAGCGTACCTCTAGCACATTTTTCTGAAGAAAAAACAATTCCTCTATTACATCTACGTGAAAAATCTATCGTTGTTACAAGTCGCTATAAGCAACCGTTTTCTAGATATTTGGAGTTGAAAATTTCGAGTCGATTATATGATAATCGATGCGTGTTGAAGTTATTACCATTATTTTGCATTCTTCACAAGAATGTTCAGGGAATGAATATGACGTTTAAGGAATTATTTTTGGTAATTACATATTATGTGACAATTAAACGTTTTGTTGTTTTGTTGAAATTTCTATAAGTTTTAAAACACTTATTTTGAAAAAATGGATTATGTACTTTCTAGAAAATGAATTGCCGGGACTAATTCAGAATGTACCATTAGAAACTAGTATCCGCGTGTGGTTTATGCATGATGGGGATCCGGCCCATTTTAGCGTTGTAGCCGGGGAATTCCTCAACACTGTCTATCCAAATCGATGGATCGGTAGGGGTGTAGAAGAACCTAACCAGGCGTGGGCACCAAGGTCCCCAGATCTGAATTCGCAAAATTATTATTTTTGGGGCACTTGAAGTCACCAGTTTATGAAACTCCAGTAGCGAACGAGAAAGATCTGAGAAACCGAATAGTAGATGCCTCTGAAACAATAAGAAACACACCAATAACTTTTGAGCGAGTACGAGATTCAATGACTAGAAGACTGATAGCCTGTATCTTCGCTGAAGGTGGACACTTTGAACAATTTATTTGAATACAATTTAGTTTTCTTTATTTTATTCTATTCTACATATTCAAAATTTCTTGAAATAAATATTGATATTTCTTGCAAATTTTATTAAAACAAATACAGATTTTGCACCCTTGATACAAAAATAACTATTTCAAACGAGTTAAAATAAATAGAATAGGTAGCGCCCCCTACAAAATCAAAACCACTTGAACTTCAAATTTATTGAAAGAAAAAGCCATATGAAGGAGATAAAATAAGAAATGAAATGCATAAAGCACACAAAGTCGTCTTCACGAAAGGTTCAATATGAATTGAAACAACTGGTAGACTGACAGGCGGAAAACAACTACTTTCCTAGCAAATACCACGCGGAACGTTGAATGATATTCACCTGACAATCCATGCAAACTTCCATATAAATGGAAATTGTTCGCAAATGTTTCTTTCTGATAGGCTCGATTATGTTTAATTTATGTCGTGTCCGCCTAACAATCCGCATACCGGTTTCAGCCTATTGGCCCTCACCAGCCAGAGATCCGGAGAGCTCTGGCTGAAGCGAGACACAACAAAAATAAATTCACCATCTAGCTTACAACAGTTTTAGGTGCGTCGGAAAAGATAACCTTCAGCCGAACAATTTCCATTTATATGGAAGTTCGCATGGATTGTTAGGTGAATATCATTCAACGTTCTGCCTGGTAATTGCAAGGAAAGTAGTTGTTTTCTGCCTGTCGGTCTACCAATTGTTTCAATTTATATTGAACCTTTTGTGAAGACGACTTTGTGTGCTTTATGCATTTCATTTCTTATTCAAATTTATTTCCTAAGCATTCTTGTGAAAAATGCAAAATAATGGTAATAACTTCAACACGCATCGATTATCAAATAATCGACTTGACATTGTCAAGTCCAAATATCTAGAAAACTGTTGCTTATAGCGACTTATAACAGGCTTAGCTTTTTTACGTAGATACGCTCAAAAATGTTAAGAATCTTCAAAAAAGATGAAGACGTGTAGGTGGCGCCCCCTACGGGAAAGAGCAATAATAACACCTCAAAAAACCTCTCAATTTTCGTTTAGTATTTCGAAAGTTATGTAAAAAAAAACTAAAATAAAAATAAAACTTCAACACCCTGTATCTTGGAAACGAAGCGTTTCCGGACATATATTTATTTGCACAATTAGAATATTGTGAGGAATCCCCTCGTGAAGTTTGTCAAAGCACTTTTGAATCACCCTGTATTTGTTTAGAAGATTATATATTTTTTTTGACATAATTTCCTATGTTTTTTGTATGCCGAAGTTGGATATGTTAAATATATGGCAAGTCAATTTGATATAAATAATATAACGAATAGTTGAAAAAGGAAACATTCTCAATTGAATATTGATAGAAACATTTTATGAATATCCTGTTTATATTTTCAAAAAATCGACATAACGAATAGTTTTATCAGGAATAAAATACCTCTCACTGAGGCGGAGGAGTTTGGAATAAAAGGATATATACCTATAGTATTGCATTGGATAATGACAATGGAATGTGATGGAATAGAAAACGTCAAATTTCAAAGGGAAAAATATTGAGAAAAAAGAAACTCAAGATGGTGGATACATATTCTGCTATCTTGATATCAATCGATTTATTGGATCGTTTGGAACCATGAATGGAGCATAACACTTTTTTCTTACGAGACGAAAATATACAAATATAAACAATCTAAATCTCCATATCGAATTACATTCGAAGTAGGCTAATCGAGTAACCGAATGAAATGTTTTCAAAATGTTAGTACTCACAGCAAGCATAAAATATAAATAAATATTAAAAAATATGATCGTGTTGAGGATTGAACCACGCACCTCTGACTTGGTAGTCCCTCGTTTTACGGCAGCTCCGTTTGGTCTTTGAAATTATTCGTGTGTCCAATTAAAATATAAAGTACAGGAACATGTGTGTCTTGAAAAAGTAAAATGGGTTATAAAGTGTGGGAAAATTTGTTCAACTTGTCATATGCTTTGACAGCAAGTGGTACCAACTGAGGGTAGTATCAACTGATATAGAATGGTTTGCCATGATTGGCCAGAGTATTATAGTATTTTTTATTGTTAGTACCAACTGAAGGTTGAGCCAACTTGGTGATATATTAATTACTAGTGTTGGGATCAGATTGAAAATTCTGTATTTTCCATTGCTAGTAATAAGGAATAGACTTCACTTAGGTGATTGACATCAGTTTTTCTGTTCATATGATTTTTTTCCTGTGATATGAGAGCCATTTCTAGAAAAGTTCTCTTAGCAGTGTGAGGTTCTTTAGTCAGTATGTTTACATCATCATAGTTCATATGATGGTCAAATTTGTTAACATGATCTGCCAGAGCACATCTTTCTGGATGGTGCCTGCAATCACTTTCGTGGGATATCAATCTCTGTTTTAATGATCTTGCAGTTTGACCAATATGAACTTTGTTGCAATTTCGGCAAGGTATACTATATATAACATGCCTGCTGTCTAGAAATGAAACTTTGTCTTTCACTTTGGAATATATAGAATTGATTGTAAGGACTGTTTTGTTAGCTATTTTGTGTTTTGTTAGCTATTTTGATTTTATTTATGGCTTTGAAAAGTCTAGCAAGTTTGGATGAAATATCTTTTGGGTATGGTAAGGAGGTAAAAATACTGGAAATTGTATTGATAGTAGTCATTGTGTTATTATTTGATATATTAGGATTTACATGACTATGTTGTGGTTCTATAGTAGGTGATGTGTTGAACAATATACTTTTTATGAAACTTGGACGGTGAGAATTGTCTGAAAAAAGATTTAAGAGGATTTTAAGATTTGTTTTGTGGAAACTTACATCTGAGATTCTCAGAACCCTGTTTTTTATTTGCTTTACCAGATTTACTTCAACCAAATGTTTGTGGTGGGACAGATAGTTCAAATATCCAGAAATGGCACGGATTGTTCGACGTTTTAGGTTTCTATAGTAAACTGTATGTGTGGGTCATAGTTGTTGAAGGTAAAGAGAATCTCATCAGTATTATCCTTTGGCAATGACAACATGATGTCATCGACATATTTTTTGATGAAAAAAGGATTGAATGATGAAACTGGTGGTACTGTGTTCAACAAGTCATCCAATACGTATGCCGCAAGGATAGGTGAAATTGAAGCTCCCATTGGGGTACCAAAAGTTCGTCTGTAGATTGTATCACTGAAAGAAAAATAGGTAATCTCAAAAAGAAAAGTTAGCAGTTTTATAAACGTTTCTCCGTTAATATCGCAATGATTACTAATACTATCCCAATTTTTGTGTACTGCTAGCTGGCAAGTTTCAAGATAGACATTACTGAAAAGGGATACCACATCCAGACTGGCTAGTACATAGTTATCTGGTAATGATAAGTTGTTGAATTGATTTGTTACTCCGATATAGTACACATTGTCAAAATTGTATGCTTTCGTGAGGATATCAGTTAACACAGGAGCGATTGGTTCTGTAGAAGAACCAATCGATTATCGGTCTGACTGATAGGGTTGATTTATGTACTTTTGGAAGAGAGTGAAATTTTGGAGAAATTCCACTAGAGTTGGTGAGCTTTTTTTTGGTTACATCGTTGATTTGGTTCGTGCTATGGAGAAACACAATAAGTTCATTACTTTTATTTTGAATGGATACAGTGGGATCTTTTCTCAATTCTATATATGAGGTGTTATTTAACAGGATGTCATTTGATAAATCAAAATATTGTTGTGTCTCCATGACCAACGTGACATTGCCTTTGTCTGACTGGGTGAGAATCAGATTGGTTATCTTTCAGAAAGTTTTTGATTTTTTTAAAATTCATGGAAATGATGTGGTGTGATTAGACTTTTGTACTTGATTTGTAATGATGTTTGTACTCGAGCTAGTATATTTCTTCGGCTAAGTTTGTAATAAAGGTAGTGATATGGTCTACATCTGATAAAATATTTTTTATGAAATGTTTGCTATATGTGGTTCAATACTGAATTTTGGACCTCAGGATAGAAATTCTGAAACTTCTTCTGGAATTGGTGCGTTCGAAATATTTATTATCCACTTAGGATTTGATTTTATGCTAATTTGTGTTTGGCAATTTTCAAGTTTTTGTTTTGTTAGATTTTTTATTTTTACTTTGTGGAAAAGTTTGTTATATGTAATTTGTCATTTGCTATAAAAAACTTGAAAAGTTGTCTCATTGGCGAATCAAATTATTGACTTTCTTAGTGATTAATAGGGAATTTTCTGAATTTTTGATTACAGAGTGGTTGGTGCAAATCTCAATATTGATTAGTTTCACCCCTAACCTGTATTTATGTTTCTTAGTGTAGTAAATCTTCCACAAGTCTGATGGACGATGTAATGTGGGAGGAATATTCCTGATTTTCTGCACTATAGTAGAAAGCACTTTCTATTATACTCCTCCGCCAGTTTCATTTTTGTTTCCGACCAGGACTTCAAGTTCATCTCTGCCAATTCACCGAACGTAGTTCTGATGGTCTAGTAAAACCCCATGTCTCTAGATTTTAGTGAGAGGGTAGTCGTTGCTGACTAATTAGGTGTGAGGCTTGAATATTCGAGCCTTACACCTAACTAGTCAGCAACCTATATACAGGGTGTATACAGTAACTAACTTGCACTACCCTGAATGACGAGAAAATTCGATCTTATTTTATGAAGAAGTACAGGGGTTAAAGAAACATAATTTCACATATTTGTTGTAGATTGTAAGAAATCACCGGCATCTGCTAATAATACGATACAACTTTCGAAATGCTGTGATAGGTCTCATAATTTGCCTAATTAACTTACCTCAAAGCCCAAAATGTAAATCACACACAGGTCCCATAATGTAGTTGGTTGATCTACAATGTTGTTAAATTCAATATCCCTCGATTGTTCGATTGTTTGCTTCTCCACATATTTATTCCCCATGTTTTCTGTTACGATATTTCATGAGAGGAGGTTTTCAGTTGAAGCGTGCTAATCTCACCAATAGAACTTGTCTTTGAAGGAGTATGAAGAGTATGAGTAAAAAGCAGTTTAACTGAAAATGTTAGTGATGTTATCAGTTTTGCTATGAACAACCAGAAGCCTGTTTTCCTCAGAAAGCAGACAAATCATGAAATTATATCCATGAATATGGCTGGAGTAGGTTTCTGTCTCAAAGACTGGCTCACATCATTCGTTTCAGGTCCCGCAAATTCACCCTCATTATAGTTATTTTTTGTCAGTACTACGTCATAATTTCCAATGAATGGACCTACTGTATCCTCAAAACCTCAATTTAGGGATGTGATGTGATTTCCTTCATCAAGAAGCAAATCCGGCATTGGATGATTTTGATATTTCCAGTGATAGGCGTTGGATTGCTCTGGGTATCAAAAAATTATCTCTACTGCTTCCCAATCGAATAGTAGGCCAGTAGAGATAGACATGATTGTCCCAAAATTTAATAATAATTACAAAAGTTTCCAAACTTCAGTAGAGTGAAGAGGACTTTCATACGATATGTTGTCTGATTTTGCAACCCTTTTTTCTGAACGGACGGTGTTGAAAATCAGGATTTAATGAATTTTCACATTATTAGCGAGGAAGAACTTGCAAAAGTTCTGCAAACTTTCGAAGTTTTGAAAAATAGCAATTTACATCCTCTGATAAATTTGCAAACACTCATACAAAACGGAAATGTCTATTTTATCGAAAAAAAATTGTTGTCAGTCCTAATTTTTCGATGACAATTTCAAAAGTTCCGCAAACTCGAAACAATTACTGGAATAATGTTCTTTACGAGAGTTTTGATTTGAAACTTCTTGCGTCAAACGGATTTTTTTTTATTGAAATAAGTATCGGAATTATTACAAAAGTTTCAAATAATGGTTGCAAGTGGAGATGTCCTGACGTAGAATGTTCTCATTGATTTGCAACCCCGTCGGCAACATGGAAATGAGGGTAAAATCAAAAGAATCATAATTCGTGTTTTTACTCTACCAAAAAAAGCAGAAGTTTTGCGAATCGGGCAGACAACTCATTTTACCAATTGGTGGCAGTATGATAATTTGCAAACTATGTTACAATGCGGAACATTAGGAATTAAAAAATATTTATTTTTGAAATACCTGTGTTATCTGAATAATGAGGATTTCTATATACCTAATAAAAGACATAATTGTGTTACCCAGTTAACTATCGACCGAGGAGAAGCTCGTCAACGGTAGGTGAAATCATTCAATGTTGAAAGCTAACGTTTTAGATATGAATTCAAAACATCATATTACAATTAGGAATTTGCATAAAAAATACTCTTGAGTACGTTTGATGGGGAATCGAGAATCTCTCGACACGTTCTCATAATTTTCTTGATTCATTAAAAAATGAAGGAAATATTGAGATTTAAAAAACACTCGTACAGTTGTACATTAGTACGATTAACCTACAACTACGTTACGTCACAGTGATCTGTTTACAGAGTCATGAATGCACAGCAGTTTACTAACATGAGTTATTACCAGAATAACAAGAAGACTGACAATTGTATTTTCATGGCAGACAACTATATAATTAACCAAAAACAATGCACATTCATCTAATAATCCTGGAGCTACAACTGAAATAGAATTGCCTACCAACATGTTTTTCCCTCTTTATTTTAAAAATTTTTGTGAATCAAGAAAATGATTCTTACGCTTCGATTACATTTCAGTCCTCCATTCGGATTGAATAGAATTTTTCATGCGAAACCACAATTGAAGTAAGAAAGTTCGAGTGCAATTTTATTTATATTTCATTCAAGAAATACATACCTGTAAAAATTCAATTTGTGATGTGATATCGATTTCACAAATGTATATTTTTCAGCCACGTTTCTGTTTGATGATGAAAATCATGTACTTATAAGATATACAATCGATAACGTTTTGATAACCTCACTTCCATAGAGCATCGATTATTCATTTTAAAATCTTGTCGATTGCTATAAAGTCATGTTGTGACAAGTTGAATTTCAAATGAAGAATGATTGCATGTCATTTCTAATACGATAAAAAATCTCTTGCGTCACGTAAAATATTAGTCGTAATTTCAATTGCAATTCGCAGAACTTTCGCAGTTATTTCAGAAGTTGTAAAAATGCAAAAAAATAAAATTGGTGGATAAATAGGTTCCGTTTTTCGTGTGAAGTTGCAAAGTTACATATTCACCAAGAACGATATTCCTTCATTTGCAACCACAATAAAAAACTCTTGTAATTATTTCAATGCTTGTGTGTATTGAAAATGGGAGCGTCGATTACAAAAATTGATAAATGAATTATCGTTTTTCAGAAATGGTTGCAAATCTACGTGAATAATTTGAACTTTTTTTCCGTTCACTTATCCAATTTGCAGAACTTTTGTGATTTTTCTAAACAAATTACAATGAAAATCTTGAGAGAATTGCAAAAACAGTTCCGTAACTTTTAGAAGGTTGCAAACTCAATGCATTTGTAAAACACCATTATATAGGTATGCCTAGTTTGCAGAACTTTTGCAATTTTTAGTGCAAAAATGAAGCATGAAAACGTTTTTTGCAATTAAAACAATGTTCCGTTCATCGCAGACTCCTGCAAAATTTTATAGTTTGTTTTCATTAATGCAGTAATGTACCATTGAAGTTTGAATACTTCTGAATTTAATGTTAATTGATTGTCTATATCAACTGGCCTATAGGGACCTGTTCAGAAAGAATGTTTGGCATCCGAATATCAGAAAGTGCGCACTGCAACATATCCTACTCATTTCACAAATGGAGTATGACCATCCAATGGATTCATCGAATAATTAGCGTAATGAATAGCTTATTTTTGAAAAGCAAAGGAAATATTATCTCCTGGAAGTAAACATCGAACTTCATCTAATAAAGTACGATTTTTCCGTTCTGCCAATATATTTCGTTCGAGGAGCAAAAAATCTAATTGCAATTCCATCATTCTTCAGACACCCATTGAGCTCTATACTTTTGTTTTCATCTATGCCATAATCACTTTGTGGAAATTCCATTCAATTACTGTTTCGTTCTTTATTTCCTTGAAATCGTGGAAAACTTCGATTAGTTCTTTAAAAATAACCTCCGATATAGCGACTGCGATGATGTGCGCATGGAGGGCATACATCCAGACATACTATTTCAAGTAGGTCCAAAATTATATATTTCTGTCTCGAGGACAAAGGCAAGCTTGATAATTTACCTCTCACACAAATAAAACTGTCACCTAGTATCTTCTATGCTAACATAATAGGGTCCACTTGATCTGGTAGCCTTCAGTACTTCTTTCCCACACACAATCGATGTAAAATGTTACAATCTAGGCCTCATCAGTGATTTCACTAACAGATAACAAATTTGTTGTCAATTCTGGAACAAAAAGTGTTCAAATTAAGTTTCAATTAGCCTTCACCACGAATAGCAGCAGTTTGACCTTCAGAAGCTAGTTCAATTATATCATGTTCTGCTTTCGAACGCTCATCTATTGTTGACACGTCATTGATAAGTGAATCGAACTATTTTTTGATTTTGCATTCCGTTTGTTGAGTTAAGTTGATTATTCTGAACTGGTTTAGTGGTTTTACTGCTCCGCGGTTCATAATTTAACTACTTTAAAAAAATGGCGTTGAAAAAATCTTCCACATACCAAAAATTATGGAATGATTTTTGTCGAGACAATCCTATTGATAACATAAACGATCTGTGCTTTTGAGATCATTATTCTTAGTGACATAACATTCAATTCCAGCGAAAACGATTCGAATGACAACACCCCCGAGCTCCGTTTACTCAATTAACATGCTTTCAAATCAAATGAACATATAACACGTACAACAAACATTCAGGAGACTAACCTCATCACTTGAATACACTGGGGTTTGAACTGCAAGGAAGCAGTAAACCGTTTATATTATGTACTGGTAATTGATGAGATTTCATGTTAGATGGCTGTTGCAGCTAACAAAACTGAACACTCCGTGGATTTTATATATAAATTCCTATATAGGTTGATGTTCAGAGAGAAGCTATTATTTTAGAATTTTTTTCAATATTGATTACTTTTTAAAAGTTCATATCTGTCAATACAACAACAATCTTCTCATATATTCAGGAAGGTTCTTTTTCGTATAGCCAGAGGCGGCAATATTTCGACAGAATAACAGTAGACTGAATATGTCTGAAGGAGATGGAATTTTGAAATGTCAGAGATATATAGGATGTTAGTGAATAAGTGCGACAAACTTGATGGTCGAGATATGCAAATGAAATTTGGTGAGATGCAGAAAATAGTTATTGCGCATTTTTTGACGTGCAATCGAGAATTTTATGTTCATCATTGGCGCGCATACGGGTAATGATCTCATTTTTTTTAAAGAAAAAATTTGTACGCCACTGAGATATTAATCAAGAATGATTTATTAATTCCGCGTTCAATTTGTGACAAACAATTTCACCTTTCCTTTTTCGTATGGGGTGCCGTTTTTATGCAAAAAAATTGAACATTCCAACGCATATTTTTCATGTCTTCAATACATTATCAAGAACTATCAAATACAATAACGTTAAACCAGAACAATAACAGAAAATAACACTAATAAATAAATAGGCGCAAAGCTACAACAAATGTTCAAAATGACCTCCCTCAGACGTGATACAAGATTCAACTCTTCGCCTCATTGATTGTGGTATTTGCGCAAACATTCCTGGTGAATTTCTTATTGTCTCACAGCCGGCTATAATTCGATTCCTCAGGTCTTCAACATTTTCGACGGGAATGGAATGGACAGATGACTTAGAAAAACCCCAAATGCAGAAAAATTCCTGCCAAATCTGAGATCACGTGATATAAGTCGCAACTGATTTTTCAGTTGTCGGACATGCAGAAACGAACCGCCATTAGAGTTTTTTAGAAATTTCAATAACAATTTTTTTTTCCCATATGTAGCCAACTTCATGACGGACACTGTATATATATATATATATATATATATATATATATATATATATATATATATATATATATTTATATATAGTTGGTTTGAGTTTCTTGAACCAGGAATATACAATGGAGTTTGATTTTCTTGGGGTTTCGGTTCTTTTTGCGAATGACAGTCTTCTTTTAGGAGATAAACATTTATTTCGTCGACGGTCTTCTTCAGGAACTAACAATAATTAGCTGGACTAATATTTTGAAAAAAGGAAAGTGTGAAGGCAGCAGATGATTTATTTTCCATAATCATACAATTATTTTCCTCCTCTTCATTGTGTATAAAAAACCGGGATACTTTGTTGTTCTTCTTTTTATTAAAAATCAAACGTGAGCAATCTGATGAGGAGCCTCCTTATATATATATATATATATATATATATATATAGTATATATATATATATATATATATATATATATATATATATATATATATATATATATATATATATATATATATTTATTTTATGGGAATTTATTCACAATGTTTTTTGTCTCTGATACATCCACTGTTGATTCTGTTTATTCTTGTTATATGAAAGGTTGAATTCAAATACGGGATTCCAGGGATAAATATAATATGGATGAGAAAAATAATGGACTGTTGATATTTTGAAATGTGGCATGAAAAATACATCACATCAACATGGGATACGATTCTTAACCTGATGGACGAAGAAAACATTACTTCAAACTCAAACTCAAAACCATATAGCTATCATGATTTTTTTCGAAAATGGGGATATGATTCGAGCATATTGTGAATTCAAGTTTCCTTAGAAGTTTTCTCACTTTGAACTTTTTTATCAATATGTGGACCGAAATAAAATCATCCTTCTCAACACTCAAGTCATTTTCAATCATTATATTATGACTTTTCTTTCAAAAAGGGATTATTTGGGCTTCCGATGATATGAATCCATTGTTTTTACTATGGACTTGATCACCATCAACTATCTGAATCATTTTTCTTTCAAATTGTCTTTCAATAATAGCAGTGAATGCAGTTCAACGTCCAACATTGGTGAAGTTTTCTGGAAGTGGTCGTTCTCTATTAGATTCAGAAAAACTTCTAGGGTAGGGTTTCATCCCTTCTCAACATGGATACCTCCGAAGTAGTCATCTAGAACGATGGAAAATAATAATTCCATGAATGTCCTTTTCACATTTTCATTGAACCAAAATGACATACCTCTTGACAAGTGAAATCCTCAAGAAACACAGAAGTGAAGAAGTCGAGAAGGAAAATTTCTCCTAGAAAATATTTTCCAATTCTTCATATCTTCCTGATCAGCATGAAATCTTGTTTCGTCGACAAAAATATATCGGAGATTCAGTGAATATAATACTTCTATTGTATCAATGTTTCAAATGATTTCGCGTAAAGTTCACAGTTTTGGAAATCATTCTCTTCTGACTCATTCATCGTATAATACGTTCTCAATTGAGCCTGTTTGAAAAAATCACACACCTATACAGATACAGATTTTCTCATTCATATTGTTTCCGTTGAATTAGCGTTGTTCAATTCATTCATCCACATACTCGCCAATAAACCTCTTTTCCCAGTTGCTCATCAAGAGGAACTGAATATTTTCAAACAATTAGCTTCCAATTATAATTATAAATCCAAAGGCATTAATACTTCAATCAAAAGAAACAAGAATGAAAACGAACACAACCTAGCTTATTCTGAAGTAGACACAACTGACAAATGTGACAATATATCTAACAAAATAGCCGGTTTCATCAGAAGCAACGTTGTCAAAATCGAAATCTCTTTCAAAACTAGTAATAATTTGGCAGACACTTGATTAACACAAAAGATAGAATTGATAAACTGTCAAAAAGGTAAACTGTGAACATTGTGATGCAGCTTACATTGTCAGAACTTGCAGACCTTTGGAAGTTCGTATACATGAACATCTCAACCCTAATAAAGTATCGAGTTCGGTCATCATCTAAGATTGGACAACTATAACTCCAGTTCAGATAGGAATTCACAAATTATTGAAGAGGTTTTTTTTGTATCACATATTTGAAAATTTTCCAATTCCCAGGAATATATTTATTTTTAATATTCAAGTGGGAATGTTTTTCTTCTCGATATGGATACCTCCCAAGAAGTTATCTTGAACAATCCTATCACAAGAAGTACCAAAGCATTGTAGACTTGGAATTCATTCTCAACTTTGTGTAATTGGTAGAGATGTCTATGAAAAAGTCCAAATATCGCTCCCCATATGGAAGTATCTTCAGAGACAGCCCCAGCTGCAATTCTCTAGAGCCACAAAGACCGTTGAAATTTTTTTATTCTTCTTCTCCCAAAGTGAGGAACTCTGAAAATGAGTTGGTATGTAATTTTTATTTCATTGCGATCCATTTCAACTTTTTCTGGAACAAATATGTCTCCAATTGCGTCTTCAATGGACCAATTGCGTCTCCAATAAATCTGCATGAGTAATGATCATTCCAACTTCTGATGAAATACTTTCTCGTCGTTACAGTTGTTTGCGATAGTGAATGTAGTATTATCTCGAATATCCAGACAGCATGACATTGAATAATGGATAACATCAGTCATGATGGTCTATTTGTTCTACTTCAACTACAACTCATGAATTCAAACACAATCCACTGAAGAGAGAGGACGAAATGAACGAATGGCACATTTTGAGTTCGTCTAATATCTTTAAAACATGCAATGTCACGAATACATGCGATAAACAGTAATTATTAACTTATTACCATAACGCGAGTTAGCCAAATAATCCGCCTCTCGTCTGGTTTTACGCTGCTGGGTCAAGAATAATGCGACCAGATCGGCAGATAAATGCTTGTCTGGGTTATGTTCAACTCTCCGACCTGGATATGTCAAAAACATGTTGTGAAATGTGGAAAGAGGGAAACACCAATGAAGGGGACATATGGCCGGCAGTGACTAAATATAATCATGTCCACTACGACAGGTCATGCATTATGAAAGAATTTCTCTCTGAAAATATTCATCTAGCAATTGTCATCACATTTATAGTTATGCTAGTTACTCTCATACTTGCATGTTATATTCCGTTCATATTCCATCATGAAATAGTTTTGATGCAAAGACTCACTAACTGCAGCCCTGTGATTGGAATCTCCCCATTCTATCGAAATGTGTGAATATTAAAATACAATCAATGAGAATTATTCAATGAATATGCCATCGAAGTTGAATATAAATGCGGCTTTTAATAGAACCCCACCCCTGTTAACTTTTCAAAGATTCAACGTGAAACAATGAAGAACAAGACATTTCCTGATAGATGGCGCGGGGGGGGGCACATCAACTTCGAAATTTTAAATAGTCATGTTCCACATCGTTGAAGAGATTAAATTTTTTTTCCAACCTTCTAACTGTTTTTATCATTTCGTTGATTTGTTTTTTCACCATGTGCATTCGAAATGTCAAGCATAAGTGCGGATCTGAATGGTACCCTTATCTCGATAACTTTTGAACGGTTTCATATGAAACAATGGGACAACAAATATTCTAAATGGTATAACCCATCCTACTTTTTGAGAGAAGAAACATTACAGTAACTAGACGGAGGGCGCTGGGGGCATTACAACTTGAAAATTTCGAAAGGCATCGAGGTCCAGTTGCACACCGTTGAAAAGGTAATTACATTATAGTTTCAACCATGGTTGTTCGACGGAATCACAATTGCGATGAGTAACACTGAATCCGGTCGATAGAGCAAGATTCATTACTCAAATGATTTTTCATTTTCGAATTTGTTTCAAAGCCTAATTGGGTAGAAATTTTGAATCCATACAGTAATCCATTTTTTTGAATTGATGCTGTCGATAGTTGAGGAAAGTCCATAATGAAGTAGACAAAAGACACCAAATGGTATTCACCAAACTGGTTTTACAAAACCACGATACGTGTTTCGCTATACAATAGCCTTTTCAAGAGATTATACCCAAATAATACCCAACTAATTCTTTTGTAATGACCATAATTATAAATGGTATGATTTAACGGATTGAGTAAACTGATAATCAAGCAGTAACCTAGGAATGCCCATTATGAAATTGGATTATTTTGTCGATGTTTAAGAATTTCTGATCTAACAATGATTATATCATTACTAATTATATCATCGCATTTGTATTTAAGGAAGAGTTTCATTCTACTTCTACCAGTATTATTTTGAATTTGAAACATCATCATGAAAACTGAAGCAATCTACATCTTCATTTTTGGCTAGGCCTGTGGGAACTACCATGCAACGGAGATAATTTTTAATGAAAAATTCCCTGATCATCCAACAATTCGAATGTATTCGAGGGAACTGGTTGAGAAATTCAACAGAACTGGCACTGTTCATAGGGCCAGTGGAGCTGGCCGAAAATCGATTTCTGAGTTTCGGTAATTGCCAAATGCATATTGTGAAAAATATATTACCGATATAAAAAAAAATTATTGGAAAGGAAATTGAATTGTTTTTTCAACGATGAGCCACATAACCCCCACATGCTCTTTGAAATTTTCAAGTTGATGCCATCTATTGGGCAATCACGATTTTTTTCATTTCAAAAAGTAGCATCGGTGATATTTCGACACCTTTTTTTTCATTGTTCTACGTCGAACCATTCAAACGTTAACAGGGAGGGGGAAATCTGAAAATCCGCACTTATGCTTTACATTTCAAATGCACATTGTGAGAAAACAAACCAACAAAATGATAAAAACAATTGGATGGTTAGAAAGAGAATTGAACTATCTTTTAAACGATGTGCCACATGACCCACCATGCTTTTTCAAATTTTGAATTCAAAGTTTTGGACATGTTTATTTCCATCATCAGGGAGACTACAATAGATGAAAAAACCAATTGTAATACATATTCAAGTGCGAAACATTATGCTTCTTACAACTTTGTTGAGGTTGCTTTCAATGATGTTAAACATATTCATCTAACATAGTGATACAAAAGAAAAAGACTTAGACCACGGAATGAAACGAAGTTCAAAGTTGATACAACCACATTAGCTTCGTTTAAAATTATATAAATATAAATGTGTACTCTATGTGGTGAGACAAGTGAAAATGACAGGTGAGGAATGAATCCCGCTATTATATTTAGGCCAACGACACCTGACGGGTATCACTTGGAAATTGTTACAAAGGTACCAACTGTTGGATCAGTACTAACCGATGTAAGCTTGAGGAATAGAAATGAACTAATTGATAAAATAGAGAATATACGACTTCCATCAACTCCAAACTCATCTCCGTTGATGTTCAAAATGTATTCTAAGTATTCCACCAGAAAAAACTATCAGTTTGGTAGAAAATCTCCAGGTTAGGAATAATGTCAATCCGATTATCAAACGAAAAATATTGGATTTACAGTTTAAGTCAAAATTATTTTCAATTCAACAAATATATCTATTCTTCTGATGAAGGACTAATAATGAGTAATTCCCCAAGTCCTTTATTAGTTTCTCAAAAACTTCTAGAACTGGTGCAGGTATGTGGACGACATTTCAATGTGGTTTGTGGAAACTGGAAGACAAATTACAAATGTTTTTCGACTTTGTCGATGCAATTCACCCTTTAATTAAATTCATAAACAATGGAAACAGATACCTTTTTGGACTTGATTCAACACATCCATACCAACATAAATTAGCGATATTTGATAGTATGATACATATACTGATCAATATTCCCCTTTCAGAGGGAAATGTTGAAGAATAATTGAATATAATTAAACAAATCGTTATTATTAACGGTTATAGTTAAAATCTTCTTTCGAAAAAACTTTATAAAAAAGCTCCACGAGAAGTGTTTTCTACCTAACATAAAAGAGATTATTTTTAAGTTATTACATATTTTGGCCATCCTGAAGGAAGATTTTGTACTTTCTTTCATAAAAATAATATCACAATTGTATACAAAGATGAAATAATTCAAGTAAATTCATTGAGAACAGAAAAGATTGAACTGAGAAGTCTGATTAATCTGAAGAATATAAATCAACTTGTAGCTAGTGGAGTTAATTTATATGAAAGGTGCTTCGGTGAGAGGTTTTGCGGTAGTCATAAAGAACTTTGGTCGGAAGTTTCGTCTGATAGGGTGATAAACACTGTTTCCTTTGAAAGCCAGAATGTTCACCTCCTTTTGTTAAGCAGAGGTAATTAGAAGGGAATCAGAAATAAAGCAACACGTCTGCTTGACTGTTCGATCTCGACTACTTTATTTCAGAAAGTTACACTGTTGCCACTGCAACTTCAATATTGCCAACTGAGAAGAGACATATACAAGGTTGATGTCAGAAACCAACATCCCCACTACATCGAAGCTTGGAATTTTTACATAAACCTATGTCATTTATGAATTTATCATGTTCACAAGTATTTAGACTTTCTGTCATAATGTCGGCAAACATTTCATCAGTTGACACATAAGTCAATCTGACATTTTCATTTGATATGGCCTCTCTGATGAAATGATGTCGTATATCTATATGCTTTGAGCAATTGTGATGTAACGGATTTACAGCAAGTTTTTGTGCACTCAAGTTATCATTGTGTAATATCATACAATCTGACTTGCCTGTTAATTCATACCAAAATTTTTTGGGATATATAGCCTCTTTGGCTGCTTCGGAGACTGCCATATATTCTGCCTCCGTACTTGATGAGGCTATAGTTTTCTGCTTACGGCTTTCCCAAGATATGGCACTTTCATATAATTTAAATACAAAACCTGTGTATGGTTTTCTATCTTGTTTATCACCTGCCCAATCAGCATCTACAAAACCTTCAATGGCAACATTATTTGTTTTTTCCCAACACTTAACCTGAATCCTTAGTGCCCTGTAAATATCTGAGGATTCTTTCTACACATTTCCAATGATATTCAGTATAATTATTATTGAATTGGCTCATGAAACTTACAGAAAAAGCAATATCTGGGCATGTAAGCACTGCCAAATACATAAGACTTCCAACAGCTTGCTGATATGGAATATTTTTATTACAAATTTCTACCTGGGAATTGAAATCCAAACTGGTTTCTAAAGGAGTAGACATGGACTTACAATCAAACATATCAAATCTTTTTGATATTTAACTCATGTAATCCTTCTGATTCAAAATTATAGTCCCTTTTTCTTTATCTCTGATAATTCGCATTCCCAGAAATTCTCTGGCCCCACCCAAATCTTTCAATTTAAATTTACTATTCAAAGTTTATTCTAACAAGTCAGTTTCATTTGTATTGTTCGAAAAAACGAAAAAATCATCTACATAAAGAGCTATAATAGTTAAACTATTTTCATTGTTTTTAATATAGATACAATGCTCTAATTCAGATCTTTTATAATTGAGTTCCCTGAGAACCTTATCCACATTTTCGTACCACACTCATGAAGACTGTTCAAGCCCATAAATAGATTTCTTGAGCTTACACTCTTCATCTCTACACTCAGATATTTCAAAACCTTCTGGTTGTTGCATATATAAATTTTCAGTCAATAGACCATTTAAAAAAGCTGTCATGATATCATAATGACTAATTTCTGAATCTAATTATACTGATAAAGCAATCAAAATTCTCGAGGTACTGTGCCTCACCACTGGCGAGAAAGTTTCGCAATAATCAATCCCAAACTTCTGTGTATAACACTTGGCAACAAGTCTTGCACGATACCTTACACCACCGTCGATGTTTTTCTCCTTTTTATACACCTATTTACAGTCTACAACATTTGCACCATCCGGAACCTCTGTAATTTTCCCTGCCTCGTTGTCCATAAAAGATTGGTATTCCTCCTTCATTGCCTGTCGCCATTGTTCTTTTTCTGGTCCTGATAAGGCCTCGTCCACATTAGCTGGATCAACATCCACGTCTCCAGACATGCAGTTGTAAGTAACAAAGTCCTCAAAACTCTTAGGTTTTGGTACTCTGCTAGAACGTCGTATGGCTTCAATTGTTTCATCCATGGACTGGTCTCTTAATGTTATTTCAGGGAGAAAATCAGTATACTAGTTTGGATTTACCCTTCATCATTTCTAACTGAACTGTACTCTGATTCTGAACCAGTATCAGTATCTTCTGAGATGATTACTCCAGTAGTATCGTTATCCCCCACTGTTTCTGAGTTTATCGTAATGGGAACTTCCTCTGCCTTTTCAATGACCACAACATCTCTGCTTGTTGAAACAGAACCAACTTTAGGGTCATAGACTCGGTAACCTTTGGTATTTTCACCAAAACCGATCAGAATCGTTCTTTTGGATTTTGTTTGCCACTTAGTTCTGTTAGCTTTCGGAACATGGACCATAGCAGAACTACCGAAAATCCTGATGTTCTCAATATTAGGTTTTCTGCCATTCCAGATCTCATATGGCGTTTTTTCGTCACCTTATCCTGTAGCAACTGACCTATTTCTCGGATAAACAGCCGTGTTTACAGCCTCAGCTCCAAACTTCTCACCTCCAAGCCACCTTCAAATAATAAGCATTTTCCTTTTTCCATTATAGATCGATTCATACTTTCTAGAACACTGTTCTGTTCTGGAGTATGAGGGTTTGTCTCCTGATGTATAAAACCATTTTTGCCAAAAAATGCTCCATTTCCTTGCTGCAAAATTCTCCGCCATTATCCGACCTGAGAATTTTCATCTTATGGCCTTTCTGGTTTTCTGCTTCAAATTCCTTCAATTCTTCGGAAACTCAAGACTTGTATTTCAAGAAAAATACAAATGTCATTCTGCTAAAGTCATCCTCGAAGAGTAGAAAATACTTGGAACCTCCAAGTGACCTATTCTCCATAGAGCCACATGTTAAGCCACGTAAATACAGAGAAATTTTTCTACGATACAAAACAACGTAACATTCTTGATAAACAGTAAAGGTCAATATGGACCACATGCTAGACTAAAACAGCTGATAAGCCTACGATCGTTAAATCATACGTTGTTATCGGGAGACAATTAAAATGCTTTTAAAAATAATTACCAAGAAATACCCCTTGTAGACGGGACGCATAAATCATTCATCTAGGAGCGAAAACAAAGATTATTGACTGCTACTGGGTACATTCCCAGCGAGATAAGAAAATCAGTTTTATTTACTACCGAAAGAAAACATATCCATATTTCAAACACCCGTCCAAATTCGATAAACATGGGGTCATTAATTCCGCGATAGCGCGACAGCTACCGTAAATATATTACCCAATTATAACATAGATAAGCGAGAACGGGTTAGAAAAACAAGTCCTCTATCAGTTTTACGACTTACAACACACTAGCTCCGCCCACTAGCTCCCATGTTAAAGATCATATAAAAGCGTGAGTTTCATATCAACAAAGGGCATTCGGTGTTCGACAGTAAACAAAGAGCATGTAACCTCAAAGTAAGGTTAGAATGCAAGTTAGTTCAGAACAGTAGTCCGTGGAGTAATCATGTCATTCTCAAAAGTGCGGTATAAAAGGCAGTCTAATTACAGTATCGTGCAATAGTAATGAGAGTTTCCAAACCAGTGTAGTTAACTTCAGCAAACATAGAACCTCAGCCGATTCAAATCAAGTATTGAAGCTCCTAGTAAAAACACGAGTGAACAGTATAATTTCCACAAATTGTCAAAGCTTCCAAAACAGAGATAGTAACGGGATTCCGCAATTTCAATGGTTCACGATCACTTAGAAAAACTTTATCTGTATACGAATATACCGGACGAATTAATTAGAATAACCGATTGACGCGGGAGAAAACGGACTGATAATAATAACTTCTAAGCTAATTGCCGTTTAAAACTACTCCAGTGAATAAGTGGTAAACAGGGTGAGTCTCATGTTTGTATTTCTGTACTTATGTTTATGGCAAAACCCAACCCATTAAAATGTGTATGTGTCTAAAAAGTATTTCCATAGTTTTCAAGATCACCAAGTGTTCAAAAAGAGAATTATTGTTAGTCGTTTGCAGCACTTGATTGCAAGATTTCTTTTAGTAAAATTATTTCTATTGTGACGATCATTGCAGAATTATCTACCAATACGCTAAATTAGTTTTCTTTGTATGAATATTGTTTCCTATCACTCGTCCATAGACGATTGAGAGAATTGTGTGAAGTTTTATTAAATATATATTTACATTTTTAACATTTTATGAGTGCAGTCCTTTATTTATTTTCTTTTATGAATAACCTTTCGAATCTTTCTGAACGGTAGTACTTCCTGAATAAACAGCCCATGTTCCGGTATTTAAGAGAAATGAAATCAGATCTGAGCCACTCCAGACCTAGTTTCAGTATCGACCTTCTTCAGACAGTCGATTGCTCTTAATACCGTTTTTCCAACCTAACGAATAACGTCTGATATTACAGGTGTGTTGTGTTAATTCACAACACCCCGTAGACCGGGCGTATCAATTGGTGTCAGGTGTGGGGTAATAATTGAGGAAGTACATTAACGCATATATGATATTTTCCAAAGAAAAAAAAAGTGTCAAACAAAAATTTAATTTGAAATTTTTTAATAAATATTTTAATTTTTTATTTTTACAAATAAGTGTCAGTGGAAAAAAGACTAATTTGAACAGAAGTAAATGAGTAGAAAAATTGTGAAAATAGTTTAGTATAATATCGTTGTTATTTTGCAAACACGATATTGGGAAAATAAATAGATATAGCGTTTATACCGATCAAAAACTCAGGAAGTATTCGAAAAGGCAATTGAAGTTTTATTTTCAATCAATGGAGATTTTTATCAAAATAATTAAATCATGGAAACTCAGACAACAGTGCCGTGGGTTAGGTATGAGTCGGCAATTACTATCACTTTGGATAATATACCTTTTTATAATGGTACAACAGAAATCAAAGATTTTATTCGTGAAATTGAGAATTTGGCAGCTGTAGCAAAATGGACAGACAGTCAAATAAGTTCTATAGTTAGATTAAAATTGAAAGGAATAGCTAGATTATTTATTGAAGCAGAAGATGAATTACAAAATACCGACAACTGGCAATTAATTAAAAAGGAATTATTGAAGCAGTTTAGCAAATTGAAATTACCTGGAGAAGCACAAAAAGAATTTTTGAATTGTTATCAAGAAAAGAATGAATCAGTAAGGCCATTTTTCATAAGATTAAAAATATGTGCATCAAAGATAAGGTACCTCACAGGAAATAATAGAATTGACAAGGTATTAGAGCAAAAATACGAGCAGGATATTTTGGTTCAATTTGCCATTGGATTGTTAGATCCTGTTAGAAAAAAAGTTTTATCTGAAAGTCCTGTCAGTTTAGAAGAAGCCATCAAATTAGCAGAAAAAGAAGAATTAATTGAGCAAATTACGAATACACCGAATATGAATTTCAGAACTTTCAATGCGAATATAATATTGTGCACACATTGTAACAGAAAAGGTCACACAGCAGGAGATTGTTATATGATAAATGATTAAAATAACAAATCAATCTCATAGAAGCAGGAATGAACGAGGAAATTTTAGGAGAATAAATTATAGAAAGCAAACAGGAAATAGTTATGGAAAAAAGGCAAAATATAACAGGAATTTAAATGGAATGGCAGCTTTCAACAAGCCTCAGATGAAGGTTGCCGGAAAAACTATTTAAATAGTGAGAGGCAAGAGGAAAATATACTAATCGACGATGAACAGAAAAATGTAATTAGTTTGGAAGTAGCAGGAATTTTGAGGCATATATCCATAGATATGAGATCTCCAGTATCAGTGGTTCATATTAATATTGTTAGAGGTATGAAATGGAATTATGGTTTGCCTTATCACCTCAGAAATAGACAAGGAAATTTCACTCAGTATATTGGCTCGGTTATATTGCCAATCAAAGTAAAGGAAGGAAAAATTATTGAACATGAATTCTTAATAGTTGAAAATGATCATCGTAGTACTGAAATAACACTGGGATTAGATTTTTTACGAAAATATGACGTGCAAATTGATTGGAGAGAAAATCAAATGTATTTATCAGGGGAAATTATCGAGTTGAAGAAGAAAATCCAACACATATGCCAAACGAATCGGGATGACGAACAGAGGAAGTTGCAAAATAGATTTGAAGAAGTAGAAAACGATTGAGAGATGTCACGATCAGGATGAATGATTGGATGAATTCTGGAGAAAAATTAGGATTGAAAAAGGAAAGCGCGCCCAAAGCAATCCGCGAAGTATTTATCAACAGATTTTCATGCCATGAAACGAGACGTACAACTTCGAATCAAATAGAGATATCAGGGACCGGTGATTTAATTGTGACACCAGGTTTAGAAAAAACAGTTTCAAAGATGTCAGCGACTGGTGATTTAAAGGAGACGCTAGTCTGCAAAGAAATAGTTGAAATTGAAGAATATGGAAAATCGTCTGGAACAAGAGAAAAGCGAAACATGCGCTTAAACGAGCAACAAGAGAGAAGAGATGAATGTAGAAACGTGCCACATATGGAAAATGGAAAAACCGACGCATCCTGTACATTAGGACCGATAGTCACAAGTGACAGTCGACAAGTGGAAATGCCTACGTATAGGTACGAGCATTTCCTACCTGAAGGAACGGAGAGATGTAACGGAACATTGCCCATACAGCACTACAGCGAGGAGGAAGAAAATTATAGTCAGAAAATGGAAAAAGTTGGTATGAAAGCTTTTGAAAGTGAAAATATTCCAGGAAGTAGCCAGACATATTCAGGAAGAACGGAAATTGCAACAGTTAATGCATCAAGGAATCGAAGGAAGGTAATCGAGGTAGAAAATAGTAAATCATTGGAAGATAGTTTGAGAGATAGATACGAATCACCCAAGGGAGATGCTCTATCCACCAGGAAGTTGGAATCTGCCAAGCACCTAGGAATGACGGTCGCCAAAGATAAGACTTTTTCTACAGTCGTAAATCACAAGGAGGAAAATTTCTTGCCTAAGGACAAAATTCTACCGCCCAGATTTTTGAATGTATGTAAAGTTCAAGCAAAAAGTATAGTGAACTCCGAAGATACGAAATTACGAAGTATTGCAGAAAATGGATTTTTAACGCCGAGAAAACGAAGCATAGGAGAAGATTTCAATATAGATACGAAAGTAAAGAAACAAATAAACCCCGAAGTGAAAAAGATTAGAACTTTAGCCCGACAGAAAGGAAAATCTAATTTAAAAAAGACATCGCACGTTAATTTTGAAATCCAACCAGTGGGAGGAACAGAGAGTCAAATAATAAACGATGATCGATTCAACAAGTATATGAATGGAAGCGTTCGACAAGCGACACAAGAAAATGAGGTAAAAGTAGATCAAGTTTTAGTACAAACTAAAGAAAATATGCCAGATGAATTACCAATAGTTAATGCCGGAAATATAGGAAAATGTCAACCAAAGAAAATGAAGAAAACATTTCTGAAAATAAATTCCCCCTTACACAACCCATGACACGCGGCACTGTTCAAATGACCCCCATGATAAATTTGGTTCACTCAGTTAGATATCAGTAAACAAGAAAATTTTCAGTATGCACCAGAATGTAGGAACGTATATATAGTATGGTAATTATTATAGTTTTAGCAGACTGCAAAAAGACGCAGAAACAATTGAAAAATCCCTGAAGGTTAATTTGCCAAAACATATTTATAGCTACAATGAACTTGAAAAAATTGGAATGAATAAAAATACGACATCCACCGATACCGTAATGAAAAACGGAATTAAATTAATTGTATCATAGTACGGGAACAAACTGAAAAAATATTTAAGAGAATCAACTGAAAACGTGAAACGCGAACAGGGACAATTTTAGCAAGTGTGTTGATGTAAAATAATGACAGTAAATTCCCCGGAATATTCAAGCAAAGCTATTTTGAGACGGATATAGTTCATTACAGGTCATAGAAAAAACGAAGAATGGTCGACAGAACTAGAATGAAACACTGTACGGATTACAGGCCATAAAAACCACAAAAGCGATATGTTATGAAAATTAATGCAATTAGAAACAGTTATAGAATATCGAATCGCCGAGTTACATAATACAGATAAATAATATAATCACGATTTCCGGAAAATGTGTTTACGGATTGGTAGAATATTCACACTAGAACATCGCGACGTTTATAATTGTACAGTACCTAAATAAATAATGATAAAATTTACTAACCGCGCATATAGGGAAGGTTTTGACAGGAATATCGTGGACTATTATTGTTGAAACCCAAGAAAATATCTCTGAACAAACAGCAGTGGACAATCCAGCATGGCGAAGCGAAATGATGAGACCAGCAGATTCCTAGAGCAGTGCGAATTCACAGTGTGGTTTGAGTTCAAGCACTCCGCACAGAATTCAGTGGACACAATTCACCACACAAATCACCTGTGTTAATGGTACCGCACAAATATGATTCCCAGGAACGAAGATTTTTAAACGAATGAATTACCACCATTTGACCACCGACACCGAATACCATTTACAACGATTTGTTGAAAATATAAACAGGATGTTCATATAATCAGATGTGGAATCATCTGCGACTGAAAGATAAACTTTAGTCACTATCTTCCATTGTCAAGATAACCTCTTGTGGGGTATTCATGTTGAAAAGGGAAACATTCTCAATTGAATATTGATAGAAAGATTTTTCTGTGAATTGAAAAATCCACGATTAAAATGAAGTTATTTCTTGTGAATGTCTAACAGAAAACAACTATTCCGGCTAAAGCCACGCTGGACATTGAACTACATCTGATAGATATTCTGAAAGGCCTAACTCAAAGAAAAATCTGAAATTGAAAATTGGCATTTTCATTCAGATAGTTATTTGATTTTCTATTCCAGTCTTAATTAAGAACTCATAAAGATAATGAGGCAAGAAGAATGTTTTCCAAAGAGTACTACCAGAAATCATTCGTAACATTGATCGGAGACATCGCATTCACTAGGTCTTCAATATATTTGTCGACGAAAATCTATTCAGCTTCACGATCATCGAAGACGGAAGAATGGGAACACATTTTTAAAGCACTCTCACTTTGCAAAGATGGAAAAAGTGAGAGTGCTTCTAAAAATGTGTTTCCATTCTTCCGGTCTTCCTGATGATCGAAGCGTGAAATAGATTTCGTCGACAAAATATATTGAAGACCTAGTGAATGCGATGTCTCCCATCAATGTTACGAATGATTTCTGGTATACTTTGAAAACATTCTTCTTGCCTCATTCATCTTTATGAGTTCTTAATTAAGACTGGAATAGAAAATCAAATAACTATCTGAATGAAAATGCCAATTTCAATTCAGATTTTTCTTTGAGTTAGGCCTTTTCAGAATATCTATCAGATGTAGTTCAATGTCCAGCGTGGCTTTAGCCGGGGAAGTAGTTGTTTTCTGTTAGACATTCACAAGAAATAACTTCATTTTAATCGTGGATTTTTCAATTCACAGAAAAATCTTTCTATCAATATTCAATTGAGAATGTTTCCCTTTTCACCATTTACAACATTATGCTAAGGAATGACCTTGTCACTGAACCAGAAAACACAGGCTGTGCTATCTGTCTAGTTCCGATACCGACTAATTATCACGGATCACTGACCCGAGAATCGTGTGGAAGGCCCTACAATCCCCAAAAGCCATATGGTTAGAGAAGATAAACAAAGGAACAAATAGTCCCGTACCGCTAATACGTACCCTTAGCCAACCAGCGGCGTAGCAGGAAAAATTCCCAGAGGATCCAACGGATAGAGTTAAATTGATGCCCACCGGAATAGAAGTGAGAAAAATCCCCTCGTTGAAGAAGGCGAGTACATACCCTTACAGTATGGAAATTACCCCATGGAAGAAAGAGACTTTATTGTGTGTTTGCATGATTATTTGCATGTTATTTTTAAGAAAATTAGAATTAAGTACTGAGAAGTGAGGTTAATAACTTTGGTAATAGAGTATAATTATCCTCTAGAAGATGTAAACCGTAGTCCATTGTAATTGTCAAAGTAAGACTTATAAAATTTGTCGCTAGAATAGGATTACACTACAGCAAGTTAAAACATTTTTGCTTATTGTTGGTGAAAGTGATGTTATTTTGAAAAAAAAAAATTTGAGTTTGTCAAATCTTTTTTGTAGAGGGTTGGGACGAGTGTTAAGCCACGTAAATACAGAGAAATTTTTCTACGATACAAAACAACGTAAAATTCTTGATAAACAGTAAAGGTCAATATGGACCACATGCTAGACTAAAACAGCTGATCAGCCTACGATCGTTAAATCATACGTTGTTATCGGGAGACAATTAAAATGCTTTTAAAAATAATTACCAAGAAATACCCCTTGTAGACGGGACGCATAAATCATTCATCTAGGAGCGAAAACAAAGATTATTGACTGCTACTGGGTACATTCCCAGCGAGATAAGAAAATCAGTTTTATTTACTACCGAAAGAAAACATATCCATATTTCAAACACCCGTCCAAATTCGATAAACATGGGGTCATTAATTCCGCGATAGCGCGACAGCTACCGTAAATATATTACCCAATTATAACATAGATAAGCGAGAACGGGTTAGAAAAACAAGTCCTCTATCAGTTTTACGACTTCACAACACACTAAGCTCCGCCCACTAGCTCCCATGTTAAAGATCATATAAAAGCGTGAGTTTCATATCAACAAAGGGCATTCGGTGTTCGACAGTAAACAAAGAGCATGTAACCTCAAAGTAAGGTTAGAATGCAAGTTAGTTCAGAACAGTAGTCCGTGGAGTAATCATGTCATTCTCAAAAGTGCGGTATAAAAGGCAGTCTAATTACAGTATCGTGCAATAGTAATGAGAGTTTCCAAACCAGTGTAGTTAACTTCAGCAAACATAGAACCTCAGCCGATTCAAATCAAGTATTGAAGCTCCTAGTAAAAACACGAGTGAACAGTATAATTTCCACAAATTGTCAAAGCTTCCAAAACAGAGATAGTAACGGGATTCCGCAATTTCAATGGTTCACGATCACTTAGAAAAACTTTATCTGTATACGAATATACCGGACGAATTAATTAGAATAACCGATTGACGCGGGAGAAAACGGACTGATAATAATAACTTCTAAGCTAATTGCCGTTTAAAACTACTCCAGTGAATAAGTGGTAAACAGGGTGAGTCTCATGTTTGTATTTCTGTACTTATGTTTATGGCAAAACCCAACCCATTAAAATGTGTATGTGTCTAAAAAGTATTTCCATAGTTTTCAAGATCACCAAGTGTTCAAAAAGAGAATTATTGTTAGTCGTTTGCAGCACTTGATTGCAAGATTTCTTTTAGTAAAATTATTTCTATTGTGACGATCATTGCAGAATTATCTACCAATACGCTAAATTAGTTTTCTTTGTATGAATATTGTTTCCTATCACTCGTCCATAGACGATTGAGAGAATTGTGTGAAGTTTTATTAAATATATATTTACATTTTTAACATTTTATGAGTGCAGTCCTTTATTTATTTTCTTTTATGAATAACCTTTCGAATCTTTCTGAACGGTAGTACTTCCTGAATAAACAGCCCATGTTCCGGTATTTAAGAGAAATGAAATCAGATCTGAGCCGCTCCAGACCTAGTTTCAGTATCGACCTTCTTCAGACAGTCGATTGCTCTTAATACCGTTTTTCCAACCTAACGAATAACGTCTGATATTACAGGTGTGTTGTGTTAATTCACAACACCCCGTAGACCGGGCGTATCACACAGACGTCTGCATGCACAAGTTCCAACAAGGAAGTCGCTCTTGTGCCCTGGTGCTTGAATGGATGCCATGATTGTTTACCTTCACAGCAGACAATGCACTTGTTTGTACTGTCCCTCTTTGTCTTGAATGTCATGCCTTCAACAGCACCTGCCTGCATCTTAAACAAATCTTTGTAATTGATGTGCCCCAGTCGGCGATGCCAGATTCCACTACTGGCACTAGTTGTTGATGACAACATACATTGGTGCTCCTTCTTGACTCTCATTTCATAAACATTGTTGATCAAGTCTGCCATAGCTACCAATTCATTGTGTTTATTATAGATTTTACAGCAATTCTCTTCAAAATTAACTTTATTGCCATTGTTAATTAACTTGCCAACTGAGAGAAGATTTGTTGTCAAACCTGGTACACACATTGCATCATTTATGGTTATATCACGACTATTTCGGTTTACAACAGTTACAATGCCCGCACACGAAACTGAAAGTCTTTGGTTATTTGCTGTTATGATGTCCTGTAACTCAAGGTTCTCCGGAACATTCGTTAATCAGTCCGAATTAACAGTGAGATGCCCGCTCGCCCCAGAATCGTCCTTACTAAATTGCGTACTCAAAAATACTGCACCAAAAGCATTTGAGCTCTTATTCCCGGTGTTTTTATTTATTTGTATTTGGGCACCTGTTCTTATAATGTCCCATTTGTTTAAACCTGGAACATTTCACATTTTTGAGGTTAGCTTCTTTGACATTACTACTTTCAGATGATCCCAGTACATTTGAACTACCCGCAGTGTTGCCACTATGTCGGTTCCCTTGGTGCCGTGTTGCACTTACTGAAGCATTTCCTGTATTACCGGCCGGCTCCATATCTAGCAACTTAGTTTTGATGGTGTCTACCGTTAGCTGAATCCCCGAATGATCAATCGCCATTATCATTGGCGCGTACTTCTCCGGCAAACCAGCCAATGATAATGATCCAATCCAGCTATCATCAATATGAAAACCGGTACCTTTCAACTTCTGAGCAGTTTCTACAAGCTGTGTAATGTAACACTCCATAGAATCACAGTTCTCAAGTCTAATTGAAATTAACGCCCGTTATAACCCGATTTTTCGACAAAAGCCCTTGTCGTCAGAAAGTTTCTGAAGCTTGGTCCATAAGTCCTTTGTCGACGTTGCGTCTTTCACATGCACAAACAAAGATGGATCAATTGTTAGAATTCGTTTCGCCTTGGATTTTTCATTTTTGGTTCCGCTCGTTTCACTGCCGTCTAAACAGGTCTTCAGGTCATCCAACACCAGCATATTCTGCACCGCGAACGACCAGTCACTGTAGTTCTCTCGGCGTTTCAACTCCGAAACACTAGACAAAAAATTCACTGCCATTTTGAGTCCTGAGATATTCTGAACCGCTGAACCGCGTAATAAGCACGACGAACTCTGATTACAACTTAATAATGAGACGCTTGAACCCCGTTTTCTGGGCTCATAACCTGTTAAGCAGAGGTTATCAGAAAGGAATCAGAAATAAAGCAACACGTCTGCTTGACTGTTCGATCTCGACTACTTTATTTTGGAAAGTTACAATGTTGCCCTGCAACTTCAATATTGCCAACTGACAAGGGACATATACAAGGTTGATGTCAGAAACCAACACCTTTCATAGGGTACGCTCGAAATATTCATTGGAAGGTCTTCATGAAGATGTAAAGATAGTGATAGAAAAGCCCAAACTCATCTTGGCGGGAATTAATGGAAAATAGAGCGACCTTGAAAAGACACAGGAGTCTCGGTCAAGATATCTAAGAATTGTTGATAATTTTGTTGGTGAACTGAAATCATCGTTGAATTGTACTTCTTGCGGCCATTGTTTTGTCTCATTTGACCCCTTCCACTTCATATTCCACAGAGAACTGGCCAGCTCAGTCTGACACAATGTTTAGACTCGTTCACTAGTGAGGAATCTTTGGATGGCAGAGAGAAGTCAACTTGTTGTAAATGCAAGGAAAGGATGAGATGCACAATACATAAATTTCCCAAAATATAACTCATTCACTTGAAAAGATTCTCATCGATGGATAGATTCATATGAAAAATTAAATGTCACCATTAACTTTTCTCTCGAAGGTTTAGATATGAGATAATTTAGCTCCGTATCGCTACAACTCATACGCTTCATCCAACCATAGTGGAACAACCTATAGCGGACACTACACGGTTCACTGTGAGCACCCTCATGCGAGTACATGGCACCAGTACAATGTCTCCAGAATTCCACCGATATCACCTAAATCTCTCATGGGTGGAGAAGCATTCGTCCTCTTCTGAGAGCAAGAGGGCAACAATTCCTTTAGTTTTTAATTTTCAACTAATTATATTTACACGAACATATTATGTATATTCTCAGATTGAACAACTTCATATAGTTATTACATTGGCCAAATAGTCAGATCATTTGAAAAACGATTATCAGAACATAAAAACTGTATCGTCAATGGAAAAACAAATAACTTCTTCCACTCACCTCGTGACTGAAAACACTTGTCCTGTTAACGAATTCGAAATATTACATATAGGAAGGGAAGGTTTTTATCTCGATCTTCTGGAAAGTTCACAAATCAATAAATGCAAAAAGTCATAATATTTGCTTGATAACCAGATCAACTTGATTGATTCTTCTCTGTTGAATTTGTTATACTGAAGTTCGAACAGGTGATGGATATAATCCCCGTCCTATTAATTATCTATTGGATTATCCTTACTAAGCTTCATATTCCTAATAATCAGATGTATATGCCCACTACTGCCTTCCTTGACTATTCAATATGATCACAAATTCCTTCCAGAGGAAAACTATTAGATAATCTCAATATTTTCTTTTCCAATGATACTTCAACATGATTCATATTGGATTGTGTGAAACCTTCGAGAAATCAACAGAGTGGGGCACTCAAAATTGCATTTCTCATCAATACTATCCAACAACATTGATTGCGGTAAACCTTGTCCCTACGAAATGTTTCACGTGTTGGTTCTCTCATGTAAATGGGGTTTGCCAGGTAGCTATTACACGAGTGAAAATTAATTCAAACACTTTCCATCCGATAAGATCAGACACATTAATGAGCCGAATATAATTCATTACACTCACGCACACCTGAACTGAACTCACTCACCACTAACTATCACGGGAAAAGCCGTTAAAGTGAAAAGGTAAGGATTAGTGGAAGAAAACGTCCAGCTAAGTGAAATGTAGTATTCACGCAGGGTTTCATATAAGGGCATTCAGGGTAATTTCTCTAGTCACTGAACCATGGATTAGCTCTCTATTAATTTCACAGGATGTTCATCAGTTTGATCCATGGAATGCAATTGCTTTTGTTGTTCCTCAGGATTTGATTCCGCTTCGTGCATAACACCAAGTGATATGTGGATGACCCATTTCAAGCGATTAATTGATGCCACTCGGGTTTTTCAGATATAATAGAGAGTTATCACAGTGTCCGTTTTGTAGAATTTCCATCAAAGTTTTTTTTTCATTCAACGCATGTTCATCAAGTCCAATTATTTCAATGCTCTCTATACAGGGTTGCAGAACGAAAACGCAACAGAGCCATTATCAGGAACTGTGTCAACATCTCAGACAAATGCTTGGACCCCTCAATTTATGACTGAAGAGAGACACTCTTGAATTTTCGACTCCATCACTTCAACCCCTAAGCAAATCTCAACGCAATTTCTAGAAAACGATATCAATAAAACTCAAATGGAAAATTCAAAAAAACCCACACAAAAAAAAACTCTAAAAATTGCAGCGACCCCAACGGGCAGACGCGTTGTGGAGAAGCATTTTTTCCAAGCTACTTTACTAAGAACGGCTAACCAAAAGTTTGAAGTAACTTTGGTATGTCCCTGCCTATTTGGGGTTCGATATTAATTATGGTCCGGCAACAAAATGATGCCCGTTTAGAAAAAAGATAACTGTAACTGTATACAAAGCTTCTGGAACGACAACAAAACCGAGCCGAAGAAAGTTATGATGCCTTTTTGCAACGAACAAAAAGACTGAAAGACTTTTCTGACTGTTTTTACTATGGGGGTAGAGAAAGATAAATTCATATTGGTGGGACCAAATAGGGGGACTGAAAGATAAGCTGCTTTTTGGTCCAGTTCTTATGTCAATCAAACAAAAAAAAGGTCTTTCTTTATATAAAAGCCGAAATTTAATTAGGATTGTTCTCTTCCCTCCCAGTCTGAGAACAAGGGTCTGCAATTGTTTTGCGAGCCATCATGGAAAGTAGTTTTCCATGAAGCATTCATGCAAAAGTTTTGTTTGAGTAGTGAGGTAACCGAAAGTGAAACATCATGTATGAACCTTTGAGAACCTGTTGATTTGATTGTGTCATTTAGACACTTTTATAACCATATGTCCCTGTTGTGTATGTTTTCCCTACTGTGTTTGATAGCCGTTTGAGTTTATTAGGTTGGCGAAACGCCTGATTGATCTTATTTCGTTCGTTGTAAATATTCCATACGATTCGCAAAGGTGTAAAATATGCCAACCCCGTGATTTTTAGGAGAAATCAAGTATGTACTAATTTGTATCGATTTATGTCGTGGGGTATTTTTGTTTAACAAAGAATTTATATTAATAACTCCTATCACTACGATAGCAGGCTTTCTCACCCACTGACCCTCGTAACCTCATTTATTTTATATTATTTGACAATCCTACTGCTGACTCTGGCAGGTATATAGAGTTCAATAGAATTCATAGCGTCCTGGTACTCGATTGACTAAAATAGTGAATTTGACATTTTGCATCAATTTCAGTGCTGTGGAATTTCAGTATCCTATAGCACGCGATCGATGAACCATTCAATCTCACAGTGCCCCGAGTTACGATCTTGGGTACTGTCGAGGGTCACAACATGTCAGTTCTTCTAGCTGCCCAAGTTATGATGCATGACCGAACGAGATCAGTTAGCGCGCTAATAAATTAGATTTCGAATTAATTTTTTTTTGTCCTCCTCAAGATACTGCAGGGTGAAGTTTTTCATCTTGAAATGACAATCAGACAAATATACAGATATTGGGGTTTTTAACCCAGAATAAAGTTCCTAAACGGTAATTAATAAGATACTTGAATAAGTTAAGTAATTGTGAATAAAAAAGTGATGTCTCGTACGCATATATAACTGCTTCCTGCTGAGTTGATACTCAGCTAGGGGTAAATCAGATACTTGAATAAGTTAAGTAATTGTGAATAAAAAAGTGATGTCTCGTACGCATATATAACTGCTTCCTGCTGAGTTGATACTCAGCTAGGGGTAAATCAGGGGGCAAGTCGAGATATCAAAGTGGTTATGCTTTCTTTCCGTGAAGCTCGAAGTAATTACTACGAGTAGCCCGTTTTTTTTCGTTCTGAGACGAAATTATGAAGTCATGAAGTTGAAGTGGGGTACTTTAATTCCCACGAACCCACCAGAAAAATAACTTCCTAAACTCAGATTGGAATAGTAGGAAAATGGGTCTCCGGGGTGTCAAAGTGAGATATACCACAAATATATTGATTATTATATTTCGTTAGAGGGGTTCTAGTTCATGTTCATTGTTGCAACTCATGAAATGATCAATTTCCGTTGAAATTTTAATGGAATTATCATATTGTGGTTACATTTGGAAGCTTCTATGAAAAGTACCCTCACCTTCTTCCAGCATATATACTATAGAATCCGAAGTTAGGATGGAGACAGGTCTAACCCAAGTAGCACACAGAGGTCATGATTCGGTTGTACAGACGTCTGCTAGACCTTTCGCAAAAGTCCATGACTTATGTCTTGTAATACGACGAAAAGGCACACTCTTGCGACGTCACATCGACGTTATAAAGTAGTGGTAATGACTTGCCATATAGACTTATATAAGTCAGTCGCAAAAGGGTCGTTCTGTGGTCTCAGTGTAGTCATTATATCATTATGCATGAAGGTCATAATCTTGCTGATATAGTATTACAATATGTATACCATATCAAAAGATTTTAAATAATATTAATATAATATATAAGTCAGCCTTCCTTTACATGTTCATGATATTCTGTGGTAATGTCCTATATCCACTATATATACTAACAACATAGTTGTCGAGATAAAAATGATTTTCATTTATGTGTCTTTAAGAATTGTTCTAAAACTCTAGTGAACAAGCAAATCCATTTTTACAATCAAAATCCAATTCTACTCACTTAAAATTCATGTGCTCCGGAAATAAAGAGAGATGAATATTTATTTTCATTTCAGAAAAAATATATTTCATCAATTTTTCTCATTAATCGTTGAAATATGTAGACCATATTACGGATGAAACTTGAAATTAGCACATCTCAAATGATTTTTGAATTGATATAACACACAGGGTCCCATATTTTTTATTTTCAATATTTTTGTACCAATAAGCCTAGTGTCGAAAAACTGTAATTACTCCCATATGTACTATTATAGAATAGTTTACGAGTGTCTCGAAGACATCGCATTATCTTTACATAAGAAAGTTGTAATGTAGTTGCTGTGACCACAAGTAGCAAGTTTTGTTTTGTACTAACGTCGTAACACAAGCAAAACAGAAAAAGATATACACTGAGTGAATAAGCATTCCGCTAGTTCCGCCTAATGGAAAACGCTAGAATAACTGACAACTGACATTTACAATAGAGGTTATGTTGATGTTGAACAGTTATATTTAAATATTTTTTATTTATCTCTGAAAGTGCACATACATATTATTTATATCTTTCCTTGTTGTGGAAACAATTGAAGGAACTGGGTGAACTTCATTTGTTTGCAGTGTCCCGATATACGGATTAATTATTTCAGATGTTAATTTTGGGGTGGGCACTCCTTCCTCTTTATATTTTTTTTTAATTTTTCTAAACGCTCCAGTTCTCTTGTTAGGCAGATTGGATTTTTGTTTTGGCATTTTGATCATTAATACGGAACTGGATATTCTACATACATAACACAATATACCTATCTAACAAAAATAACATAACCAACAAAAATAATCTAACCATAGATACATAATGTAATCATTACGACCAAAGTTCATCAGTTGATAAAACTACATTACATGAGTACAATATGTAGTCGTAAAAACGTTTCAAAAATCTATTCATCAGAACCACATATGTTCATTGTCATAATAACCTCACAACAACTGCTCTTGAGTTCTACTTAACGACACATACAATTCATTTACATACAAATCACAGTACAACTTCTTCTCGAGAATTCTTTATTGTTTGTTTGAAGGTTGTAGACGATGTGGTGACTTGATTACTATCGTTTCGGACGTCCATCGTCTTAATGTATTTAAAAGGTTTTCACGACGTTTCGAATGCTTGTATCTGCAATCGTCTTCAGGTGAATACTGACAAGTTTAGGTGCTACTTACCAATTTATAGGACTGTCGGCGCAATGATGCGTGCAATTCCGCCATGTGCAGCGGTGCGTGTAATTTCGCGCGGTGTGGTGGTGCGTGAAGTTTCGCGCCTCTGCAGCCCGCCAGAAAGAGCAATCAGGGGTTTCCATACGTTCTTGATCTCAACGCTTGGTTGACTAAAGGCGTTATTGGCTTCGATGTAGGCGGCCTCTTTGAACTTTCGTTTGAACCAATTGCACGCATCATTGCGCCGACAGTCTATAAAGTAAAGTAGCACCTAAACTATCGTCATATCACCTGAAACATTCATAACATCATCAAGCGTCGTAATCTAATCGATAACGATGGACGTCAAACTATTCTTATTTCTCTCGTTATATCTACTACACGACGTCATAGCAACGCCTGAAGGTTATAATACGCACATTAACTTTTTGGTTTTAAAACATACAAATACGTGGTCTTTAAGACTGTATGAGAAGTCATTATGTTAATTTTATGACTCTGTGCTTCTTGGGAACTGACTGTCAAAAAAAATCTTGACCAAACTCACATAGGCTATAGTTTTTAACAAGCACAACAAGCATTTTTCCACTGGTGAGTAGCTGACACAGATAACACAGCTGAATAATCTCAGAATCGTTGATGCAGAAGCATATGGTCGTATACCTGGAATTGACAAAATAATTGCTAAAAAAAATTATTACTTAGAAATTTTCGTTGGAGTTATTCAGTGCTGATAATGACAAACCAACTCAGGTAGCACGGTGACGTCGAAACGATTTCCTGAATTGACTTACTGATGTCAGAAAGTGACGTCTCAAAGACTCTGAAAAGACGTCAAAATGTCACAGCCACATGACGTCATCAGCAGGACGTCACTCTGATACGGGGGGCATACGAAAACAACAAAGAGAAAAGAGTTATGAAACAACAATACGCCTATAACAACAAAGAGAAAACTCTTCTGGTTGTACAGCAAACTTACTCCCTTTATCCATAGTTTGGAACTTGATCAGTTGCATTCTTCCTTTTTGGATATTGTGGAAGATCAAGGTAGGAAAAAGTTTTATATTTTGAAAAATAAACTCAATCGCCTGAATTGTTCCCTAACGTTCAAGATAGGTCTCTTCTCACTGATAGCAATCAAAAATTTTCCAATCATGTTTTTCATAAAAGAGTTTTAAACCTTTCTTCTTTCAATGATTTCTCTGAAAATGAAATTTCTTTCCTCAATTATGGACTTAAATATAACATTAATAAATACAACAATAAACAAAATTATAAGCTTTTGGCAGTTGAATGTGAAAGGGTTATTGAAACATACAATCTCAACAATAAGGATTTTATTAGAAGTGATATTTCTAGATCTCTCAACAACAACTTTTCACTTCTCAATTCTGGATCTAATTTTAATTCAGACTTTCAAATTGGCAAAAATATTTCCAAAAAAATTTCTGAGAATCAACTAGTGGTCACTAAGGCCGATAAAGGTAATTGCATAGTTATATTAGATAGAGTTGATTATAATAACAAAGTTACCCTTTTTTTGAGTACAGATAGTTTCACCAAATTAACTTTAGACCACACCAATAGATTTTTCAATAGCATGAAGGTCACCTTGAATATAAGCATTGACACGATCAAATTTTACAATTCTTCCAAGTTTAAACTTACCCCCATGAACCCCGCCACCCCTTTGCTTTACGGTTTACCCAAAATACATAAGGATGATATCCCCATCAGACCAGTTGTTTCTTATTGTAACTCTCCAGTATCTAAATTAGCTTCTTGGTTAAATTCCCTTATTAAAGAGATCACCCATTTTCATAATCCTCTTTCTTTGTTGAATTCATTTGAACTCACTCAAAAAATCAAAGATGTTGTAGTGCCACCAAATTCTATTTTGTTGTCTTTCGACGTGGTTAATTTGTTTCCTAGTGTCCCCCCTGAAGACTGTATCAGGTTAGTAAGAGAGCTATTATTTAAGGCAGATGTTCTTTCTTTTCATGTCCTCAATTTATGCAGCCTTTTGAACACTGTTTTACAACAAAACTTCTTTCAGTTTAACAATGAATTCTTTGCACAAAATTCTGGCCTAGCTATGGGTAGTAATTTGTCCCCACTTCTAGCAGAAATTTTTATGTCTGATTTAGAACATAACCTCAAACTCTTTCCTTTATTTCACAAAATAAGTTTTTGGTACAGATATGTGGATGATTGCATTGTTCTCTTCAATGGGAATCTTCAAGAAGTAAATCTGTTGTTAGAATTTTTAAACTCCTTACACCCCGCGATAAAATTTACTATGGAAATAGCAAAAATAATTCTTTCCCTTTTTTAGATTTAATGTTAAATATCAACGATTCTAAATTTGATTTTTCGATTTATAGGAAACCAACTCATACAGATACAGTAATCCCCTTTTCTTCTTGCCACCCCAATTCCCATAAATTCGCAGCGTTTAACTCTCTTTGCCATAGACTATTCAAATCCCTCCATCGAAAATTCGGAAAAATCAAATCCCTCCATCGAAGTTTAGTTCCGATCGAAAAAACTAACAAATATTGTTCTATTCCTTATTTAGGCAAAGTTTCTCTTGATATCTTGAATATTTTCAGACGTTTCGGTAATGATATCAATTTCTCCTTTTATACTACGGATCCTATTTCCAAAATGTTAGTCAATACTAAAGATAAAGTACCTCCCTCCCACAAATCAGGAGTCTACAGAATTTCATGTTCACAGACCGATTGTGCTGCCCAATATGTCGGTCAGAGTGGTAGAAAAATAAAAACAAGAGTTGGTGAACATGTTAAACTGATTGAGAGTTCTAGAAACCCACACATAGAGGATTATAATACCAAAAGTTCATTTGCTAACCATATTCTTAATTACAACCATACTTTTGATATAGAGACTGATTTAGATATTTTACATGTTTGCCAAAAGGGTTCTCTACTCAATTTTCTTGAAATATTTGAGATCAATCCGAGTGTTATTTCCTTAAACGAACAAGTACAGTTTGATTGTCGTAAGTTTTTTAATTCTCTTACATTTCATTAGAATTTTTTCCTTCCTTGATCTCCGATAAACCAATTGTTCTACGTCATAGTGCATTCGTTCGTTTGGACAGGGCCATTCCTGTTTGCTCTGTGGTGTTTTCCTTTTTCAGTACAAGTTGCACTTCGGGTTGTTCTGTTGTAATAACTAGTCTGTCATATACATACTGTTCTTTATTTTGATACATAATTGTTTTACTCTTATGGATATATATAAATTTGTAAATATGGATAGGTGACATCTGAGCTCTACGCATGGTATAGTTACCACTTTGGTTTTGATTTACATCTAGTTCAATTTTGTTTCGTGCATGGAGTTCTCTTGTCGTCGTTCCATGGCTAGGTTCGACAATTCAGTCTGACAGATGGTTGGCTCTTTATGTGCTGTCAATCACCGCCATTGCATTTGTTGTTTTCCTCATGGCTTCGAATTATTTTGTATCGGCGGAAGTTTTCGGCCCTCCCAAGTTTAAGTATGGGACGCACCCCTGGAAAGGGGTATTCCATTTCCCAATTGGTCTACGTTATAAACATGGGAATTATATAAAAATTTTTAGTAACATTAACCTACAAAACTAATTTTTTGAATTTTTTCATCTCCATGTAAGTAGCACTTATCGTATCATATTACCCATGTAACTAAGTCTTTGTTCTTCTTTCATTGTAGAATACTTTTATATATGCTGAAGATGAACCTATAGAGGTTCGAAACATGTTCAATAATCGATGGTATTGACCTAATCGATTTTAATATTATATTGTGGAGACGACTTCGTGTTTTTCTTCTTCATAAAATTATACCACTCCACTTCGAGATACAATGGACTTCTACCACAGGTTAAAGAGAAAAGAGTAATGAAAGAAATGATTTACATAAAAAATAAACATGAATATTAGAATAGATATACATAACCTCAGCCAATTATACCACACAATACTATGAGACGGGGCTCCACAAATACCTCACATATACCCCCTTCTATAGATAGTCAGTAATATCATTAAAGTAAAAGTATAAAAATAAATGAAATAAATACTCTTTCAACAAGTTCCCAACAAAACGCCTATCGCCCCCAAAGTTCCCCACCCACTCAAGTAAGAATAGAAATCGACCCAACAGGTACACCAACAATATTTACCGCAAAACAAAACCCCCATAAACACATTGATCTCTCGCTGTCGAATACACTGCCAATGCCACGTCGCTCTCTACTATTGTGTTAGAATAAAACTCATAGAACTCACCACACTAAGGAATAACAAATATAAATCATACAAAATGAGTCATCTTCACAATGATGATCGCCAAGGTACGTACAAACATCGTTTTTCTACCACACCCTTCCCCCAGACAAAACATTTCTCCCTTGCACATGTCAACAACTATTATTTTCATTTTAATCATAACTCAAAATGTTTAACTTTTCAGATGTCATTGTTAATTATCAGAAGAAAAAATAAAAAAATTATTATAAAAAAACCCTACTGAAGATGCCTCCGACCAGAGGCGAAACGTCTAGCATGATATAGGATAGTTTTAGTTTTACACAAGAATCCCAAACCTAAGAACCCTCAATCAAAAAAATTAATATACCAGGATTCAAGAAAACCCACACTTCAAAAATATATATATATATATATATATATATATATATATATATATATATATATATATATATATATATATATATATATATATATATATATATATATATATATATATATATATATATATATATATTATATATATATATATATATATATATATATATATAATTCTACTGTACGTGTGTTGTCACCGCACTCCTCCTAAACGGCTGGACCGATTTGAATGAATTTTTGTGTATGCGTTTGGGTGGCGCCCTGGATGGTTAAGATTCACAAATCATCCCCCTAAATGTTAAGGGTGGTCCACCCCTTAATTTTATTTTTATTTTTCAGACAATATTTTTTGTTTTTATTTCTTTATGATACAGAATTCAAAAATACATACAACCCTGAATTTTCACCCTTCTATGGAAAGGAAGAGTTGCATGCACTTTTAGATTTGGTTTCAATAAATATGGAATATAGAAACACGTATATTTATTGGTTGAGGCTATGGTGCAGAAAATAATGCACTATAGCGCGAAGGCTTCCCCGCCTCAACCAATAATTATACGTGTTTTTAGATTCTATATTTATTGAAACCAAATCATTTTTTTGTTTTGTACTAAGCCTTTGACGAACTGTCAGTCAGTAAAAGCAACTTCTCAATATTTACTTCATTCTGTAATTCATTGTTCTGTTGAAATGAAATTGTTGAAACGCCGAATTATAAGGGGTTGTTTCTGGAAATCAGTTTACAATCTATCCACTGTCTATATCTATCTACATCCTTGATGATATTTTTATCGAAAATTCTTTGGTTTTTTAATGGCGGCCACAACACTTTTTAGCGTTAGCCAACTTCTGTAGACATTGGCGGACCCTTTTCCGTCCTTCTCGGAGAACTGTATCAGTACATTATTTGTTGATGAATCCGAGAGAGAAACATCAAAAAACAGCGTAGACACGAATAAAGTAGCACCAAACCGCCAAACTCAAACAACAAAAGCAGCAAGCGGTGCCAGTTCGTAGAACTATAATTTTTGCTGTTGACGTGACATGACGACTGGCCGACACGTCCGGCGGACCGAACCCAGCCGAGTTCGAACGACAACCTACGTTACCGCGCCAGAGTTGCCAGGTCAAATGAAATATAATTTTATTCCAACAAATTTTTTAAAGACTACCCATTAATAACTCTTTCAGACTTGACCAAATGACAAGCTTTCTCCAATTTTACTTGACAAAATCAAACAAAGGATATTCCACTACAATCTAGTGACAAAACAAAAATAAATGTTTTTGGAAACAAAATGGTATTGATATCGTATATATTTTAAGCCCACCCCAACTCTCTCGTTTTCATTTTCGAGAACATTTACACTTCCAGACACAAACAATTCATGATTCTTGACAGTTTCCTGTTTACCATTGTGAATTGAGACGATTCATCTCATCGGAATTTGTCATCTACTGAGTATTGATTATTGACGGTATTCTCAAATTTTGGTCTGGTACCTAGATCAGCCTATTTCTCCTCCATATTCTATCAGGAATTCATTAAGTTTTCTCTGATCCTCAAATTGAAAGTCATTTTGAATTCCTCATTCCTGGGGATATTTTTTCCGTATTGGCAACGCTGTCCGCCACCACGGCTTTCAGTATATGGTATTTTCACGGTACTTATCCAATCTTGGTGGAGATATAATTCCCTGTTCAAACCAATCAACTGCTAGCGCGGGATTACGTATCAGATTCAAACTTCTTCCAAGAACTTGAAAATAAGGAAGAGAACGGAAGATGTCAGTTTCTGTTTCCAGTTGAGTTTATTATTGTTTACGTCGGTGGATATTTTGATAAGACTTTTTGATGTGCCAGAAGAATTGAGGACAGCTGATGGGTTAGCTCAGTTGATCCTTCGTTAATATAAAAGAACGCTTCATAAAACCAGCCCTTGTTCGCGAATTGCTGACAAGAGGAGTCCAGATTTCTATTATTCATTTATTTATTTATTAATTTATTATTCAAACAGGCCTACAAGGCCTTATTACATGAATAAAAAGATTTGAAATGAGAATTAACATGCGAATTGTATGGCTTACAGTCTAATACATGAGATTAATTGAAGTTTCTGATATACTGTGGAGCGATCTCTTTGAAAGCATTCAATGAAACTATATCCATCAATATGTTGAATGTATTGGCTAGTCGCAACATGATTATAAGCGGGGACCTTGCAGTAGTGCAAACTAGGGGTATATTGAACATAAGAGAATTTCTCATTCTTCTTGCAGGTACATTAAATCTGATCCGTGAAAGGAGTTCAGGAGAGTTGACTTTATGATTCAGTATTCTGTTTAGAAATATTATTATATTTTGGTTTCTTCTATTGTCCAGAGGCAATATTCTAAACTCATTTCTCAATTGTATTGTTCTAACTATTCTGCAGTCAGGATAAATACGATATTTTTTGTAGTACAGAAATCTCAAGAATTTGTTTTGAATTTTTTCTACTTCGAAAAGTGTAATTTGATATTCTCCCAACCAAATTTCTGATCCGAATTCAAGTTTTGATCTGACTAGAGTGTAGTACAAAATTTTTATAGCTTGTATATTGGAAAAATTCGATGTTTGTCTTACTATGAAGCCTAACATATGGTTTGCTGATTTAATTATATTTTTTAAATGGTTTGAAAAGGATAGTCTATCATCATATGTAATACCCAGGTCTCTCATTTCCCTAACGCTCTGCAACCCCTCTGCTTGCATCATGTAATCAAATATTATCGGCTCTCTTAACTTTGTGATTCTCATAACACTGCATTTCTTCAGATTGAAGAATAGTTTATTTTCACAACTCCACTCGCAAACATATTGTAAGTCCTTCTGCAACATAACACTGTCTCTGATAGTTTCTATTTTTTTTAAAATTTTGAGATCGTCTGCAAATAATAAACAGTTCGAGAACTTGAGAACTGAGGGTAAATCATTGATAAACATAACAAAGAGTAAGGGTCCCAAATTGGAACCCTGTGGTACTCCAGAATCAGCTCCATATTTTCCTGAGGTATTTCCATTATGTTTGACTACTAAGAATCTATTTAGAAGGTGCCGGCATTATTGATATTGGTCTGAAATTCTCAATGTCCATCTTGTCACCAGATTTGAGAATGGGAGTAACTACAGCTGTTTTCCATAAACTCGGAAATTCATTCGTTGTTAGGATTGAATTAAAGATATGTAGCAGTGGTGTTGCCAACCACTCACTTACACCTTTCAATATACAGGGTGGAATACCATCTATTCCAGCTGCCTTCTTAGGTTTCAGTTTCCTTACCGCTTCTTCATATTCAGACTGCGTGACTTGTTGCATGCTGAGCGTATCATTTGTTACAGGACCACCACTCACACAATCATAACATGACTGATACGATGACTTGGTCTTTGAGTAAACAGAGGCAAAAAACGTTGCAAATGCTTCTGCTGTTTCAGTGTCCTCAATTTTTTTTTTCTTTATATACATAGTTTCCAATACTATCATTATTGTTTTTTCTGTCATTTACAAAATTCCAAAAATTATTTATGTCTGTACCCAACCCATTTTAAATTTTTTAAATGTATAGTCTCTCCTCTAATCTTATTATGCTTTAATTTTTTTCTCAAATTGTTGAACTGTCTGCATAATAATCAAATACAAATCTTAATTTCCTTAACCTCTCTTTCTCTTTCAGCAGTTCTTTAATTTCATTTGTGAACCAAACCTCATATTTCTTAGAGTTTTTATACAAATTATACTTTGGTAGACATTCATCAATAATCTTATTCCATTTACCATAAAAAAATTCTACTGCCACATTTAAATTTTTTTCTGTTGTTACATTGGACCAGTCGGTGTCCCTCACCATTTCGCAAAGTCTATGAAATTCAGCTTTTTGTAGTTGTATTTGAATTCCTTCAGGTTTTGCTTTTGTTCATGTCTATTAGTATTTATGTTGATTGTAATATCTAATGCAGGATGATAAACATCCTCCATAACGAAAGGGATATTGTCCCTTCTTACGTAACAAGAAGTGGAGTTACTTTCAGAACTGATGACTAAATCTAACGTTCTTCCTTGATAATTTAGTATATCATTGTATAACTGAAATCCATTGAAATCAACAAAATTTTCAAAGCACCCCAAGTTATTATTATTATTATTATTATTACAATGACGATTATAATTCATTCCAGTGATATCCCTGATGTTGAAATCCCCCATAATATATACCTTATCCATATCACAATCTATCAAATTGTTTCGCAAAAACTCGAGAGCAGATTCATACACATCGCAGACGCTTCCTGACGGTATATATATGGCGCAAAAAATGTACTTACCGTTGCTAATTCTTAATTCAATGACAGCTTCTTCAAATGTAGTACTTTGTGTTACAATTCTCAATATTTTTATTTCTTTTTTAATTGCAATTAGTACACCACCTCCCGTTGTTTTCTTTGTTAATTCCAAACTCCTATCTGCTCTCACTAAATTATATATACTATTATCAACAATTTCCCCATCCCTGATTCCTTTCTTCAACCATGTTTCGACTGCCACCACAATATCAAAATCTTGAGTCAGACAGCTACTAAAAAAATCGTTACACTTTGTATTTAACCCTCTACAATTTTGATAATATACTTTTAGTTCAGCTAACATCAATTAGTAATCGAATTGTGAGCTCCTTACTCATTAGAATATTAATACATAAATAAATAAGTGGTAATAATCAGACCAGTCTAATACTTAATATAAATAAATATAAATTTTCTACAAACTGAAAACATTTGGAACATGTATAATACAATCAAACCAAATCCCATTAAATCCTATATATTTTATTATTCGCCAAGTGGAAATGAGATATTCCACTCTGGCAAAAAACAACAGGTGCAAATAAAAGGTAAAGTTCAGAAAAACCAAAAGTTTTTTCACTGCTACTTCTGTAGATTAGCCAAATCAGTGTCCACGCGTACCCAATGCACAACGTTGCCAATTTTTACAAAAATTCTGCAATTCTTGGTCCATACGGCTTTACTGCCAAATTTCAATTTTGTTGCAAGTAGAAGTTTGTACAATGCATGAGTTGACTCCTCGTTGATAAATACTTTGGTACCTTTCAGGGAAATTCTCGCTTCAAGAATCACATTTCTCTTCAGAAGTGACACGAAAGTAACAACAATGGGTCTTGGCTTCATTAAACTGTCACCTTTTTTCCCAAACCTAAATATATTGTATATTTCGAATTGTGAGTACTTTATTTTCATTCCATCATTAAACAGTGTCAATACTTCAGCTAGTAAATTTTCATTCTCTTTTTCCATGATTCCTACAATCCTCAGTTTATTTTCGGTGAGATTCATTAATGATCTTTCTTGCTTTCTGTCTAATTCATCTAACTTCGTTTTATTGTGTGTGATTACATTCTCCGATATTGTTAATTTTGAGAATATATTAGTAAAATTTGACTCACTTTTATCCTTGGTCTTTTCTAGGTCTATGATTGATATTTTCATATTTTCCACCAAACCTTCTAGTCTTGATAGTTTTGATACAATTCCATTCATATTTTCCTCCATGCTATCAATTTTCTTCTCAAGTCTTTTTATACCTTCATTGAACTTTTCTGTGAGTTTAGGCATCATTTTGTTTATTATAGTTTCTATTATCGTTTCGTCCACAGTTGAGACACTCCTAGTTCTCTGGGTCATTTCAAATATTAATCGCTACGAAGGATCAGAGCAACTGGCAACACTGTACTATACTGTACAGAAATAATTCGAATAACTTGAATTATTTTTCTTCACTTCATAACTATGTTCACAACAATATTTCCGGAAACTTTCTCTTTATATTGCACTTTTATGGTTTGTTAACTGTTCATTCAGTTGGACTCATAATTCATTTTGGCCGATTTACCACTGAAAATATGAAATAAACGGCGAGCTCACACAGACGATGTTTACTTTGTCGCCATACCACATATCAAGAATCCTGGAACAAATCTCAGTAACGGACTCTTTTAATCCTCAATTTTCGAATGAGAAATAGTTGACTTCGCAGAGACGTGATGACCTCTACTAAAATACGTTAACTTGACGTCATGCAGTATGACGTTATTTTCAGATCTCATTGTGGTCGAGGACCTCACGAACCAAAAGTGACTTGAATGAGACGTCATTTCACTAACCTGTGCTACTTGGGAAAGTACCCCACAGGTTTGGTTCCAGTCCAAAAAATTTCCTTTTAGTCGGGAAAGCGTGGGAGCTTGATATCAGTTATCTTAAGTTTTTTATCGCTAGCTTATCTCAAGAGTAGATTCATTATGAAAAGTGAATAAAGAGCATCCCACTCTTTTTATATCGAAATAAATTTTTTCTTATTATTTTCAACTTTTAAGTACATATTGCTATATAAGCGTGAGTTTTTAGCTTTTTCAAATTAAAATATTATTTTAAACTTTTCCGTCCATATCGCTATGGCTATTGTTTTTAATTTTTTTTTCATTTCATTAAACTGCTTTCCATTCCGATAACAATTAGTGAAAGCCTGTACAATCTGTTCGAGAAAATATCCCTGGGATGTGAATGGAAACTGAATCGTTTTCCATAAAAAATAGCCTTCGGGAGGGTGCCTAGGAATTTGTAAATGAATACAAATGATTTTATTCGAAGAGTCTTCTTATACAAACGTCTCAACTAATTCATTACAACCTTTTCTCCGCATCAATTAGGGACTCTATGGATAAATGAGAACAGAATACTGTCATTGCTGTATAACGAAGTAATGCTGTAACTTCCCAGGAGTTCGAATTAATGATTCTCCGAACTTCACGAAGACCAATCAACAAAAGTGTTCTCGATTACAGGGGGAGTTATATTCTATCATTCATGACTCTCAAACAAGATATCCTCCCCAATACACGCAAAATTGTTGTATATTTGCACAGCAGTTTTTATTCATGGAATTCGAAATTACTTCGCATTGTTCGAAAACTCACTGCTTGTGTTGTGAAATTAATAAACACAGTTATTTACGCGTAGTTGCTCTCGGAATGAGATTATAATATTAATTTCACCTGTAATCACATGCGAATTGACTTTTGAAACTCACTGAACAGTGTTTGTTGATTTTTATGCTACTGTTTTGACGACATTATTGCTTTCCTCAGTGCCATTTTATAAAAATATACATGGTATAATTCAACCCCCTGCACACCCTCGAATGACGAATGTTCAATGCCATTTTATAACGAATTATATGGGTTAAAAATCAGATTTTTTTTAACAAGTTTTTTTCTTTGTAAAATTCTACTAAGAAGAAAACTTTGGTAATTACCGAATGCAATAAAAATTTAACTGGACATTTGAATATCGTAGAGTGTTAATCTGATAGTGTGATGAATGTATACATTGCAGGTTGCCTGAGTTAGATATTCAATTACAAAGGAAAGAAAACAACTTACCTTGTTATCTCCAAACTAGAGATGAAATCAGAACTAGTTTACTCCATACTCTGCTTTGAGGCACTTATCATAATTGTCACAGTCATTTGTAAGGAACAAACAACACAAACAGTGAGAAACATTCGCAATTGAATATTGTTTTGAAAAATGATATCACGACCATTGTAGTAATTCAGACATTCAGAACACGTGAACTGAACACTGTTTCCAAGCAAGATTATCGCATGCACGGTTTACAAAGCTGTCTACGAACGAAAGTTTGTTAAATTCTACTAGTGTTTTCTTTTTGGCTGGAGAATGAAAGATCCTACTTAGCAATCAATCAGTAAACAGTACGCGATGTGCAGGAGAATTAATTTGAACATTACTGCCTTTTGCTGGCACTCAAAACTAAACACCGAGCTGTTTCATGAGTATTTTAGAGAGTAGAAGACAAGATGAATCACTCGTCGCATTCATGTATGAAGTAGTGAATTTCAATTCTGGTTGGATTCTGGAGTTGCCAATCACTGTGCGGGCGTTTTTGTACTGGAAATATCAATATGATATGAATTATTTTTTGATAGAATGGCATTTTTTTTAAGACAGAGACAATAATAAATCGATTCTTAAGATCATTAATTCACCAGCCAACCAGAAAACCCAGTAGAATCTAACAAACTTCCGTTCGTAGACAGCTTTGTAAACCGTGCATGCGAGAATCTTGTTTAGCAACAGTGTTCAAATCACGTGTTCTGAATCACTATAATGGTCGTTATATTATTCTTCAAAACAATATTCCATTACGAATGTTCCCCTTTTCAATACTATTTGTGTTGTTTGTTTCTTACAAGTGACTGTTATAATTATGATAAGTGCCTCAAAGCAGAGTATGGAGTCAACTTGTTCTGACTTTATCACCAGTTTGGATATGACAAGGTTAGTTGTTTTCTTCACTTGGAAATTGAATAGCTCAGGCAGACTGCAATGTGTACTTTTACCGGACAAGCAGTTCAACATTCTACCCTATTCAAATGTCGAGTTGAATGTTCATTGCATTGGGCAATTGCTAAAGTTTTTCCTTGAGCAGGTCACTTGAGATCAGGCGGGGGGCAGTACCCAAAGTTTTCTAAAATTCAACAAAGAACAATACATGATTCCAATCGAGAGTGCGAGAGGGTAGATTATACCCTGTAAATATTCAAATCACTGATATAAAATCTGAACGAAATCAATTTTTGATTTCTACAAATCATTCCAACATCGATATTGACTTCTGTCACTTCACAATCTCCAAATAATACAGTACATAAAAATAATGAATTATAGTTTTTTCAATTGAGCTTGCATAGATCTGGCATAGGATCACAATAACATCTGAAATTAATGTGAATCTGACATACATTTCAATTAACCAAAAAGTTGGAGGGTGAACAGTAGTAGTAACACGAAAATTATAATATGAAATACAAAAGAACCAACCAACTGGGACTTATGTGGTCACATAATATCTAAATATGAAGGGTCGTTGTATCATTTTTTTACACTGGTCCGGATACCCTCAGCTTGAATTTATATCCACTTTCAGTAGTAGTGGACATCATTGGAGGAAGGAAATTCTTGGTAGAATAAGTTGGGACTATAGAAAGGAGTAATGAACCTTTCATTCCTCCTGTCCTCTGTGTCTTCATCACTTATATCTGTTTGCTATATCACCTTTCTCTAGCTTCACAGTACCTGGAATTCAAATTTATTGAGACATTCCTTGGGTCTTGTTCCACAATTCCTGTTATTGGATTTTTTCAACCATCGATAACAATAGATTTACAACTTACAATTCAGACATGATAGAACAGTGTTGACAAGGTTTCAATAACGAAAAAAAACAAACTACGGTACAGTATTACAATGATGACTGATATAACATGTGAAATTCTTCAATAATTGCATTCGGTAGATAGTTAAAAAAAAGACCTACATTGATGAGGGATTTTTTATAATAGGAGTGTTTGGGATTTTTTATTTTGAGATTATTTTTACTTCTGGTATTGTGTGAGTGCGAATCACAAACTCTTTTTATATCAGATGCTTGACCTCAGACTATAATGTTGTATGCGATTGTTGAATGCACAAATAAGCGGGCTGCAGAAAACATTACCAATCGAATAACAGAATGAAATTTTGTTGGAATGTTAGTACTCACAGCAAACATACGAAAAATCATTGACTGCCTGGGTAAAAGTCGTGCATAAGTATTTTATGGCCTTTTTCGGAAAAAGCAACCATACCAATGTAATACATGTTCGAAATACGTTCCACACATACTATTTCTCCAGTTGCCCGAGCGGTCTGAGGTGCTGGTTCACGAAAGGGAGCGTGGGTGAGAGCGTAAGTTCAAACCCCAGCTCGGGCAGCTTTTTTTAAATTTTTTCTTTCGCAATTGAAAAATGATTTGTTTGGGGCGAATATTCGTCCAGATATAAATAATTCCTCATCTCTGAGAGCTGGCTGCAGAAAATCTGGCCGATCGAGTAACAACATGAAATGTTTTCACAAGCTTTCATTCAAATTTACATACAGTGTGTACATAAAGTAAGGAATAAATTCATTATCTAAAAAAGGAGGAGGTTTTCGAAAAATTCCTTGGGCACGTCAACTTTTATTTCACGATGCGCATTTTTTGACGTTTTAGTCGCATTGGTGACGTCATTAATGTTTCGGCTATGACGTCAAGGACATTTTTTTCAAATTGCAACCGCTATTTTTGATAGTGTCATTTGAAAGAGCATATTTCTCTGCACACGTTGAACTTGAAGTTTTGTCATATTACATAAGGAAATTGTCGAAAAAATTAATGTCATAATTATTTTTAAGTAATGTATTTTACACAGTTGATTGAACAAACTAATTGATCAAATGTTCAAATCGAAGTCCTTCCTGAGCCTGGCAGTATCCAAGACGGTCATTGAATCCTCGTTGGACCTCAGTGATAGTTTGTTGAGTAATATTGTTACATTCATTTGTAATCCTAGTTTTCAATTCCTCGATATCATCTGGTCCAGTTCTGTACGCGACATTCTTCAGATGGCCCCACAGAAAAAATCTAATGGAGTAAGGTCCTGAAATCTTGGGGGCCATTTACTAGAACCACGCCTACCTATCCACCTGTTGGTAAAGACGTGGTCAAGATACCTTCTAACATCTGCTGCGTAATGCGGCGTTGCACCATCCTGCTGGTACCATGAGTTGTCATTTGGTATAGCAGGGTTATCTGCGTTAGGAAATAAGATCACCAGACTGGGTATAACATAATCCTGTAGGAGTTGAAGGTATCTTGGACCATTTAAGTTTTGTTCGAAATAGTAGGGTCCAATAATCCTGTTTTGTACAATCGCCACCCAAACATTTATTTTCTGAGAATACTGTGTGTGATGTTCTCTCATCCATTTTGGATTCTCCTCAGCCCAGAACCTGCAATTATGCCGATTCACTGTTCCTGTTAGTGTAAAGGTAGCTTCATCAGAGAAAGCAATATTTTTCACTAGCAAAGGGTCAGCATTGCACATATTCATTAACGTTTGGCAGAACTGCATCCGTCGGTCTGGATCGTCCTCGGAAAGTTCTTGGGGCAGGATCATCTTATAGGGATGGCACTTTTGAAATTTTATGTGTAGTTGTAAATGGGATATCTTGATTTCGACTAATGCTTCTTGGGCTGTTGTGTGGATTTTCCACCATTGATAATAAAACATTCAATTTTACCTCCTCATTGATTTTAGGACGCCCAGCTTTAGGGAGATCATCAACACTACCAATGTCTCGAAACTTTCTCTTAACTTTGCTCACTGCTGATTGAGTTATGGGCCTATCCGGGTATTTAGTATTAAACAGTCCAACTACTTCTGGTTGCGTTCGTACTCTATCACCGTATCCAATCGTCATCACAATTTCGATTCTCTAAGTAACAGAAAGGCGCATTTTATTCTTAATTTTTTCGAAAAGCAGGTATCTATGAAATATGAACTGTCAAACTGTGGCATACGCCAATCACACGGCTAAATCAGCAAAGTAACAAAAACAGTAAAACGTCTTTTTACGATAATAAAAGAGTGCTTTTTTAGGGCTTCGAAAATACGAAGACACCAGTGGCGTGCTGAAAGAGAACTTTACAAAGCTAGGAAGGACTTTATTTTAAACCTTCAATTGATTAGTTTGTTCAATTAAAAAGTTGACTCAAAATCAATGAAACATTGATTTTCTCGAAAATTTCCTCATGTAACATGACAAAACTTTTGGTTTAACGTGTGCAGACAAATATGCTCTTTCAAATGGCACTATCAAAAATAGCGTTTGCAATTTGAAAAAAATGCCCATGACGTCATAGCCGAAACATTAATGACGTCATCAATGCGACTAAAACGTCAAAAGATGCGCATCGTGAAATGCAAGTGACGTGTCAGCGGATTTTTTCGAAAAGCTTTTCCTTTTCTAGATAATGAATTTATTCCTTACTTTATATACACACTGTATATATGTATGTTTAGTTCAAATTTCGCAAGTGAATTTTTACCTACTTCTTTGTCCGATTAACGTGAAATTTGGCAAGTTTTCATTATTCCGGTGACAATTCATCACGGAATTTTTGACAAAGATAAAAAAAATAGCGGCTCCAATATGGCGGTCGAGTTTTGTAATTAGAGTTCGATGCTATTCAGAATTAGTATGTGGGGGCTTCTGGAGCGGACATTATGATTTTTGTCGAATTCATTAATCGATGGCGGCTCCAAGATAGCGACGAATTTTGTGATTATAGTCCGATTCCATTCAAAATTGGTGTGTGGGAAGTTTTGGAGTCGGACATCATGATTCTTCAGTCGGAATTCATGAATTCGGGATGGCGGCTTCAGGAAGGCGATGTGTTTCATTATTATGACCGCATTCCATTAAAAATTGGTATGTGGGTTTTTTGTCAGAATTCAATAAGATGACGGATTATATGAATATCTGAAGAAAATCAAATGAAGATGATTAAAAAAAATTAAGACAAGCATTTATACAAAAAAAAAACTTCAATTGTTTGACCTGAGGTTATTCTATGAGTAAAAGATTCAAAAGCATTCCGCGAATATGAAATAGGTATTCTTGTGTGGCAAGAATCATTTTCATTCAATTATTTTCAGTCATTCGTGAAATTCGTCATTCTATTGAATACTGACAAAAATTGATATACTATGACCCCAAAAAGTCCACATACCGATTTTGAATGAAATCCGACCATGATAACAAAACACGTCATCTCCTTGAATTCATGAATTCTGACAGAGAGAGCATGATGTCCGACTCCAAAAACCCCCACACACCAATTTTGAATGGAATCGAAGTATAATAACAAAATCTCGTCGCCATCTTAGAGCCGTCATCTTGAATTCGTAGATTCTGACTAAGATGTCTAGAAACCCTGGTGTATGCACTCATATCTGAAAATGTGTGGGATCAAACGTGCGACAATATGGCATGCTTGATTTCTTAGATCACGACCTGTTTCGAATGATTGCTGAGTAGATGTCAACACCAAAGAGCAACTCCTCTAAGAAATTTATTCGGACAATGTTCAGTCCACTCCGAAATCGTCAAAGATGTGGAAGAAGTAGATTCGGCAATTCGTATCTCCTGAAGTAATTGGGAGCACAAAGTTTGTGCTCAGTGAGAGATTGTGCAAGTAGGTAACCCGAAATTGTGAAAATCGTTGGAGACTATACATTTACCCAAAAATCAAACTATATATACAACCGAAACTTTTAGGACCAGGATTCGATTTGAACTCCAGAACAGTACTTCGAAAATGGAATATATTATGCGTCAATACATTCTAAGCTCTCTCGTTAATTAATTTGAAGTGCAAACAAAATCCTTAGAATTAGTTATGGAAAATTATTGGAGAAAAAGTCCCACTTATTGATTGCATAAACTTTTGAAATGTGTTATATTAGCAATTTCACTCACCTGCATTGGTTCGGCAAAAAATCGACAGCCTGTGACTGACCACACAACATACAAACACGATTCATTTCAATGAATACAAAACATTGGTAATTATAACTGAGTTTTGCAGAAATAACAATTCACAAATCATAACCTCAATCGGATTGAAAAATATTCAAATTTTCCAATTGGTTGGAAGTTTCATAAGTATTCCGCATCAGTGTGCAGGTTGCCTAAGGTTGGCGAATGCATTTTGTAATGGCCAAACAGATCCAATTCGTTGAACTATGTCAATTTGTCACCATCTATTGTGAAAAATTTGAAGTAGGACGCGAAAATCTCTACTAAAAAGTCTAAACAAAATCGAATCAGTGCATACACCAGGGTTTCTAGGCATCTTAATTCTGACCAAACAATCATGATCTTCGACTCCAAAAACCCCTAAATACCCATTTCTATTGGAATAGGGCTATAACCACAAAAGTCATCGCCATAATGTAGCCGCCATTTTGAATTCATGAATTTTGGCAAAGAAATCCAGCTCCAGAAGCCCCCACATACTAATTTTGAATAGAATCGAACTATAATCACAGAACTCATCCGCCATATTGAAGCCGCCATATTGGAGATGCATTGTCACCGGAATAATGAAAACCTGCCGAATTTCACGTTAATCAGACAACTAGAAGTAGGTCAAAATTTACTCGCAAGATTTGGGTTTGTGAAAATATTTCAAGGTGTTATTCGATCGGCCAGGTTTTCTGAAGATATAAAAAAAGCTGCCTGAGCTGGGGTTCGAACTCACGCTCTCACCCACGCTTCCTTTTGTGAACCAACACCTTAGACCACTCTGCCAACTGGATAAATAGTAAGTGTCAAACGTATTTCGAACATGTTTTACATTGATATGGTTGCTTTTTCCGAAAAAAGACCATAGAAACGTATGCACCACTTTTGCCCAGACAGTCAATTATTTTTTTTATGTTTGCTATGAGTACTGACATTTTAAAAATATTTCATTCTGTTACTCGATTGGCTAGGTTTTCTGCAGTTCCCTCTTGGACTCAAATGCATGGTAAATCTGTAGTGATAAATCTGTCTTCAGGATATTTTTTAATGTTGCTAAAATGTAAAAGCTTTTATTGTGTTTTTTACATATCGAGTAAAGTTGCAGTCTATGAGCGTTCCTTAGAATACAGATGAATTGGAGGTGCTAACAAAATTGACATTGATTTCGAAGGTGGTTTTTATGTATAGAATTCGATTACCATTGTTTTACTATCATTTATTATAAAAGTATTCAGCATGCGGTAATCCGTGAAGTATTTTAGAATCGAGTCTGTTTTTTGCTGTAACTTATGGCGGTCGGGATCGAATACCAAAATGAAGGTGTCATCAGCATACATGAATAATCTACCATTTTTTATATTGTGAGGCAAGTCATCAACATAGGTTATAGTTCAGTCGGCAGGGGAAAAATGGCCCCCGTTAAACATGAGGTAACAATACGGTTTTTTTATTTCAAATGATAGAGGGGTTGATCTTGAGTATAACCCTGAGTTTTCGCGGCTCGGAGAGGTGTGCGTTAGCGGCCATCTTGGAAACAGCGTTTTGTCAAATATCCAAAAATACAAAAGACTTTTTTCAAGATAATTAAATGTTCTTTCATTATGTTTCGTTTTTTTTCTGTAACATCAATATTCATGCGAGTTTTTGAGTCATAGTTGTAACGCATCTTTTTCTGCGAATAACTCAAAAATAAATGATTCTACGTGAAAAATTGTTATTTTGAAAGTTGTAGAGCGAACCATTGTCTATAAATTTGGCCCAAACTTTTTTTCTATCCACAATAGTTTTCGCACAGTAGATAGCCAAACGAAAATTCTTTACATATAATGAGACAGATGCACGCAACTGGTGAATTAAAGTTGTGATGGGGTAGTGACGCTAGATTGTAGCAGCTGTAAAGACCAGACGTTAAAACCTGAATTCCCGTTCTGTGCAGATGTACTTAGACTCTAAGCAGCACACCGTACGCAGTCCACAAAACACATACACAAAGAATGGAAAGAGGGATGACACTACTGGGAATCGATTTTAGTTCACTGAACGGATCCCTGCAGCGCTGATGCTCGGGATAAAATTAATTAATGATAATGAAACTAGATAGATGGCGAGAGTAGGTAGTCGTGTTTATGTTCTTTGGATATTGGTTAGAATCACATGTGTTTTGTGGTTAGAATTTCAATTTCAGATTTCATTTCAACGGTTAGTGTGATCTTGTGAAGAGTGTAAAATTGAAAATTGTTTTATTCTTTTTGAACATGGAGAGTGAAAATTTTAACCCCAAGAAGTGTTGCGTTCCTGATTGTGAAGATTTGTACAGTAAACGCCATCGTTTTCCAAGACCAGATCGGGAAGTAGAATTATTCAAAATTTGGGTTGATAAAGTCAAAAACCCATTGTTCAATGGTAAAACCGATGAACAAATTTACAAGACATATCTTGTGTGTGATGTTCACTTCAGAAATGACTTCAAAGTAGTTAGCCACAGAGGACTTTCCAAAATTGCATTTCCTACATTATATCTGTTGGGTAAGTTGATTTTTTTTATTTCTTAGTTGAATTTTACATGGAAATAGTGATGAAATCTCTTGACACCATAATGATTGCATTTTTTTACAATATAAGTCATTTATTTGGATGCCTGAATATTTCAATGGAAGCTTCTTGAAAAAATACTCAAGAAACAAAGTGAAAATAATTCGAAAGATTAGGAAATATTGTTTGAATTTCCAGGACCTTCTTCTGATTAAAATCGAAACACAATAACTAAGACATCTGTAAAAATTAATACTCAACGTAATGATTGAGTTTCTTCTATTTGGATCTTCAAACGTGATACAGATTCAAAAATGCACCACTATTGAAGTTTTTGATAATGTTAAAATTAACTTTTGGATTTCCAGAATCTTCAAATGAAAACATTGAAGATAATCAAATTCCTGTCAAAAGAGCGAAAGTGGATAACCTTATTGATGAAGTTACGATAGATCAAGAACAAGGATCGGAATTTTTAGTACCAATAATAAACCCTGGGGAAGGAACTTCAACATCTAGACTGGAGCTACATGAAATTCATAGCCATAATGCTGTTGGTAATAGTTCATCATGTGCATCTTCAATAGTTGGTAAGTGTATTAATGAATTTAATATTTCACTGAGGTACAAATGGCCTTGTAAGTGTATATATATTTGTATTCGGAAATATGGACAGGATGTTCATAAAATCAGTTGTGGTATCATCCGTGGCTGAAAGAAAAAACTAGTCACTATTTTGACATCTTCAATTTAGGGTAGGGAAAGTAGTTTTTATCATAGGATTATTTCCATGTCTATATATGAATTGTTCGACTGATGATCTATTTATTTTGTGGAAATTCATATTGAATGTGAGATAAAGAAAATAACTTTTGTCTTATTTCCACTATAACTTTCATTCCTTAGGACCTGTTTTGGCTTACCAACCATCAACAAGTTACTATAATACAGTACCTATCAACTGATGTCGAACCCTCATTTGTCCATTCACTTGTCGAAAGAAAATATGATGGAAAATAGATAGATATTCTTCATTAGTTCCTTCAAAAATACCTTTTCAGGTGTGACCACATACCATCGTAACTACGCCACTGGTTCACGAAGATCAAACTGTAAATTATCATGATGATAAACCTTGATTAGTGTACCAAGTTTCAAATGTTTTCCTCCAGAAATTTTTGAGACAAGAATTTAAAACTAATTTTTCTTCGTATTTCTGACACCCTGTATCTCAGAGGGAATGCATTTTAGGGACATACCTTGATAGAAACTTTTCAGCTCAAAATGAGATGGGGAATCTGCAGTCAGAGTTTGTCAGTCTTATTATGTCTCACCTTGTATGTTCCATCTCGAGTGCAATTTTCACCACCGTCAATTGATGAACAAATTTCGTTTCAGGTAAAAGGAAGAAATCGATTCTACAAGAGCTGAATTTGAAACGTAGTCAGTTAACTGATCGTGAACGTTTTATGTATCGTAAAGTGATGTGGATTCAGAATTTAGTATTTTTTTGAAAAAAAGTACGACTGCAGTTGATCCAATAGAGATAATTGCACATAAAAAATATCTAAATAATTGTAAAAAGAATAAAAAAAAATAAACAAGTTTTCTCAGACCATTTCAAATGAGTTTTTGTTACCAAGAAACAAACTTCTGCCCATCTGCCTTATTTTTTCAAAACATTGCCTGCCAGAAGGTTCAAAATGGATTAATGGATTTCTGTTTTACTCCTATTTTGAATATCAAATGTAAGGAAAATGTTGAAAAATACAATATTCAGGTACTTTCAATATTTTATAATTTTCTCCTTTGTTTTCATATTTCGTTTTAAATTTTCATATTGTTCCAAGATGTAATCTTAAACAGATGTCCAGTATATATTTTTCATGTAGTGAACTTTCTAGTGGTATTCTGATGTTTAGAATGGATACTACTATTTAAATATTGCCGCGCACTGACTTATATGCTTGTCGGAAGATGTCGCCACTGAAGCAATAATAGTTCACTGAACAGACACGGTGTGCAGCACAAACAGTGTTTCAGACCTTATCATGGCAGTTTCCTTTCTATCTGTGTGTGTTTTGTGACGCAGTCATCATGCTGACGTCAAACCAGCCTTATACTCCGCGTAACTTACACTGTGATTCACAATGCCTGCACTGCAATGTAAACGTAAATCGACTTTATATTCATGTATTTCTCTGGACCGGCAAATTTACGGTCACTAAATGAAATATTACAAAGTGGACTAATGTGATAAGATTGTATTCGAAAATTCTGGGAACCAATGCCATTCAAATTAGATACAATATATTTGAGAATTATATTTTGCTAGAAATTCTATTTCTTGCGTATAATTGCTCTCATCCAAATTATCCGATCACCGAAATTGTATAGTTTTGGAGAAGATGAATGAATGAATAGTACAATATTTATTTAATGTTTATGGTTCTATTGATGAACGACATTAAAAATGAGACCATACAAGAAAAAAAATATTTTTCCTTCCGTAATTGCGGTTATAAGATGATAAATGGTAGGTATAACTTCTCTCGATGTAATAAATTCATTGCATGCTTCCACGATTGTTCTACAGCATTGTGCACTTTTTTAACATGTGTTTTTGAACTCTCTATCAGTTTTTTCTTTCAAAGGTGCAATTGCATTGATTCTCTCTTCATGATCTTTTTTTACACGCCTCCTTACACACGCTAAATGAACGACGATTGTATTTACATTGCCTGGTGAAAGTGACAATTTGACGCGAGCCTATACACAGTGTAAATGATAGAGAAACTAAAAATAAAGAGAGTTGTCAAACCTGCAGTGAAAGTTGGCACCGCGTTTAGACAGTGGCGACATATCTCGCAACTGGCCGAACTAAGTACAGTTGGTAAAGCCGATTGAGATAAGGCGGGTTTTTCAAATGTGTTACTTTTATATGATTGATATGGTATATATTTTATAAGTGATCGATTTGCCATTCTTGTATTTCATATGAATGGTTGTATCATATGAAATACAGGAATGGCAAATCGATCACTAATAAAATATATACAGTAATCGATTCGTAGAATCTGTTAGTTCGTTCGTGGTTAAAATGAAGTTTCAAAGTAAATCTTTATTTCATGATATCAAGAACAAAATTAAACATCTTATATAATGAGTTGAACACTATGAAAACATATTTTATTGAATCTAGGACAAGGTACAACTACAGACAAAACAATCATAAAACTCCGAAAAACAACAAAATTGAAAATATTCTTCAGTCGCTTATCATCAAATCAACCAAAATAAAAACAAATTACATTTACAACAAACCTTCAATAATTTTGTTAATTCATCAACACAAAGGAGACCATGTACTTCGTACTTCCTCAAATGGTGATAGGAAATGAAAACTGATGGATGGAAATAAGTACTAGTTTGTGAAAAAGTTTCTGCAACTGATGGATGGAAATGAGTATCAGTTTGTGAAAAGCAGCTTATATTTTACCTTGTGAAAGAATATTCCGAGGAATTTCAGCGTCAACTCGAATAACAAAACATTCCATTTTCGACGTTGGGTTCATAATTCAAGGCCATGGTATAATTTCTATAATTAATTTTTCGATGACAATTAACAGTAGAATTATTCTGAAATCATTACGTGGTTTGTCATTTTCTGACAAATGTCGAAATTGGAAAATTATCATGTCGTTAGACTCGTCAGTCGTCTGTTGATTGCGAACAGCGCCTCCATGCGCGACTGGCCGTACCAAAAACTTGGTGGTCAAGATCGCCAATGTTTCAAACAGTCTCTTTATTTTTAATTTGTCTATGGTGTGAATATCACGGAGTGTTACGAATGTTTTGACTTCAGCATGTCGACTTTGTACCTCTGGAGATACTTTTTAACGAGAGGGAAGACTTTCATACTAGCAATGTCACTATCAGGTGAATATAACAATCTGGTAAGTGCCATAATTGGGGAAGGTATCACAGTAGTAACAGTTTCTTTCAAGGGTTAGTATAATAGTCTGATCTTTTAAATCACACAGGAACAGAATTCATGAATGTAATGTATCAAATTCAATAAGCAGAAATGGGTAAAAGAAATATTCTTTGTTAAAAACCATAGTTTTTTAAAAGGAAAGGAAACTCAAAGTCTACCCTACATAAAAAGTCCAATTTCTAAATCACCATGGGTTATAAACAAACAAACATGTTTCAATTCAAGCTTGGATCATTTCCAGTGTGGTATAAAAAAAATCCCGGAAAGATAAGAAGCAACTGTGAACTATCAGGGTAAAACAATTGTTGAAAAACATACACAAACATCAGGTGCGGAAAAGTTGACAATCCAACCATTATCCATAGCAACATAGTAAGAATTTAGCGTCTGGGACATTATGTTTTCAAATCTGGGTAAAATGCCCCAAAAAACAACAAAATAGACGATCATAATAAGTGAACTCTGAGACCATCCACAAACTTGGTAATTAATGGAACAGGAGGACAGTGCACAGAAAATGATCACTGTCATTTTGTTGAACAAAATGTGTATAAAAGAGACATGTAGGAAGGTAGTGGAAGGTCGAGAGAGGGGTGTTGAAGGAAGTATTTGCAAAACAGATACTTCAAATGTTAGTAGTAATCTGGATAGCATTCGAAAAAAAATCTTAGTCAGTCACAAAACAACCTTTGGGTAGTATAAATTCGTTTCTATCAATTCATAGAAAGACAACATATCCAAACATTGTCACTGAAAAACCCAATATTCGAGTCAATGAAGGTCCTCAAGTCTCAACCCACCGAGACAGCTCTGATTTTCATGATATTTCTTTGAATATTATACTCAATTATTCAAAACCAGAAACACTACCTGGGAACTTGGTTGACTCTTCTCATGAGAGCACCCCCGTATTTTCAGTAAATTTTGACGTGAAATTGTGAAATTCACCACTCGATAGATATACCAAAAATGCACTAATTGTGATCTTGGTCGATATACACTGCACACCAGAAGCGATGGAACAACCATACGAATTTCCGAAAAACAATATTAGGACGAAAGATAGGCTGCAAATTCTCGAATTGATTAGACCAAGAGAATAAGTATCTGTATACTACTTTCCTGACGAAAAATCAGTCTTATTATATGTACCACTTCTCTTAGGAGAATCCTCGTATTTTCTGTTAGTATTGACGTAAAATTATGGAACTCGCAGGTGGAGGTCATCAAATATGATAAATACTGGAATATATCTATCTATCCTTCTAATAATATTTTTTTGAAATTTTGGTTATTCCATCGCTCCTGTATATATCACACAAGATAACTGCCACCGCATCATTGAGTGTAATTTTAGTGTTTCCCTTTTCAACAAAAAAATGCATTTCAATGCGTCATTTTCGGAGATAACGGTTTCAGTGCTGATGAAAAAATGGGAGTAAGTGCTTTTCATCAACAAAAACAGTTCGAAATGAACACGAATCTTTAGTGAAACTCCCATTACTCTCGTACTATCAGTGCATAATTTTACCAAATATTCGAAACCCTCTTTGAGCCCTGAATACAGACTTCAAACCCTAAGAGGTCTTACCATGGTATGTTTTTCTTCTGTACCGGAACCAAGTGTAAGGCCTCTTTGAAGTTATCAAAGGAAATAATATCTATTATTGAAGTTTTGATACTAGACTCATATAACTCGAGTGATCATAAACGTAATTGTATAATTGCAAAGGTCATCAGTTATGAGCACCGCTGAACCGCCTTTGGTTGGGCACTCAACGGATTCAATTGAATTCGCTTTAACAATAATTTCACAATTGAAGGATTATATTCAGCAGGGGATTTCGGGAATGTTGAGTGGGAATCCACTTTGAGAAGATTCCATTGGCTTCGGTATAATAAAATAGTTGAAAATTTTCAGATGTAGGAGTTCAATTGATTATTCCTCGAATCGATGAAAATTTGTGAAAATACTTGAGATAATGTTCTATATCAATTTCAAATATTACAAATTATCACGAGATCACTAATTTCTGGAAAAAATACCACAATGTCCTGAACGATGGGAAAAGTGCTTAGAGTTTCTTTAAATTTTTTTTCGAAGCAGTTTTTCAAAAAAAAAACCCTAAGAAATGTTTCTATTTGAACACTGCGGAAACCGCGCCAGGATGTGACGTAACAAGTTCAGATCTATCGCCGAGAGCGTAAGATAATTAGAGTTGCCAAGCGTTATTCATAATATTTTTTAATAATGTGAGCAGGTCGAAAAACTAATGACGTATCACTCAGTATACATACATATTATTCAAGAATAACTAAATCAAGAACAGCTATCAAATATAATATAACACAGCATGCTGACATAAGTTCTGTTTCATTCATAGGATGAAACAGAATAACATTTCCTCAGAAGTTTATCAAAATAGTGACATTGGCAACTCGCCGATCGCCGAGAGTGCCAGGAATTTCAGCGTTGCCATGATATGCTTCTCTCCAAACTTCATTACAACGGAATACGTGGTGTAGTGCATGAGTGGGTGTCTTCATTTTTGACTAATCGAGAACAGTATGTGGTTATGTTCCAATGTGATGGAACCAAGGAAAATAAGTACAGTTCCAATAAAATCATTATATCTTTGGGTGTCCCGCAAGGTTCTCTGCTTTCATATGTGCTATACATACATGATCTGGACAAATTATTTGATAAAAATTCATGCATTTCACATGCAGACGATATATCTATTGTCGCTAGTGATAAGAACCATAACATCCTGAATAATAACTGTTCAAAGATAATGAATCGTACTATAGATTGCTGCTCTAAAAACAGTTTATATCTTAATTCAAATGAAACTCAAATTATGAGATATCATAACAGTTAGAAGTATGCGCAACAACTTGATATCAGTGTGTTGTAGCCCAGGGTATACAGGGTGTTGTCAAATCCACACACCTGACTCTAATTTTAAAGCTGGGGAGAGTTGGGAAAGTAAATACCCCACATCTGACCAACCAATGTTGTAGCTCGGACTACGGGGGGTTATGACTCAACCCACCACACCTGTAGTACCAGACATTATTCGTTAGATTGGGAAAAACAGTATTGAGAGCATCGACTATCTGAAGACGGTCGAACTGAAACTGTCTCTGGAGCAGCTACAGAACAAATCTCATTTCTCTGTAATACTGGGTTGTTTATTCAGGAAGTACTACCGTTCAGAAGGATTCAAAAAGTATTCATAAAAAAAAATAAAGAATGCACTCATAAAATGTCAGAATATACATATATATTTAAAAAAAAATTGACACAATTATTTCCTTCGTTCTATAGACGAATAATATGAAACAATATTCATACAACAAAAAGAGTGTAGCTTATTGGTAGTTAATTTTATAGTTGGCTACAAAATCGAAATAGATTTACTAAAAACAATTTCGACATCAATTGCCACAAACGGCTAGGAATACTTCTCTTTGGAAATCTTTGTTAACTTGAAACTATGTGGATACTTTCACATACACATGCACATTATAAAGGGTTGGGTTTGCCATAAACATAAATACAGAAAACAAACATTTGACTCACCCTGTTTCACACATATTTTAGTCGCCCGGCATATTAGTATAGCGCGATATGGCTATGATTTTTCTAAGAGATCATGAAACCATCGAATTGCTTTGTTCCGTTGACTTAGCTCGGTTCGGGAAGCGTAGACAAAAATAGACAATTAAAAAAAAAAACTTCTGTTCACTCGTGCTTCCACTTGGAGCGTTCAGTACTTGGTTTGCAGTTGCTCAGTTTAATGGTTTCTGAAATTCACCACATTGACGATTTTACTGGTACACTTCTCCTCATTAGTTTACGATACTGTGATTCGACGGACTTCTTAACCTCACTTTTGAGAGGAACATATTACCGTGTAACGACTATGATATGACTGGCTTGGCTACTGAACACCGAATGAATATTTTGATCTGAAAACTCGCGCTTTTGTAACCCGTTATCGAATCACGTGATAATTGGTCTAACCGCGACTAGCAATTCTTATTATCTTCCACAATAATTGATGGCTTTGTTTTGTTCCTCTACGCATGAATAAATAATATGAAGTTTTATTGAGTAAATTTTTAATGGCTGTCAATTATATATAGATTTATCGCATATGTCTGTTGTTATGATTCAATAAACAAAATTTTATGATATTCCATATCGCGACGCAATGTCAACAATTTTGGGAGTTATGATTGTGTTTACCAAGTATTAGGACATTTTTTAATTTCCCTTCCCATCTTGGAAGTAATGGTTTTGTTTACCTCGTAATTTTGATGAATTATGGAGGTCGGCGGATGCACGAGTTATCTTATTTTTCTTCAATTGTTTTCGGATAACGACACATTTTTAACGGGAACGTGCTTATCAGCGTTTGTCGCTTATTCGAATTTAAAACCTATGTTCATACCCATGGAATTTATTTTCGGGCCATAAAGTTCGTATTCAGTAATACCATGTTGCTTTTTTAGCAATGAGAGTTTTTCTGTAATTATGGGGCTTGACAAGTGTACGTAACAGTTATGAATCCTTGGTTCAGTTCGATTCGGTCAGGTTGGATGACACCCTAAACTGGTGATTTCATTGTGAGTCTCTTATACGTAAATTGAATTCACCATGTTTCTTGTTTATAGATCTGAAATCAGTCTTAACCTCAAAACAACTAGTTATACTTACTACGCTCAAGTAGAGTCTCGCTTGAGATATGGTCTGCTATTTTGGGGAAATATGTCCTTAGCTACTAACGTATTCACAGCACAGTTAAAACTTGTGAGAATTATTGCTGGTATCTCCCAACTCAGCTCCTATAAACCTTCATTTGGAGAATACAAAATTCTGCCTTCGATATGTCTATTTTCGAAATGTCTGTGTATGTATTTGAAAATAGAACATTATTCCTGACGTGGGAAATCAACTCAATATGATAAAAACTTTCAAATCCCATTCTGCAAATATATGACATCAAAATATTTGAGATTAGAAATCTTAAATCTCTTGCCTGAAGATTGAAAATCTATTCAGTCTGAGGGACTTTTTAAGAGAAATCCTAAAAATTACCTATGTACTTGATAAATATTTTCATGTTTCAACGGACTTGAACAATATGTCTGTGAATTTATCAATTGAAATCAATGTATTTATGTACTTTTATTGTCAGATGTACCTTTGAAGGCTTCTCCAAAGATGTTAGGTTTTAGTTTTCTTTTGTTTGACAATTCCTATACGATGCTTCGAAGTATTGTCTATGAAAATAGAGGATCTATCTATTATTCATAATATTTCTCTACAATGTGAGCAGGTCGAAAAAATAATGACATAGCACTCGATATGCATACATACTATTCAACACTTACTAAATCAACAACAGCTGGAAATGGAAAGTCTCAATTTCAGTATAACATATGTTGACACAAGTTCTGTTTTATTCATAGGATGAAATAGAATAACATTTCCTCAGAAGTTCCGCAAAATAGTGACACTGGCAATTCGGAAAAATTCTAAACCAATGGCCTTATGACGTCGAAAGAAGTGGCAATAACGCTGTTTGTTTTAGAGCAGCGTTTATTCGAATATTACACAATATTTCCTATGAAAAACTATGCATACATAATATTCCATCACTATATTCCAACTTCAAGCACATATGAAGTCAAAACTTCTAAGAAGAAGGTTTTCCATTGACTATTTCCCTCATACTATTTCAACAAATGATCTGTCAGCATTTTTAAAATTTTGACCAATACTGTCAAAATGACAGCGGCAAAATTCGCAAATCATCCCTTGGGTTTTTTTTCGACAATACCTCCCATAAACATACTTCCGTAATTGATTTTCGTAGTTTAAACGAAATAATTCTGGACATATGTTTGTCATCTGACGTTGAATTTTTGAAAGTGTCAAAATGAGTCGTTTTGGTACGAGTTTATCTCAACCACCGGCAACTAATCCTAGTCATTCTGTTATTTACCAGAATTATACTTTTCATTGTACACATTTCTATTCTAATCCTAATATGTAATTGAAAGTAATGAAAAATATTATTTTTGGTGTCAGTTCAGTTTATTTGAGAAATAGTCTGACCAAATATATCTCGGACTATTATTTTTAAGGAAACACTTGATCTAGAGATTGTTGCCTCGGCATATTACTCAAGCAATAATCTTTCGATCTAAAATTTTTCGGTCAAAATAATATTCCCTCGATATATTTTAACTGATTATTTGCCCAATCGATGAGATTTAATGAAAATTACAAAGATCTCCATCTTTGAAATGACGCATTTCTACAATAAAACCTATTGAAGGAATCAATTCAGTTAATAATTACTACTGAATGCACTCAACATGATAAAACATGTGAAAAAAATTACTGATATTCATCACTTTGGCCAATATACTCTTTGGAAAACTGTATTGGAGTTCATATTTGAAATACTCATCATGTTCATTACTTGCAAACAATTTTTATCGTTTGAAAATACTTAAGTGTCACTAAGATTTTTCAGGCTATTCAGCATGGAATTTTTGGACTATCTTGCTAGTTGTCTATTTCTTGAGTATCTAGGAGAGATACCAAAAATTGAATCCTGAATTAGAAGTTAGTACTTTTCATTCAACCCTACGTTGGTGCTCTCATTTTTAAAATTGACAATTTTAGGAAAAATTGACAAAATAGCCATAATATTGAATTTTTATAAATATTCTTTAGTGAAAATCAATGGAATGACAATCAAAGATCCACATTTATTGAAGAAATCATGATTGAAATAGATAGAGAAGTGATTAGTGATAAAGAAAATCAAAATAAAAACATTATACTTCATCAATCACGGGAAAATATTTCTTTATATCGATTGAAACCTCTTCTGACATCATTCTCACTATGGCAGGCGTCTCATAATTAGAGTTTTGTGATTATGGTCCGATTTGAGTCAAAATTGGTAAGTGTGGGTTTTCGGGGTCGGAGATTTTGAAATTTTTGTCGAAATTCATGAATTCAAGATGGCGGCCCCAAGATGGAGGACTACTTTTGTGATTATGGTTCCATTCGATTCAAAATTGGTTTGTTGGGGTTTTCGGGGTCGGAGATTATGAATTTCTTCAGCTCAAAACTTACAAAAAAGAACTTGTCATAAAGATGCTCTATCAGAAATGAACAAATTGAGGCGAACTAACTAAAAAGCAAAAAATAAAATAAATAATGAAAAAACTTTTCAAAGACAAGCTTCCCTTCAAGCCGTGTACAGTAACGTATAAAATGAATTCAAGTCATCGCTGACAATGATTTAATTATTTTTTGTTGAATTATTTGGTTTCAAAAAGCTTGTCGCGCGAATTGTAATAAAATTAATACTTCGACAAGCTGTTACTTGCCAACCATTTATTGTGCAATCAAATAAATTGGTATCTACTTTCATGAATAATTTGTAAGAATCAAATACATCAACCTCAAGTTCTTACTTACTAACTAATCACTGCCCAATCACGTTAATTGGTACCTATATTTACGAACACTTCGCGCGATGAGCTTTTTGAAACCAAATAATTCAACAAAAAATAATTTAATCATTGTCAGCGATTACTAAAATTCATTTCATGCGTTTCAGTACACGGCTCGAATGAAAGCTTGTCTATAAAAAGTTTTTTAATAGTCATTTAATTTCTTTTAATCTCTCATCTCACAAGGAAAAGTTTGACGAGCTCGAATAAAAAATTATCCAAAATCTTCCAATTATTGCACTGCAAACATTCGTATCTCTAATCAACACCGCATTCCACAATGGATTTTTTCCTGATTTTCTGAAAACATCTGTTGTCCTTTCATTATACAAAGGTGGGGATTCAGATGAACCCTCGAATCTTCGCCCGATCTCCCTCATTCCAACTATAGCCAAAGTTATCGAAAAACTTGTGGAAGTACGTCTGACGGATTTCCTAAGACGCCACAATATTTTAAGTGAGAGCCAGTTTGGTTTTCAAATAAAAATACGCACGATGCTGCTATCTTTTCATTCCTTTATGATATTTATTCAAAGTTGAACTCTGGTAATGTATCTGCGCGGTCTTTTGTGATCTATCGAAGGCGTTCGATTGCGTTGATCATAAGATCTTGCTGAGAAAAATTCACCAATACGGTTGCAGAGAAATGACGCTCAAATGGTTTGATTCTCACCTTTCAGGAAGGAATCAAATGGGAAGAACAACAGGACTTTCAGAAAAAAAGGATATCATGTGTGGAGTGCCATAAGGTTCAGTTTTAGGACCCATTTCATTCTTATTATATGTCAATGACCTTGCAAATTTGAGCATTTCTGGAAAATTCACTCTTTTTGCCGATGACACGACGATATTGTGGAACAACAAAAACTCATATGATTTACACAATGCAATATCTACTGATATGAAAAAAATCAAGGAGTGGTGTGATGCTAATTTGTTATCCTTCAATATCACTAAAACAAACATCATATCATTCAGATGTTCTCTTGATGACCTGTCACATGGTGATAACTTAGTGATTAAGAACGAGACTCAAACTAAATTTCTAGGTATCCACATTGACAATGAGCTCAAATTAATTGAACATATTAAGCATCATAAAAGTAAAATTTCTTCTGGATGTTATGCAGTGAGAGTAGCTTCAATAAATTTGGGAATCAAAACCGCCAGATCGGTGTATTACGCCCTCTTAGAATCTCACCTACGTTATGGAATACCGTTTTGGGAGTATGCAATTCATCAGCACTTCTAACTGTATTAGTACTACAGAGACGGGCTATCAGGTATATGTGTAAGATCAAACCTCGTGATTCGTGCAGACACAAATTCGTTAAGGAAAAGATTTCAGCAGTGATTGCTTTGTTCATTTTGGAATCGGTTTGTCTCATCTACAAAAATATGTCCCTATTCGAGGCTTCGTGCAATTCTTAACACCCGTTCTACCGCGTTGAAATTGCCAATTCCTTTAACAAATTTTGCCAGGGATTCTATTCATTACAACGGGGTCAAGATGTTCAATCACTTGCCCTCAGATATAAGACAGACAAATTTGACCAACAAAAAGTTTAGAAGAAGAGTAAAAACATTTCTGGCTGATAGACCCTATTATAATTCGCAAGAGTTCTATAATGATAATTTTTCGTGACAAAATGTGCATATTAGAATATATGTTATATTAGATTTTTGTTTATATTCTTGCTTGGGTATATATGTCTGTTTGTTTGGCGTAATAGGTGTGTTCATTTATGTAATATTTTATACAACTTATATGTTTATATGTGTGTTATATAAGTTTTGATGATATTTTTACACAAAACTGTACATTTACTATGCTGATACAAAATTCACGTCAACTTTATAGTGTATGTTCTAACTTTACTTTTTCGTAGGTGTTTTTATATTTACATTTTATATTTCTATACTGACATTTATATTTATTTATCACAAGCTTTGTCCACAAGATTTATTCTTAATAACAATAAAGTATATTAATATTATTATCAATGTGTTCATCGATAGGAGAAAGGCACACATTTTTCAGAAATTCACGCGTTCTCCAGATAGATTCAGGGCAGCTGAAATCGGAAATGACAATCGCATTGAAGCAAAATACATGTTGACTATTTGAACAATTTTTTTTTCTCAAAGTTTAGAGAAATATATATTTGTTGATTTGTAGTAAGTAATCCATTCTCTAAGCTGAGTTGATAGTTTCTCTAGGAAGAGGGTATTTGAAGTCTTTCCCATGACTAGCGTAGTTTTTCAATCTTGTAATTCGCAATTTAGAAAATTAGACATGTTTTGGCTACATTTGTGGCCGGCCATCTTCAGTAAAATAGCAAGAAACAGGGGTGTGAAAAATGTAGGGAAAAATACATCTAATTACAGTATTGAGAGTCGTATGAAGTGCCCTTGGTTATGGCATTATCATAAATTTAGACGAAACATAAATGCAAATTACAAGATTTAAAAACAAACCCATTCGTGGAGAAGACTTTAGATATCCCCTTCTTTGTAGGTTAGTAGATTGAGAGGGGTCGATATGGCTCTTCATCCCCTCCATAATTCGATCTGTGAGGTCTTTCGTAGATAACTCTTCATCTATTCAAGACCCGGGATTCCGAGACTTGTTGCTCAGCGTTTCAGTTTCCTAGGAGCTAAGTCCCTGATGACTGAGGGCGTTAGTGAAACTTCTTCGAGAAACTTGAACCTTTTTCAAAAAAGCGCTTGGCAGTCGCGAAGCAGGTGTTCTGCAATTTCAGGGATGTTCTCACAGTAACGGCCCAGTTCATTGTCTGATCTATCCATTTCTTCGAGGTGATACCTCAGAGGACAATGTCCGGTGAGCAGTCCTGTAACTAGTTTCAACTCTTTCTTGTCTAACTCGAGAAGCTTTCTTCGGCGAATGGCTCGCCTTTTTGCTTATCTTTGCCCTGAAACCTTGTTGAAGTGGTCAGCGTCAGCGTCAGCGTCAGCGTCAGCGTCAGCGTCAGCGTCAGCGTCAGCGTCAGCGTCAGCGTCAGCGTCAGCGTCAGCGTCAGCGTCAGCGTCAGCGTCAGCGTCAGCGTCAGCTCAGCTCAGCGTCAGCGTCAGCGTCAGCGTCAGCGTCAGCGTCAGCGTCAGCGTCAGCGTCAGCGTCAGCGTCAGCGTCAGCGTCAGCGTCAGCGTCAGCGTCAGCGTCAGCGTCAGCGTCAGCGTCAGCGTCAGCGTCAGCGTCAGCGTCAGCGTCAGCGTCAGCGTCAGCGTCAGCGTCAGCGTCAGCGTCAGCGTCAGCGTCAGCGTCAGCGTCAGCGTCTGCGTCAGCGTCAGCGTCAGCGTCATTGCCTTCGATTCCTTCGTGACCTGGCACCTACATCAGAGTAACCTGATTGTACGAAGGCAGTTGTCTTATTGACTTGAGGGCTCTCAGTACTGCTTGGCTCCCTGATAGGATGAAGATCTTTGCCCCCCTGAGGCCTCTTCCAAGGCATTCTTGGGCGCAAATTTCTAAGGCATGGGTTTTTCTAGGGATTTTGTGAGACTAAAATTAGGACTTGTTACTCCCACTCCAGCCCTGCCGTCGATTTTTGAACCATACTGATGGATTTCTTTCTAGTTGAGGCCCGTTCGTTGTGAATATATGGTGGTTGTTTATGACCACTTCATGATTCAATTCAAAGTCGTGGAAAAAAAATCGTTTGTTTCGAATGGGCTCTGATGGGTTACTCCATTTCCGGTAAGACTCGGTCCGAAAGTTCAGCAGATGAGGGACATCAGATAACGCTCCAGAAAGGGGACAGAGACATGGTTAGGAAGCAACGTGAAATGTTGAGAAGAATATATTCTGAAATTTATGTAGATGAAATATTATTGTTACTAAGGATTTTCTCCATCGACAAATATGGGACATGGTAACAATGTTGAATCAGTTAAAATAGTTGAGCGGAAGTGATTTGGCACGTTTTATCCTGGGTTTTTCGGCGATCGGCCAGACGAACAGGCCACTAAATATCATAAGAACTCCCAGATGAATCCTTCCTTCATGTAGAAAAATGTCATAAGTCGAATATCTTATATTAAAATAGGACTTCTATTCTCTCGCTAGCCCCGAGGCATAACCTTTGTCAGATATTATCCGTTTCTGAATTTAGGCATGAAACTGCCAGTGTAAGGGGTTCCAAGAACTCGAATGTCTCCGAAGTCAGAGTCATAGCAAGAGAGAAACTCCGAATCGATGCAAAATTGATTCTTCCTATTAATAGCTGTTTGTTTTTAGGGTGGACTTCTAATCTTTGAAATGTCTAATCAGCCATGAACATCCCTCATGAATTTGTGTCACGCACTCACAATGATAAGAACTTGAAGGCCGCTGCTCGGAAACTGTGATTGCTTTACAAAACTCATGAGTGCAAACTTCTGAATTTTTATGAATATGTGAGTGAAGATATCGATTTTGCCCCAATGATTGACCGCAATTATTATATATATATATATATATATATATTTTATATATATATTTTTATATATATATATATATATATAATATATATATATATATATATATATATATATATATATATATCTATATAGACCAACTCAGCTTCCGTTTCATACTCGGCCTACCAAGCATCCACGTGTTTATACAAAGCAAACAGTTAATAGCCCACTCAGCCTCCGCCACTATCTCAGGCTAGTTAGCCTCCTCTGTATATGTTACATACGTTTTTTGGGAGTTTATGTAACTTGGCCTCCTTTTGAAGCTATTGTGTATTTACTGGGCCTCCTGACACTGTTGCCAATTTCTCAGTCAATATTCAATTCCACAGCATGATAACAAATCACACGGCCTGTTGAAAAGTTTATCCGGTAGTTGAAAGTTTGAATTTTGCTTCATACTCTGAAATGAAATTTATTTCAGTAGTATCGTATAACGAGAATATATAATCTACCTTCGATCATTCTGAAAATATTCAAGGAATAGTGGCTTAGAAGAGTTCCTAAAAATTATACTAGACAATAAGTATTCCATGATGAAAGCAGTAAACTATATCGGGTATATTTTGTGCTTATTAGTCTTCATTAATAGTAAAAATTCCCGATTCAAATTATAACGTTCCACGATCTTCCACTACGGTTGACCACTCTTATTTTATTTTTTTATCGAAATTTACCAAAATCCAGTTGGTATCTATACGTCAGTAAAATTCCAGGAGAGTTCTTGAAACTGACAGATCCAAAGCTCTATACTGGTCACTGTTTTCGCCGGTCTTTGGTCACTTTACTGGTAAAAGAAAGTACAAACTTAAGTACTATCAAAAGACACAGGCGATGGAAATTTTAAATACTAAATTCAATTGGGGATTCGCTGGATAATTAGTAAAATATTGCCAAAAGCCTTCTTTTGAAGGCGGCCACTACTGTTCATTCCATCCCTCCTACAAGAATACTTAATGACAAAAAAAACATAGGAAGTGCAGAAGGAATATTTCTAGTTGTTCAGATTGTATAATAAATATTAATGTCAATGAAATTCAAAAAAACATTTGAATGTTATATTATATTTGTAAATAATGAAAATCGTAAAGAAAATTGTTGATTCTTAACACCAGCATCTGAAGTAATCAGCTTTGAATTCAACTGTTGACTTGAAATTACATTTCTAAAACTTACTTTGAAATTTATACTTTCAACACTTGCTCGCAATAACATCATAAAAACGCGCGCCGTCGATAGCAATTAGTTGGTAAATAGCCGCCACTAGTGAACAGTTATATTTATGTGTTGCATTTCGAGAAAAAAATGACATAACTGCTCTCGAGTGATTGTAGCGATCCACTGCGAATGACGCCTCTCGAACAAAAATGTATTTTCGCTCTCAATACATACCTAATATTTGAACTCATAGTCAAACTGCAATGCTCATATCATACACTTCCTCATTAAATAGTGCGATCCATTAAAACCACAGACTATACCATTGAAGGTTGATTCTGAGTATCAATAAATAAATTATTCAGATTTGGAGAGATTTCCATGACTTTAACTTCAAAACTAACGGTATTTTCATTTTCACCCCTTCGGGGATGAAGTATCAAAAAACCTTCATAGTGTTTACTCATGTCATCATAGTCTAGTAGAGAAGTGAGTTTCCTGCGATAAATAGTTCCAAGCCTTCTGGATATATGAGCGATGACTCATTCGATTCGGGATGTCATTCTGACGAAAATGTGCTAGTTTTTTAACACAAAACAAAAAATAAAAACAGCCCTAGTTTTTTGGTAGTAACTCAAGAACTCTTGATGATACATGAAATAAAAAAACAGATTCTTGAAGACGAGACTATTTACTATGAAAAATTTTGTCACGGAAATCTATATCAATTATTTATAATTTTGATTCAACGTTGAAAATAGGGCTACGCGCGGGCGTTACGGCAGGAGTACAGCACTTCTTGAGAGAGCAATTCAAATACAATATTTTTTATACTATCAAATATAAATTTAAAAATTCAAAAAAATCAAAGTATCAGCTGAACACCTGAAAGAATATAATTTCGTTATTTTGTTTTCCTTGAATTTTGATAATCGGAGGCTATTGTTAATTAAGTAGTTTTGTGGGAATCACCGTTTTTATAAAAACCGATTAATTGTTTAGAGAATGACTCCATATTTTTTTTTTCTTTCTGGAGCACATTTTACATTGTACTCAATGATATCATGCAGAAATTGAAAAATTGATTATTTTGTTAATTATAAATTTCTAAAAATTACAAAATATGAGATATCGAATAAACATTGTATTTTTTTTATATTCCACATTATTATCAGTTTTATGTCTGACAAAGACATTTCACAAAATTTATTATATTCTTTTTAAAATTGTTTTTTTTTCATTTTCTCATTATTTAAATAATATATTCAGAATTTTTTTTTCCAAAATGCGGAATTGGTTATTCTCCACCTAATAGGAAAAAATTTTTTTTTTTTAATTATCAATTCTTTATTTAATTAACAAATAGTTATAAACAAACTTTGATTGGCGTTGATTTTTTTCGAGTAGTACAAAAAATAACAAGAACAACCATATACAACAAACTGTGTGTGTTTCTCATATTTTGTTATCCTTAGAAATTTTTAATTACCAAACTAAGTAACTTTTAAACAATTTTATAGCGTGATATAATCGAGTACACTGTAAAATGTGCTTCAGGAAGCAAGAAATCATGGAGTCATTCTGTGAACAATTATTCGGTTTTTAATAAAATCGGCGGTTCCAAAAAAACTACTCAAATAACAATAGCCTTACATTATCAAAATTGAATGAAAAAAAAATTCCCAAAATTACATTTTTCTAATGATACATAATACAATAATTTTTTTGAATATTTTTAAACTTATATTTAGTAATATAAAAAATATGTTATGTGAATTGCTCTATCGAGAGGTGCTGTAGTTCAGCGTAACGCCCACGCGAAGCCCTGTTTTAATTCATCGTTGAATTAAAATTATTAATAATTGGGATAGAGTTGCGAGAGTAACTTTATCACAGGAAATCTATCTTTTTTTTTAATTTTCCCGATAGTCGATAGTTTTTGAGCTTTTTCCAAAAAACTAGAACCGTTTTTATTTTTATTTCCGTTTTTTGTTAAAAAAATCGAAAAATACGACTTTTTTAGAATGTCATCCCGAATCGATTGAGTTTGATACACGGATATTTCCTAAACAACATATGTTATAAAAGGAAAAAAATATTATCCCATAGCGCATGGTTTGGAAAATATTTTTATTTGTGGAAATATTGGTTGAGGATTCAGTAATATATATTGATATTACTTATCATTTCATTATGAAAAAAAAAAAACTTCTCGATACCTACTTTCAATTTCGAAAATGTGTTTCTAATGGTACCCCAGTTTATTTGGATCTATTTCCCCTAGTTTCCTTCCAAGAAGAATCGAATATATTATTCATTGAGCATAATGATTTCTATTCAATTTCAATATTTCCTATTCTTTCAAATCCTCAATAACACAGTGAATAATTTTTTTCGGTAATATAAATGAATAATTTTGAGTAGTTTTCAAGATCTGTGAAAGAATGTTCCTCTTCCATTCGATTTTCTGTACCATTTAGAACTCTCACTTATAAGGTTTTCTTTCTAAAATATATTATTGTATTGTTATATTATTATCAACTAGCATTTTTCCATATGTTTTCATCTAGCTTATGGCTCAGGCTATTCCGTGATTTCGTTTCCCGTTATCCTGTTATCCCGTTATCTCGTTTGGGTGGCATAATTGATTTGACAGCGAAAGTAATGCTTTGTGACGACTATTACAAATTCACCAATCCCTTTCCACCCCTGTGGATATGGCATTTTGAATGAAGTTTAACACGATTTATTTATTCGTGACAGAGAGCCAAAACACCAATTTTCATTATTCTAACTCAAAAACTCACGGAACCCTAATAAACATTTTCAGCCCCCATTTCGCCCCTTTAGTAGTTGAATTTCTAAAAACACTGGAAAACAAATATCTTCATATGTAAAAAGACCTCAAATATCCATTTTCATGATCCTAACTTAAAATGTTTCACCCCCCATTTGACCCCTTTAGGGTTTGGATTGCTGAAGACACTGAAATACCAATTTTTATGAACCCAAGTCGAAAACTAAGGGTACTCCAGTACAAACTTTCGAACCCCATTTAACCCTTTTACCCCTTTAGGGGTTGAATTTCCAATAATCTGAAAAAACGCGTTTCGTTATTTGAGAAGAAAAGGCCAAAAATAGCTGTAACTTCAAAACTAACGGTATTGTGATTTTCACCCCTTTAGGGATGGAGTATTGAAAAAAACTTGGTTATATACTCATGTCATCATAGGAATACCCTATCAAAATTTCAGCTTTTTGTGTTGAGTTATTTGGTCTGGGCGTTGAAGTTAGTGAATCAGTCAGTCAGGACATGTAATTATATATATATATAGATTATTTCAATTCATTAGTGTCTATATGTATATGTTCTGTTGACTATTTTTGGTTGGTATATTTCTGAAACAATGGGCTACTGATTTTATAACATAACTTGTGTCACACACCCAAAAAATTCCATCCTTTTTTTGTACATTTGAACAGTAGCATGTTCTGATTAAAATTGAATTCATTTGAGTCGTTTAGCTGAACATTTTTCATGATTTATCTGTAATCTTGAACCTTGGAATACCCCAGATTCCTACATTCAGTTAATTAATAATCCATTCTAAGCAACCTCATTCAGTAACTTTCGTGGTACACAATATAATAACCGAAACTGAATAATACAAATCAAATACAAGACACATTACGAGAATATAGATTTTCTGATATGTGGAAAACAAACAACAACGTTTTTTCGAGTTCACAAAATAGTCAAGTCACACGAGAATATATTCAAGTAGGGATTCTATATGAAGATTGTTTTCATTCAATGAAAGAAAGAAATATTTTTTTTTGCTTGAGAAGATAGCGAAAGTTTGGAGTCCTTTTGTTGAATCTTGCATGAGAAATTGTTTGAGTGATTTGTGTATTACATTGTCAAAGTACATTTTCTGAAATGGTGAAATATCGCAATATTTCAGTGGACTTCCGAATAAATCTTGACGTAATTGCAGTAATATAAATTGCGGAATCAATGAGAAAAAGTATTTACCAGGCTCATTCTCAAATATTTGGGAGGCAATTGCAGCTTCCACAATTTATTTCGTTCGTGCGCAGAAAGAATACATGTTTCTTGATGACAATCTAAAATTTGTGTGCATCCCCTGTGTTGCCAAATTGGGGGAAGCCCAGTGACCTTCGAAAGTATACGTTTCAAACACTAAAACATAAACAAAGTATATAAGCAGCGCACTTCAGCGGCGAGGGACTGCACTAAATTTTAAATGGCTATCAAAAATCGGGCAACTTGGACTCCTCCATATTTTTGTGGCAAAGTGTTTGTTACTATGTTACATATCCTATGCGACATTTTTTAAAGGGTGGTTACCGGGCGTCCGTATATCGGAGGCTCGGTGACATCGGAGTCTCAGTGAACCTCAAAATTAACAAGGCCGGAGGCCCACTTATACCGTATATATATATATATATATATATATATATATATATATATATACAGTGGTCATCCCTGATAACTACATTTTTTTTTAACATGAAAGTATTTATTAAGGTAAAGATGAATATAAAATATAAAATGTAAATAAGTAAAATGTTCTATTCAAAACTGTGATTTGGTGTCCTCTTGATCATAGAAGAGGACGTATGCTTCTCCACTCACGATAGATTTTGGTGATAGCGGTGATATTCTCGAGTCATTGTACTCGTGCCATGTGCCTGCATAAGGGTGCCTACAGTAAGCCGTGTAGTGTCCATTAAAAGTTGTTCCGCTATGGTTGGATACAGCGTACAAGTTGTAGCGACACGGAGCTGCGTTATCTACTGCATAAATATTCATATCTAATCCATCAAGAGGAAAGTCAATGAAGACATTTAGTTTTCCTCTGAATCTCTCCATCTGCGAAAATCTTTTCAAGTGAATTACTAAAATTTTGGGGAATTTATGTATAGATAATGACTTCGTGCATTTTCTCCTTTCCTTGCATTTAGAACAAGTGGGTTTTTCGTCATCATCCAATATTTCTTCCCTAGTAAACAAGTCTAAACATTGCGACAGTCTGAGTTTGCCAGTACTCTTTGGAATAGGGAGTAAAAGGTCCCAGAATGGGTCAAAAGTGAAGGAACAATGGCCACAGAAAGTACATTTCAACGATGATTTCAGTTGACCAACAAAGTTATCGACAATTTTCGAGTTGTTCATTCTAAGATATCTTGACCAAGACTCTTTTGCCTTTTCATTATCGCTCAAATTTTCATCGATTTCTATGAACATAGGCTTAGGCCTTTCTCTAACTCTGTTTACATCTTCATGAAGACCTTCCAATAAATATCTGAAGAATTCCTTGGCATCTTGTTGAGCGTTACCCATAAAACGAGGTGCAAATCTTTGTATCTGGCTTTTCAAAGAAACAGTGTCAACCACCACATCAGACGAATCTTCTGACCAAAGTTCTTTTACCACTTTTTCAAATGCTTTTATCAAAGCACCCTTCATACTTGATATGCTTGTGTTGATATCCTTCAAATGTTCCTCTTTCCTCAGATACTCAAGCAACCATCTGGTATTCGATAAACATTGTATAGCACTATTCATAAAGCAGGTATTGCCAATGTTTTTCGAACCATTAAGACCAAGAGTTTTGGAGCTCCCAAGCACAAGTGGTTTGATGGAATCAGAACTGAGGGAGATGCGCTCACTGCTACTGCTATCTTCAAAGGAATAGTCTCTTATGCAATGATTTTCTCTATCATTGGATCGCCGCAATAAGAAACTCGATTGGAGGCTGCTTGAAATCGAGTTGGATAGAGATATGGTAGATCGCGTAATTTTTTTTGGAAGTGCTTGAATCCAAATTATACTTTTCAGGTATTTGACTCCGAGTAATATACTTATGGATACTCCTTGACATATTTATTCTTTGTGGATGAATAAATATATCATCCAAACGTTGAGTAGCAGGAATAAAACCCAGAATTGACGTTGCGTTTCCTCTTTGGATGGCGATACTGATATGTTGTATCAAAAAAGTCCTTGCTCTTCGATCATCTGTTTCATTGATCAATTTTTGTCCAATATGATTGAATAATTCGTTGGCATAACTACCAAATGAACCAAAGGTTTCAATTGCTACCGGATGAAAAATGTATTGATCTTTTAAAGTAGAATATTTTTTCAATTTGGACTTTTCAGCAGAATCTGCAGCCCCACCAGCATTTCTGGATGTTGAATCTATATGTGATGCTGCAACGGTATCTACGCAGGTGAAGTCCCAGACTAAAGGTTTTCCATGACTCCATGGGATGAGAGACATCCCATCTGGACGCTTACCATCATCACGAATGATTCCCAAAGGTTCTAAGGCAGCAGGAATATCAGCAGTTGATAAAGCTCGCTTGATTAAGTCATTTACAGTTGAATGACGAGACGAACGCCCGGAACTGAATCTACAACTCAATCCATGCGTCCCTTTTTCGTTGACGATAAATCCACATCTGCATTTATGACTTACACAAATAGAACAGCCCAAACGTGAACCCACAGAAATCCTGAAAGATCCATCATCTAATAAAGTTCCAAGGAATGCAACTGGAAGAGCGTCAAGCCAAGCTCCAGATTCTTCCGTACTAACTGCCTTCAGTCGAGCCTTTTCAAGAGGAGAATTAACAGCCGAGTCAAGGAGTTGTTTAGATGACAATTCGATGAGAGGAAGATCCCAGGATTTTTGGGAAATTTTATTATCAGGTGCAGAGGTTCCAGTTTTAGAACACCATACAGATTCACACTCTATATAGTAAACATCGGGCACACTGGAAAAATAATCAGGTAAAATTTGATCAACCAGATGTTGAATGCAAGAAAAGCTGGCTGGTAAAGCAAGTGAAGATGCTTGTCGTATACCCAGACCACCCTTATTTACGGGAAGTGTTGCTTGGAGCCACGTGGAAAGGCTGAAATTATTATTAGTAATCTACTCCAAAATCATACGGAGTGTTGAGTCGAAGAGATCAAGTTCATTTTGACAGCACCAAGTCGGGAAACATCTCAATGTATATATCAATTTGGGTGTAGCTAGACAGTTCTTCAGAAGAAAATACCCAATATGCTTTGGAATGGAATCCATGCGGGATACCATCAAATTCAAAGATTCAGTCTTTTGGTTCAGGGATTGTGCCAAAGATTCTTCTGACATGGGTGCACCAAGGAGGGTCCAGTTGATTTTATTCATAAGTTTCATACCAGGAGCAAAACTGTAAAAATTTTCTGGTATGTCATATTTCAGGTCGTCCAAGAAATATATTTCGCATTTTTCAAAATTCAATTTAAGACCAATTTTTTCTGATGTTGAAATTATTTTCTTGAACTGTTCCAAAATTACATCAGATTTACCACCTATGGAGCCGTCATCAAGATACCAACAGTTGAAATCAGCCTTGATTGATTTGGTTAAATTATCAATGCATAAACAGAAGAGTGCTGGGCCCAAAGGGTCTCCTGCTGAACACCTCTTTCTGACAGAATAGTGTTATTTCCAAAATTTAAAAATGTATGTTTCTTATAACATTGGCTTATGAAAGGATATAGATTCGGAATCTTGTCTTCTACTCTTTCTGAAAGGATATTTCTATGACTCATATTGAAAGCATTTTGGAAATCTATTTTCAGGAATACGGTGGAGACAGGATCTGGATGTTGATTTAAAAATCGACGAGCAGCGTGAGCAACGGCTTCACATCCCCCAGGGGTTCCAAAACCGAATTGGATTGGGCGAAATAATTCACCTAAAGTTTCTTTCATCTTTGAACAAGCTAGTTTTGCCACAAGCCGTCTAAAAATCAAGCCGACGGCAATAGGTCTAATGCCACCATCTTTTTTTTTGAGAGCAACCAATGAGGCTCCGTAAAGTATGGGAATCACATCCTCTATGACTTTTCCAGTGAGTAAGAAGTTGCAGAACGAAGTCAAAGAACTCAAAAGTTTTTCGCCCATGGATCCAGAACTTTTGGGAAGCAAATCTTGAAGGTGCGATGGCCTCAACGAATCAATTCCACCAGAAGATCCAGTACGGAAAGATTTCACTGCTTTTGAAACTTCAATTTCATTGACTTGTAATGGAATAAAGTTTTCACTCCCTGTATATTCAACTTCTGAATCAGTTGGATGTGATCTCCTATCACTGTTAATTATTCAAGTGTAACCCTAAGGCTCTTACTCTTTAGACTTCGAATATGTGGGCCTCAGCCATTCACGGTTTGATGAAATTTTGACTGGTCACTAGAGACCGGTCTCTAATACTTGCCATGAGGGTGTTTCTCGAATAATGACCCAGAGGGAATTTTGATATGAAATTGGGAAAGAGTAATAATTTCTATTGAGGATGCAGCTTCGCTACTCAGTATGGATTAGCAGGTAGCCCACCACTCTAAAGAGTGCCTGGGACGTTTAAAACGCGAGGGGTCGTCTATGACATAATCAGTGGCTTCCCTAACGAGCGGATTCTCGTGGGCTGTTGCGCAATCAAATACTTTCTGATTGCGTTCTCGAATTATGCTTCTGATGGAAGGCAGATTTAAGTCTTCAAGGATCCGATCGTTCCGCACGTACTTCGGAGCGTTCGTTATCATCCGCAGAACTCGCATTTGCGCCCGTTCCAGGACCCCAATGCTAGACCTGCAGATTTGGCCCCAGGCGGCTGAGGCATACAAAATGACAGGCCTGAACATCATCTTGTGAATCATGATTTTGTTTTTTAATGAGAGTTTACTCTCACTATTGACGAGAGGGTATAGCGCGCAGATTTTGTTGACAATCTTTGTTCTTACAATTTTGACGTGTGGACCCCAGGTGAGCCGGCGATCCACAGTGACTCCCAGGTACTTGACCTGCTCTGACCACTCTATCTCCCTTCCTGAGATAGTCACTCCCCTCTCCGGGTTATTTCTCTTACGTCCCATCGAGATTGCCTGTGTTTCATCAGGATTCAGCTTTATTTTCCACTCCAGATACCACTGCTGGAGGTCGATTAATGCATTTTGCAAATAAACGACCCCCATCAAGTGGTCGGCTGCAGAGGAGAGCAAAGCCGTATCATCGGCGAACAGGGAGATTTTCACATGTTCGCTTCTTGGTATATCGGACGTGTAAAGGGCGTATAATACAGGAGACAGTACTGCCCCCTGAGGAACACCAGCCTCAATTTCTCTCGAATCCGAGAGAAAATTGTCGACCCTGACTTGGAATGTCCTACCTAAGAGAAATGATTTCAACCATTTGACCAAACCCAATGGCAAATGAAAATCAATGAGTTTGGCGAGTAGACCTTCGTGCCAAACCCTGTCAAAAGCTTCGCTGATGTCCAGCAAAACTATATGCGCGCTATTATTGGTGTTCAGTGATGTTATTGTGTCCTCCACCAGCCCCATTACCTTAAGCTCGGTGGAGTGAGCACGTCTAAAACCGAATTGTTCATTAGGTAGGACATTTCTATCCTCCACTTCTTTATCAAGCCTTTGCAGGACGATCTTTTCAGCCAACTTAGCTGAACTGCAAAGCAGACTGATCGGTCGATAATTTTGTGGGAAGGTCGGGTTTTGTCCCTGTTTTGGAATCATGACCACAATGGCATGCCTCCATCTACGAGGGAATCTCTTAAGGAGCAGAGAGTTGTTTATGATATTTAATAATGATTGCACCTGGTTTTCCGGAAAAAACTTAATCATTCGATTAGTTATTCCATCATAACCAGGTGCTTTTTTGGGGTTGAGCCCAGCTACGTTGGATGAACTTAAGGCTTATATTAAGTTCATCCAACGTAGCTGGACGAATGTCATCGTGATTGGGTTCCCTGAGGGTGCGGCGAACCCGATCTTCTAACAAAAGATCACGATCCAAATCATCGTCTGGATGCTCGTTCAATCTAAATTGCCTTTCCATCGAGTCTGCAAAAGCTTAAGCTTTGGACTCGGTGTCGTAGCACAGTCCGGCCTCACCATGAATAGGGGGGAGATCGGTCTTTTTGGTTTTTCAATTTTGGTGAATTTTCCAAAGTTGATCATTATTTTCTAAATTTTGAAGGGTTGTGCCAAATCTTTCATTTCGAAATTCCGATATGTTTTCACAAACCTCCCTATTCAGTTCGTTAGCTCGGATTCTGTCCGCAGGGAACAGACTCCTTTGGTACGCTCTTTTGGCGCGGTTTCTTTCACGAATGAGGTTTTTAATTCTCATTGGAAATTCATCATGGAACTTTGGTTCTCTGCGGGAAGAATCCTCCAAAGCATTTTTAATGGTGAGTTCGTAGCGCGCCACGACCCCATCCAACTCGAGTGGAGAATCTATCCACTCAGGAGCGCAGTAAGCTGTCTCCAGAAGCGAACGGAATCTCTCCCAGTTCGCCTTTGTACATATGCGATCTGATTGGGGCGAAGGATCATTCCCCAGTGATAATATCACCGGGTTGTGATCGGAGCTCAACTCGGAGAGGACGTGTCTATCCCAGTTCCAGGTGATGTTCCTGGCCAGGGCAATGTCGAACACGTCGGGCCTATATGGACCAAAGTGCGTCGGCTCATCTGGAGCCAACACTTGATATTCATACCTGTCACTATGTTGTCTCAACCGTCTACCACTAACGTTGGTTACACGACTCCATTGTACGTGCTTAGCGTTCAGATCACCCATGACCAGAACAGGTTGATCTGTTTCCATCAGGAGCACATCAAGTGCCTCAGGAACTATTTGATTTCGCGGAGGGTTGTAAGCACTGATTAAAAAAAATATTTTACTCCGTCAAAGACATTCTTAGCGGGTTTAACAAGTTTTATGTTATTGGATTTGAACAACGAAATGACTGTTGTCCACATATTCTTATCCCTAACAGTGATGGGAGGGACATTCTGTCTTTTCAACGTCTGTGGAGTCAGTTCCGTTGGTGGTGTATTGGTCACGTCAGTCTGTTCCATCGTAATGTCGTCATTGTTGGAATTTTGGGGGACGTTTGAATCGCAATTTTCGATTGAATTTGGTGAATTTAAAATTTTCGAGAAAATGGTGGAGGAATCAATGTTTCTCACTTGAGCTGATTCCGGTCCTGGAATAGCTGACTTTTCGATCGTGGGGACGTGCATATCGCCGTCTGACAATTTTGACAATTCGTGAAATTTATTCGAAATGGGAACCAAATTTGGATTTTTTCTAATAGGACTCGTAACTACTACTATTCTAGAGCTTCTACGTTGGGGTTGAGACATAGAGGGTGGATTTACTTTACCCTTCGGTACTGGAAGTGCCGGGAATGAATCAATTCGGTGCCTTTTGGCTGGAGCTTGTCCGTTTTGGGTATCTGGTGTGGAGATTCTGGATTGAACTAGGGCATTGACTGCAGGGATTTTGATGAGGTCATCGCCAAGAGAGGCCAACAAGGCCCCGAGCACTTCCAGGAGATCGGCTCTATCGAGAGAACCGATCCCTGCAAGCACCGACTCCTTGTTCGCCAGATTGCACTCACCAGTCGGCCGATCGGATTCCGCTGAGTAGGAGGAATTTTCAGTAATCTTCAATGGTGTGGATGGCTGGGGGGGGGTTCTTTCGCCTTCCGTTGTACAAGACGCTGGTTGGCTTCGGAAACACTGGTTTTTGCTGATTTTTTCGGGAGCGAAAAATAGACACAGGCGTACGGTTTATCAGGACCGTATTATTCAGTTGGATGTTTCAAACGTAATTCAGATAGAGTATGACTGTCAAAACTTGCGATAGTGTCAGATGACGACAAGATTCGAACAGCAGATATGAGATCCCCATCAGAGACTTTATTGATTACACACTTAGCAAGGTTCGTGGTTGGTGGTAATGACTGAATATCTTTAGATATATATTGTGGAATATTATTGTTTCTTATATTACTTTTTATGATCGACGTTAGAGATTCTTCACGATTTTTATTGGATGTTGGAAGATAGAAAGACTTATATGCGAAAAAAAACAGATTTTCCCAGGCTTCTAAGGAGTTATACTCAACACAGTTGTCAATTGCTCTGCACAATGCTTCAGCAGCGCTCACTCTTGCTGATTTTGGAATTCTTCTTATAATAAGGGAGTTCAACTTTTGGAACGACAACCGGGAATTTAGGCTGCCAGAGAAAGATTCATTTTCAGAAAAAGAACCTTCATTCAAAGTCAAAGATCCATCACACATTTGCGGAGCCAAGCCTTTATCATAAGAACGGTGCATCCTTTTTGTATGAATATTCAAACCTCTTCCATTCTTGAATCTCCTTCCACATATTCCACACTGGAACTCTAGAGCTTCCGAATCAATTGCCGCCCTCACATCCGACATCATTCGTTTTGTGGAAAATAAAATATAAACACCAATAGAACAGGTTGAGATAAAAACCAAATATAAAAATTAAATTAGGTGAATGATAAAATGATCTTGACATTGACATACAAATTATCATTTGTATGCACGTTCCAGTAGTTATTGTTTCGCGTGAAAAATTATTTGACGTCAAATCACTCTACACAAACATACTCAACGAACTCATTGATGAAATAAAAGAAGAAAAATGGTCAGAACTGGAAAATCACACTTCACTTCCCAAAACCGAATTAAAAAAAGCTATTAATTTAACTTTAGCTACAACATATTTCCCATACAAAGACGAATTCTATGAACAGGTAAACGGATGCGCAATGGGATCACCCATATCTAGTATGGTCAGCTGGTCATGGAATCCCTCAAAGAAACAATTATGAAAAAAAAAAAATTCAAACTACCATTCTTTGAAGGATATGTAAACACAATGGTAGTGACTGCATAACGGCAATCAAAATAAACAAACTTGATGAAATCACCAATGCCTTCAACTCATTCCATCCCAAACTACAGTTCACCACTGAATCAGAAGAAAACGGCAAGATAAATTTTCTAGACCTTACCCCAATCAGAACAGACAATACCATACAAACAGAATGGTCCACAAAAGACACATGGTCAGGCAGATACCTCAATTTAAATTCCAACCACCCCCTAAGCCAAAAGACAAGTGTCATCATACGTATAGTAGAAAGAGTCCTTCATTTAAGCAGCCCTCCATTACAAAAAATGTCTAAATAAAATTTGAGAAACACTTAAAAACAACAGCTACCCAATTAATCTTATCAATAAAATCATCAAACGAAGAACGCATAAATCATACTACACCAATCAAAATAAATCTCCAAATATGAATAAAAATAATTATATCTCAATTCCATACGTGAACGGTCTTTCGGAAAACATGAGAAACATCCTAAATAAACATAATTTCCAAGTTTCCAATTTCACACCCCTCTCAAAATCAGGGACCAGAACTGAAAAAATCAAATCTCGTCTATAGAATTCCTTGCAACGACTGCAAAAAACAGTATATCGGTATGACATCACAATTATTTGCAATAGAATCAATGGCCATGAATATCTAAAAGAATCAAGTACAGCGCTCAACAAACACAATACAAGACAACCACAACCCCAATTTTCCAGAAACTAAAATCTTAAAAAAAAAAAAAGAGCTATTGAAGAAATGTTATACATGGAGAAGAACAAAGATGCAATGAATGATCGACGAGATATAAATAATCTCAGCCAAATTTACCACACAGTTATATCACAAGCATAAACAAATATGAACTCAAAAATTACTACCCCTCGCTCCCCCACAATACTATGAACCACAGAAACATCATTAATACCCATGCGCAAATAAAGATCACCCTAGTCAAAACACACACTAACAATACAACTACGTCCCATCCACCAGGCTCGGCTCGACCAATCAATCAAACCACACTCCGACATTCTCAAATCGAACGAATCACGTAGACCAACGGTATTAAAAACAACACCTAAAGTCCAGAAATCATGTACATGCGAAAACACAAGGCACCCATGCAAACAAAATGTTTTGAAAATAATGTGTGATACAAGCAGTCCTCTATACTCGGATTGCCACATATAAGTTATGGTACGTACTTGAAAAGTTGATGTAAACAAAACAAAAACTAACCAAAACTACCATTTTCAGTAATGAATGTTTATACAATTGATAAAGCTCCAGGCCAGGAGCGAAACGTTTCGCAAATTAAATGTATATGTAGAGAAGAAAAATTTGTAATTGAAACCTGTCCCAGATGTAATCTAAATCCCAAGAAAAACCAAACAAATAAATTATAATTGAGATTCAATAACCATTTCCGATAAATATAGATATATACTTCTGAGAATGTGGAAGATAGAGAACCAGAAAAAAGTATTCCTGCTGTAATAAAAACAAAATTGAACATAGCAAAATTTTTCTATATTTTTCCAGTGCACTCGAATGAAAGCTGGTTTCCGAAGAGGTTTTCAATATTCTCTGGATTTATTATCATTGGAACAATTGGATGCTAGTGAGGTTGTAACGCTTATACTCTTCGATAATGTTCTGATTCAGAAGTCACTGGCAATTATTGTTTGGAGCTCATTTCTTTTGCAGGAATACTCATTATTAACACTCTTTCAGGAATAATAACCTCTCACAATCTGAAAACAAAATTAAATGGATCAAAAAATCTATTCTGAGTGAAAAAGGGCAAAAAATTAATTTCCCAACGTGATTTCTTTTGTTTGCATGCTTTTCTAGTGCTCAATTGAATACTACGTATCACAATTATTTGATTCCGTGAGCTTTGACGACCTGGTTAAAAGTGGAAAAGATCCCCACTACGAAAACGAAATGAAATGATACAGCGGATGCTGAAGCCGTACTTCAATTTCCCAAGATAGATATTTATTTATTTTGCATCATACATTCAGATTTACCAATTCGTGAAAACGTCCTGTATATATTCAATTCCCAGAAATGTATTGATGGTGATGTTGAATTCCATTAGAATAGGAAATTTGTTAATATCTTCGAAATACATTTTTTACCGATTCCTCAAGGAATAAACGCAATTTGAATGATGGGGGTTAATACGTTTTCTATGCATGACCCAAAACCACTTTAATTCGTTTTGAATGTTCAGTTCTAAAAAAAATAATTAATAATATATTATATATATATATATATATATATATATATATTTTAAATAGCTATCAGTTTCAAGAGATTGTTTTGACATAATTTTGGAAGTTCTATTTATTTGTAAGCCTATGTATGATATGGGTAGATGAAAATGTCCAAATACTATAACACAATCAATTTCATACACTGTCATAATGATTATAACCCATAATTGGTAAAAAGACAACAAAAAATCTACTTTTACAAAATTTTCATGAATAAAAAGTGATCAACGCATTTATAAATTTGAAACATACAGTATATGAAATTGTAGCTAACTAAAAGTAGCCAATGGTAGAACAGCAAACTTCTTGATGAGATTAGCCAATCAGGGAATAGATGGTCATATGGAAAATTTGAAATTGTGAGAGAATAACAAGGGGGTGATGTAATAAGCAATTATTATTTAAATATGTACATAGTAATAAGAATGGGAAAATAGTTGTATATATAAATTATATAAGATGAACCCAAACAGTGAAATGTGACAATTTGGTGCGCGAATTCAAACATTCAAATGAAAAAGAAGAGGGAAAATTGGTATCCAAGGGAGCAACAGACAAAGCCACAAAGGAGATCGAAAATAAATTTACAAGGGAATGCCACGCAACATTGGGGAGAAAGAAAAAATGAAATAATTCCAACATTAGAAGAGAAAAACCAATATTACCTTAATTATACAACATATCCAAGTATCCAAAGCTGAATTCTGCATATGTATGGTTCCTGATTTATGGTATTGGAGTTCCTGATAGAGCTTGGAGTGAGAAAGGATCCAGTTTCAGGGCATATCTTGAACACTGACATCTCCAGCAGGTATAAAAACTTCAATAGTGCACATCCGGTCCATGAACAATATCACAAATAACGTATCTCACATCTGAAGAACTTTATTTCACTTTATTTTGAACCATAAAAGAAAAATTCACTCTCAAGGAAATAGTGAGGTTCTGTCTATCTATCCATGATTTGATTTTAATGATTATCCGTGAATATTTGTAGATTCACATTAGTATAAGTTATTTTTCGTAGGCCAGGTAAAATTAAGTCTTCCTGAATAAAGGAAATAATTGCTTTTTGATACTTTGTTGTTTGTTTTCTTACAATGATAAACAATCACACCGATGATCATTGAATAAATTGAAATTAGACAGCAGTGGTTGTGGCTCTATTGCCTGAACCGGCTATCTGAGGTAAGAGGCGTACCAACTGTTGCTTAGCCGTGGTGAGAAAAGTGATAACAATTGGCAGCAGCGTGACGAGAGAACAATGACGTTTGCTAGCAATTATTATTACAGCATACAATACATATACAGGGCGAAAATATCTATCTATATAATATCAATTTGGCTCACAAAGAATAGCAAAAACTATTAGCAATCTTCATTATATAATAACAACTATTATTATTCAATTCATCATAACATAACAAATTGGCACCCAAAACGTGGGTGAAATAATAACAAAATAATTTATTATAACAACAAAATATAACAAAATGGCGCCAACGCGGTGAAAAAAATATATTGATAATAATAATAATAATAACAAAATTCAATTATAAAATTAATTAATATTTGCAAATTATCATTATATAACAATATATATATAACAATATATATATATATATATATATATATATATAAATACATCATCCGGGCGTCCTTTCACAATTCTGTATCTGAGAGTCCGCCACGTAGTTATCAAAGAACCTCTAGTTTTACAGATGAATATTTTCAAGCTTTAAACATTAGGTATCATAAATGGTGTTCAAGCTATTAGGACGTCCTTTCATGCAAACGCCTCTGATCGTCTAATATATCCATGAATTACCGCTAGATAGCGTCCGGTTTGTATAGTTTGCTATAATTCTGTCTACTGGTGGTCGTCCGACGATGTTCAATTGATCATATCTTCATAAGTACAAAAGCATCTCATATAATACATCTTCCACTCCAGCTATCTTTGAAACAAGCTTCTCAGATACCTACACAACATACAATCAACAAGAAAGACATAAGAACAACGAATACTACAAAAAAACAAAAATCAGAAGAACTGTTCAAAAACGAAACGTCAGAAGAAGTTATAAAAACTCGAGATGCAAAATCTGCCTACACTTATAAATTCGAAACGGAACGTGAAAAACCTACCGTCGCGTCATCCCTAGAAAGTAGTAAACCCAAGCAACCGTTCTGAAAATAGCATGGTCGTACAAAAAATGTTACCAACGAATACTGCCAATGACGATACTCAGAAGCCGCTGGTGTATGAAATAAATATACCTATTATTTTCCAGGGTTGTCTATTTTCCACAAATTGAAAGACGCTCGGAGGTGGGCGCTCTGGAAGTAGTATATACCTTCTGAGGAATATACAGAAGATGCGCCTTGCGCCGCTGGTGGTAAACCCGTTGAACTGATAATATACAGTAATATTCAAAAAAGCAGGTTCTACTATCAAGAAAGCGTCCAACAAATTTTCGTATGTGTGAACTACTAAGATGATTTGAGCACAGTTTCTACAGGGGTTCATTAGAGCGTCCGTATACGAATGCTCTGTTGGAGCCAGACGTTCGGAAGATATCACTATTATTGTTCGTTCTTCTGAAAAATTTGTCCATGTAGACCTGTGAGTCGTCCAAATCACACTTCATTCCTCAATTTACTGATACATTGAACTAGATCTGACTGAATCAACTCTGTATTCCTAGTTAAATTTCAGCAGAGAATAAAGTTTCGTTTTCCATTCTTGGAAAGTATTATTTCAATTAGATTCAAACTTTCCGAAGCTAATATCAATCCCGACGAATCCCGAATGGATGGAAGCAATTGAAATTATGAGAGACAATCAATAAGAGTTGATTATGCTCGACCCAATTTCTTGGAAGTTTCTTCGAGAGTTAATTTCAATATGATCGGAAAATATATATTGGTATTACTTTCTGTCGCTTTGGGAGTAACTTGATTTCTCTACAGGACAAAAATACCACAGTGAGAATATTCGATAATGATAGACTCAAACTTCTATACCATATGCGATAACTCTTCAACAGACCAATTGCAAATCGAAGGAGGGTCATGTTCCCGATCACTTGGAATTATTATAGTTCTCACTGAAACAGTAAACCAATAGTTTCTGTGCTTCAACTTGGATCAAATGGTAACTGAATAGGTCTTTGTCATCGGTTCAGTGTATATATTCCAAATAGTAATGCTTGTCAGTATGACATGCTCATAAAATTTGGAACTGGTAATGGATTCATTATTCAGTTACCAATGTATTGATAATTTGAAATATTGATGATGGGTGAAATGATACGTTATTTCCAATTGAACAACAAAAACATTTTTTAATTGTAAAAAAATAATAAGTTCAATTTTTGTTTTGCAAGTGAAGCTTAATTCAAAGTGTTCTTCCACTAAAACTGAAAAAACGTCTGACAAAACACGGAGAAATTAGAGAATTTTGTCAGTGCCAATTTGAATATCAACGATTACTACTACTATCATGTATACAGAGTGGCCACTTTTTTTAATGGGATTGTATTGGTAACTTTCAAACCATAAGAGTTAGAAGGTCGGTCGAATCGAGAAGAAGTTGCATTCATAGAAGCATTGTCAAGCAGTTCAAACAAATCGAAATTATCAGGGCCGGTTATTGAGATATCATAAGAAAAGTAAATTCTGTCATTTAGATTTTTCTTTTTTTCCCACTTTATTTCGACTATTATCAAAAAATGTCACTTCAGTTTTCTATTCGACAGTAAATTTTTCTCATTTTGACATAATCAGATTTTGTATCTAACGTTTCGTACGCTCTGGGCCACCCTCAACCTAATTTTTTTCAATACGGACCTGCATATTTTATGACATTTTTCAGAATAACTTTTAACGCTGAATTCACCGATATATGTCATTCGAAGTTGATTTTCATGTGATTTTGACCCTTATCCAAATTTCATTGGGTCGGATCTGTATTACATTTAGGTACCTTTAGTTTAATTAACAACATTTCGATAAGAAAATCAACTCACTCATCTTCAACTGAATGGAATGTAACAGAATCAAAGCAAGAAACAAGTAATAATTATTTACAAATTTCAAGATGTGAAAAACCGAATTCATAATAATTAAACGAAACTATCATTTAATGAAAGAAAAATCAAATGATTATTCGAAAGTAAATGATGAACATCAATGAAGTAAGTGTTCTAAATGTCCACCATTTTGTAAAATGCACTTTGCGGTTCTGGAACCCATACTTCTTATACATTTGCTTATTTCGTCTCCTTGAATACCTTTCAATACATTCTCAATCTTCTCGCGGGGAATCATTATTGTTGGATTTGTCATTTGTTCCGTTGAAACAAATTACAGAATCAAACTTCATTTTGAGATCATTACGATATAATTTTTGCAAGGCTTGGTATTCAAATTTGAAATCATTGTATTCGCGTCTCTTGACTGACTATTTTATTAACAGCAGTTTTTGATAAATTGCATTCACTGGCCACAGTTCTCGATTTTTTTTCTGGGTTCAATTGAATTTGGGTCAGAACATTGATATCGTTGATAGACTTGTTTTTTTTTACATACACACAACTCTAGGTTTATTGAATGTATTATTTTCAAGTAGTAGGCCGTGGATAAAAAAGAACATAACAAGAAATGTCATATTATTTGTCACTTCGTTCATTATTGTGTCACAAGAACTTGTCATTAAATACTCTTCTGAGTAATTTCAATTTAATTTATTCGATATGGTAAGATACACAAATGAAGAGAAGAGAGATATGTACGAAGTGTACATAAAACTAGATAGAAATTCGTTCAAAGCACAACAAAGGTATGGTGAATTATATCCTGGAAGAACAACACCAAATATTAAAATGTTTCGACGTTTATCTACAACGTTACTTGAACATAATTCATTCATCAAACCCAGAGGTCCTTATGTACGACGAAACGAGCCTATCAATGACATCAATGTTCTGGCCCAAATTCGAATGAATCCAGGAATAGTATCGAGAACTATGGCCAGTGAATGCAATTTATCAAAAAGTGCTGTTAATAAAATACTCAAGACACACGGATACCATGACTTTAAATACCAAGCCGTGCAAAAACTATATCGCAATGATCCTGAGAGAAGGTTGCAATTCTGTAATTGGTTTCAACGGAAGGTGCGGAATAACAACAATTTTGCGCACAATATCATTTGGGGCGACGAAACGAATTTCACAAATTCTGGCATGTTCAATCGAAGGAACAAACATTTTTATGCCACAGAAAATCCCCACTTAATTCATGAAGTTAGACATCAATATCGTTTTTCTTTGAACATATGGTGCGGTTTGTTGAATAATAAATTACTGGAACCCTATTTTATTGACGGCAACCTAACCGGAGCAAAATATGTAGAAATTATAGAAGAAATGGTGGATGATCTTCCTATACGGTATCGGCGTAATAGTCCATGGTTCCAACAAGACGGATGTGGTCCACACAACTCGAGAATAGTCACAGACTATCTAAATCGAACTTTTTCCGATTCATGGATTGGAAAAAGAGGTCCAGTAGCATGGCCTGGCAGATCTCCGGATTTGAATCCCCTGGATTTTTATTTGTGGGGATATCTCAAAAATAAAATTTATGATATTACGAACCCGACAATAGAGATTCTTCGCGAGAAGATTGAGAATGTATTGGAAGGTATTCAAGGAGACGAAATAAGCAAATGTGTAAGAAGTATGGGTTCCAGAACCGCAAAGTGCATTTTACAATATGGTGGACATTTCGAACACTTACTTCATTAATGTTCGTCATTTACTTTCGAATAATCATTTGATTTTTCTTTCATTAAATGCTAGTTTCGTTTAATTATTATGAATTAGGTTTTTCACCTCTTGAAATTTGTAAATAATTATTACTTGTTTCTGGCTTTGATTCTGTTACGTTCCATTCAGTTGAAGATGAGTTAGTTGATTTTTTTATCGAAATGTATTGCATGTTGTTAATTAAACTAAAGGTACCTAAATGTAATACAGATCCGACCCAAAGAAATTTGGATAAGGGTCAAAATCACCTGAAAATCAACTATGAATGACATTGTATGATATATCGTTGAATTCAGCGTTGAAAGTTATTCCGAAATGTGTCATAAAATATGCAGGTCCGTATTGAAAAAAATTAGGTTGAGGGTGGCCGAGAGCGTACGAAACGTTGGATACAAAATCTGATTATGTAAAATTGAGGATAATTCACTGTCGAAAAAAAAACTTCCGTGACATTTTCTGATAATATTCGAAATAAAGTGGGAAAAAAAGAAAAATCAAAATGACCGAATTTACTTTTCTTATGATATCTCAATAACCGGCCCTGATGATCTCGATTTGTTTGAACTGTTCGACAATGCTTCTATGAATGCAACTTTTTCTCCATTTGACCGACCTTCTATCTCTTATGGTTTAAAAGTTACCCATACAATCCCTTTAAAAAAGTGGCCACTCTGTATACCCCACATCATTTCCACGCAGTTTGGGGAAAACATTCCACGGCCACATGACGAGTGGAACAGTTTGTAGACTTTTGTATGGTTGTCCGCGACTCGACCAACGAGGTTTTGGCAAACATACCTGAACCCAAGATGTGAATGCCGTGGCGAAAGACAATTTTTTCCGCTGTCATTCTGACTATTTCCTCTCAGAGAGCCGTAACTATGATCCAACTTTTCAGAATTGAATGTATCCATCCGATCAGTGAGATGGTTATGTTCCTCCCCTCTAGTGATCTGATGATGAAATCACGTGAGTTTTTATCAAAAGCTCCCTCTATATCTATGAATGCACATAAAGCCATTTCATTCAAGTGGAAGACTTAATGAAGTTTCTATCCAAAGTTCCTCTCCCTCTCAAATGGTTTTTCCTCACCATACATTTTCAACTGACGGCGTTTCGGTAGCTCCCACATTCCAGTGGAAGGAACTCTGGCGATTTTTGGGGGCTTGACTGACAGTTTTTTCCCTTCGCACCATCTCTGGCACAGGGCCTGTGATTTGGTATTTCCAATTTATGTGATAATGTTAATCATATCCTTCGCACAGCATCAGAATTCTAGCCACTGCGTTCCGTTGCCCTAAGTGGATCATCTACGAGAAAGTTAACAGTGGGTACTATGCAATTAGACAATTGAAATCTAATTTCAATAAAGCCCAACTTTCAAATGTTTACTTTGCTATTGTATATTCCCATATTTCATCTGATATTGCTGTTTGGGGCTGCTTCACAAAAATTAACAGAATATTTGTCTCGCAGAAGAGGGTAACGAGGCTAATATATAGGATAGAATACAGAGAATCTTGTAGGCAACACTTTATTGGAAATAAAGTAATGTGCGTACCCTGCATTTATATTTACAAATGTATTCTACTTTTCAAAAAACAAATACATAGTTACAATCGGAATTGTGACTTTCATTCATATCCCACCAGGCACGGTGAATTGATAAGGCTTCAGAAACACTCAACTTGTCTGTATGAAAACTGTCCATCCTATAAGGGGGCAAAATTTTATAATCACTTACCTGAAGATATAAAAAACCTAAACAGGGAAACTAATTTCAAAATTAAACTCAAAGAATTCTTGATTAACGGTTGTTTCTATAGTACTGATGAGTATTTCAATCAATGATGTGTATTTGTATATTCATTTGATGGTGCTGTTATATTCCTATGTATTTCTATGTATTATTTTAATCAATCACATGATGTATTTGTATATTCACTCCGTGGAACTGTTATATTTTTATGTATCTGTATGCACAGAATATTTGTAAATTACTTGTTGTCTGACGTATCCTATATAATTTTTTTGTATGATCAAAAAGGATTCAATAAATTTTATTTTATTTACCAGGAATGTCAATTAGTTAGATTAGATTTTATCTCTCTGGTATACAGCATGTACATGAGATAAGTCAATTTCGGTACTCAAAATCACAGGAACAGTTCCTACTTATTTCCAAAATACAAAAAAAAGGTTATGATTTCCAAAGGATCTACCACCTGGCGTTATGAAATTCATTTATGGAGTAGAAGCAATTTTCAAGCAGAAATTCCTTAAGTTCTTTCTTGAATTTTTTGTAATCGTGTTTTTTATGTTTTCTGGAATGTGATTGAAGGCATTAGGTCCTGCATAGCGGGGGGATTTTTATATCCCACCTGTTTGAATAATTTGCTGTGGATATTAATACCGGATCGCGTTGAATACTCATGTATTTTATGAGTTTTTGTGAAGATTTGGTGAAGTTTGGTGAATATAAGTTGATATTTTATACAAATAGATTCCGGTCAAAGTGAGAATTGTATATTTGTGGAAGTAGTCTTTGCAGGATTTGTTCTGGGGAATATTGAAAATGAGCCTCGAAAATATCTTCTGGATTTCAAATAAACGATCCTCTTCTACGGATCATCCCCAGATCAATATATTTGTGTTAAGTAGTTGTAGTAATATGAGTTGAGGGGATGATTATGATTGAAATTGTTTTTTAGTGTCATGAAAGCAAAGTATATGTTATTTAGTTTGGTACACAAGAGGTTTATGTGTTGTTTAAAATCAGTTAACTATCCAGTTGTGTTCCTGAAAACTTTGTATGGGTTGAAAATGTACGTCTAATGAACTAAATATTGAGATATTAGTAGATATCATCCACTTCTTTATATTTGTCGATGAACTCTACTTACTGATACAGCTTTTGTTGAATTGTTTATCAGGTGGTTATTATGGCACCAGTCTGTGAAATTATTTATTACATGTGATAATTTGTGTTCTGAGCCCTTCATGCAATCTGATGCTACAATGATACTGCTATCATCTGCGTATATGAATGTTCTTCCATGCTCAATGGAACATGGAAGATCATTCAAGTACAGAAAGAAATAGAGAGGTCGCAGAACTCATCCTTGCGGAGTGTCAAATTAAATTGGTTTTGTGTCTGAGTATTTATCTTTTATTATAACCTGAAATTCCTATCGGTCATGTATGACTAGATCCAACGGTTTATGGGATTCAATTTTTTTTCTTTTTCACACAGAAACTTCGAATTTAGGGTTTCGAATGCTCTAATGAGATAAAAAAATATACCACAAATAAATTTTCCTTCCTCGCTATGAGAACAGTGAACCATTTTTGTAAAGGCAGTTTCGACTGAGAAGTTTTTTCGAAAATCATGTTGGCATGAAGTTTCTATTTGGGAAGTCAACTATTTCATCATAAACATCAAAAAGCTTTTTCGATTAGTTGAGAGAAGGATGTTAGTACACAGATCCCTCTAAAATTATTCATGATATTATTTCCCCCCTTTTGTGTACTGGAAAAACACCTGATGTTTTCAATTCGGTTGGAAATTAACCTTCACAAATAGAAGTGTTAGATAATTCGAAATTATGGAATGTCTTTCGGTCAATATCTTCATTGAAATTTCGTCGATTCCATTGAAATATTACTTTTTGAAATTGAAATGATCTATGGGCAAAAACCACATGGAGTGGACAGTTGAGATTTTTGAATTACTCAGTAAACATATGGGTAGGTAGGTTCATATCATCGATCTGTTTTTTGAGGAATACTGAGAAATATTTGGCAAAGAGATTGGAAACATCCATGTTGTTTGATATAACGACATTTCCGATTTTTTTTCCCTAGTGTGATATTGACCATATTCCATAATGATTTAGATTTATTATTTGAGTTCAAAATTTCAATTCTCAGAGTAATTCCGATTTCCTTGTCAAATTTTGTTTTCAATGGCTTTTTATTACCCGACTACGGTGGAGCAAAAAGGAGGGTTATGATTTTGACCGGTTTGTATGTATGTATGTATGTGTATGTTCATCTGTTCCCTCATAACTTCTAAACTACTGAAAGGTAAGTGCCATGTGAAGTGGAATGAATAGAAAAATCGAATTAAACGGTTTTCTTCACATAAAGGATTCAATATAAAATTGAACCAGAAAATGGTAGATCTCAGGTGAAAAACAACTACTTTCCTGGCAAATACCACGCAGAACATTGAATGATATTCACCTGAAAATCCATGCATACTTCCATATAATATCAATGGACATTGAATGCAAATGTTTTTCTGATAAGCTCGATTATGTTTAATTTATGTCGTGTTCACCTAACAATCCGCATACCGGTTTCAGGCTTCTTGGCCCTCATCAGTACGGAGTAGTCAACAGCCAAAAGTCAAAGAACTCTGGCTGAAGTGAGACACAACGTAAACAAACCATCATCGATCTTGTAACACCTATAGGTACGCCGGAAAGATAAACTTTAACTGGCGGTACCTAGTGACAGAAAGAAACACTCCGAAAATCTCCCACCTCGATAGGTTTCTAAATAAAGATTCCTTCTCAGTAGATGCAAGCCGTCTAGCATATAGTGAAGATAAGTGCCATGTGAAGTGGAATGAATAGAAAATCGATTAAACGGTTTTCTTCACATAAAGGATTCAATATAAATTGAACCAGAAAATGTAGATCTCAGGTGAAAACAACTACTTTCCTGGCAAATACACGCAGAACATTGAATGATATTCACCTGAAAATCATGCATACTTCCATATAATATCAATGGACATTGAATGCAAATGTTTCTTTCGATAAGCTCGATTATGTTTAATTTATGTCGTGTTCACCTAACAATCGCATACCGGTTTCAGGCTTCTTGGCCTCATCAGTACGAGTAGTCAACCAGCCAAAGTCCAAAGAACTCTGGCTGAAGTGAGACAACGTAAACAAACCATCATCGATCTTGTAACACCTATAGGTACGCCGGAAAGATAAACTTTAACTGGCGGTACCTAGTGACAGAAAGAACACTCGAAAATCTCCCACCTCGATAGGTTTCTAAATAAAGATTCCTTCTCAGTAGGGTGGCCCGTCTAGCATATAGTGAAGATAAGTGCCATGTGAAGTGGAATGAATAGAAAAATCGAATTAAACGGTTTTCTTCACATAAAGGATTCAATATAAAATTGAAGTATGGAAGTATGCATGGATTTTCAGGTGAATATCATTCAATGTTCTGCGTGGTATTTGCCAGGAAAGTAGTTGTTTTTCACCTGAGATCTACCATTTTCTGGTTCAATTTTATATTGAATCCTTTATGTGAAGAAAACCGTTTAATTCGATTTTTCTATTCATTCCACTTCACATGGCACTTATCTTTCACTATATGCTAGACGGGCTTGCCATCCTACTGAGAAGGAATCTTTATTTAGAAACCTATCGAGGTGGGAGATTTTCGGAGTGTTTCTTCCTGTCACTAGGTACCGCCAGTTAAAGTTTATCTTTTCCGGCGTACCTATAGGTGTTACAAGATCGATGATGGTTTGTTTACGTTGTGTCTCACTTCAGCCAGAGTTCTTTGGACTTTTGGCTGGTTGACTACTCCGTACTGATGAGGGCCAAGAAGCCTGAAACCGGTATGCGGATTGTTAGGTGAACACGACATAAATTAAACATAATCGAGCTTATCAGAAAGAAACATTTGCATTCAATGTCCATTGATATTATATGGAAGTATGCATGGATTTTCAGGTGAATATCATTCAATGTTCTGCTGTCACTTCCCAGCAAAGTAGCTGTCTTTCACCTGAGATCTACCATTTTCTGGTTCAATTTATATTGAATCCTTTATGTGAAGAAAACCGTTTAATTCGATTTTTCTATTCATTCCACTTCACATGGCACTTATCTTCACTATATGCTAGACGGGCTTGCCACTCCTACTGAGAAGGAATCTTTATTTAGAAACCTATCGAGGTGGGAGATTTTCGGAGTGTTTCTTTCGTCACTAGGTACCGCCAGTTAAAGTTTATCTTTCCGGCGTACCTATAGGTGTTACAAGATCGATGATGGTTTGTTTACGTTGTGTCTCACTTCAGCCAGAGTTCTTTGGACTTTTGGCTGGTCTGTCTCCGTACTGATGAGGGCCAAGAAGCCTGAAACCGGTATGCGGATTGTTAGGTGAACACGACATAAATTAAACATAATCGAGCTTATCAGAAAGAAACATTTGCATTCAATGTCCATTGATATTATATGGAAGTATGCATGGATTTTCAGGTGAATATCATTCAATGTTCTGCGTGGTATTTGCCAGGAAAGTAGTTGTTTTTCACCTGAGATCTACCATTTTCTGGTTCAATTTTATATTGAATCCTTTATGTGAAGAAACCGTTTAATTCGATTTTTCTATTCATTCCACTTCACATGGCACTTATCTTTCACTATATGCTAGACGGGCTTGCCACTCCTACTGAGAAGGAATCTTTTATTTAGAAACCTATCGAGGTGGGAGATTTTCGGAGTGTTTCTTTCTGTCACTAGGTACCGCCAGTTAAAGTTTATCTTTTCCGGCGTACCTATAGGTGTTACAAGATCGATGATGGTTTGTTTACGTTGTGTCTCACTTCAGCCAGAGTTCTTTGGACTTTTGGCTGGTTGACTACTCCGTACTGATGAGGGCCAAGAAGCCTGAAACCGGTATGCGGATTGTTAGGTGAACACGACATAAATTAAACATAATCGAGCTTATCAGAAAGAAACATTTGCATTCAATGTCCATTGATATTATATGGAAGTATGCATGGATTTTCAGGTGAATATCATTCAATGTTCTGCGTGGTATTTGCCAGGAAAGTAGTTGTTTTTCACCTGAGATCTACCATTTTCTGGTTCAATTTTATATTGAATCCTTTATGTGAAGAAAACCGTTTAATTCGTTTTTCTATTCTAAACTACTACTACATTATTTTACAAATGAGGTATCGTTGGAAGCTTTTGATTCTCTAGAGGACATAAATTCATGAACTGATTTTTTTTAATGATGCCGTGTTGGGTATTAAATGAAAGGGCTTAATTAGCATATTTTATATATTGTTAGTTGTTGCTCGCAGTTTTGCTTACATGCACCCCATATTTGGGAATAATTTCTGAAATTACATATTTTCTCTCCAAACCTACCCAAAATACATATACAGTGTGACCTATTCGAAATGGAACCACCCCTGTAGAATACGCATTTTTCAGTAATTCTCAAAAAAAAAATTTTTGAATATTGAACATCAAAAACTGTATCTTGACACGAATTTTCATAACTTTAGTTTCATTTCCAAGGCACTCTATGGTTTTTTTTCTTCGTCAAAAACGGAAAAAGTTTATTAGGCAATTTTTGTTTTGGAATTTGACTACACCACTGGATCTGTAGTCGTTGAAAATGGAAACCATGGAAATTCTATAGAAAAATATTGGTTAACAACGAAGTTACAACAACTTCAATTTTGGAAACAAAGTATTTGATTATACTTTTTATTTAGATTATAGACATATTTAAAATCTGACAACACTGCCGATACAGAATAGAACACCAGTGAATTTGTACAGCGAAAATCCGAAGTCAATAGCTCATTCCGTTATAACTCCTGAAAGTACGGCGATTTGTGGTGGAAGCGATTTTGTAATAAAAATCTGACTACGCCACTGGATTTGTGAATTATATTCCCTTAAAATCATGTACTCAAGTTTAGGTTATAAGTGTATTCGACAATAACAGAAAATTAAAAATTCATTTTGAAGTTATGCAGTCTTCCATAGCCGATAAAAACAAAATGAACCGAATCAAGTTTTAAAGAATCAAAATTATTTATTCAATAATAAAACAGAATGCAGGACAAAAAATGTCACTTTTAAATCCTGCAAAACTCAAATGAAAACAAGCTTTTAGAAAAGTTATCAATAATTTGAGGAAAGCTGAACTAATACATTAGGCATAGGTATTGTACTAAATCAATAGTAGGCTGTGAGTTGGTACACCACAAATCGCTCACATTACCATACTTTCAGGAGTTATAACTGTAGAACGGAATGAGCTATTGACTTCGGATCTTCGCTGCACAAATTGACTGGTGTTCTACTTTGTATCGGCAGTGTTGCCAGATTTCAAATATGTCTTTAATCTAAATAACAATGATAATCAAATACTTTGTTTCCAAAATTAATGTTGTTGTAACTTCGTTGTTAACCAATATTTTTTTATGAAATTCTCATGGTTTCCATTTATAACGACTACAAATCCAGTGGTGTAGTCAAATTTCAAAACAAAAATTGCCCAATAAACTTTTGCCGTTTTTGACAAAGAAAAAGAACCATAGAGTGCCTTGGAAATGAAACTAAAGTTATGAAAATTTGTGTCAAGATACAGTTTTTACGGCTCAATATTAAAAAAAATATTCTTGAGATTGACTGAAAAATGCGTATTCTACAGGGGTGGTTCCATTTTAAATGGGTCACACTGTATAATAAATACGTGTTTCATTATAGACTATGGTACATATGTTGAAATCTCATAAAAAAACGTGTGTAATAATAATGACATGAATAGGGAGTACCTCCCAGCGGTGAAGACAGTAACCTTCGCCTTTGGGCTAATGTTATTCATTGCGACAGTAAATACTGGTTGTGCCGTTGTGTCGTTGTGTACCCGATAACGCAGGGGAGCAACCGCCGCTATAGTCCGTGAAATAAAGGCAAGTGGTAATAAAACCACTTATCAGATCAAATTCAAGTACGAACTGCTAGAAAAAACCCATTTTGCATACTAAATGAGAGTTTATTATTCCACGCCTTTATTTCACGGACTATATCAAAGTGTCCTTACAATTACATTAACGATCTTCGTTTCGATATTTTGAGTTGATACTCAAGGTTTAATTTGTGTTTTAGGATATAATATTGTGAGTATGTTATAGGTAGTACTACAACTAATATCAATTGAAATAGTTTGTGGCATTCAGACGAGAAAATGAAAACTAGAACTGAAAAATGAAAATGTAGATCGGCCAGGATTCGAACCTGGGACCTTTCGATTTCTAGTCGAACGCTCTTCCAACTGTACCACCAGTCCATGTTCGAAACCGGCGATTCACACTTTAGAATTCAGTTCTGTGTTAGTGACGAAGATGATGAGGGTTAATGTGATGCATGAAAACATTCACGCATGCACACCTAATGAAATTATATTGGTCTATCCCGCTGGTGTTAATCGTGTTTACGATTTTCGACCAACTTCAGATATTCAATTACAGACGCTATCCATTTCATTACTACAACTAATATTTCTTCATGAAATATTTTTGGTTTTTAAATTAATTCGTTACGTTGTAATCATAACATTATTTTTATCGTGGATTTTTCAATTCACAGAGAAATCTCTCTTTTCAATATTCAATTGAGAATGTTTCCCCTTTCATCATGAATACCTATTTTGTTATCTGTAGTAACACTATAAAAAAATCTAAACTTTGTAAATAATTACATCATCAAACAATTGATGAGTAATTATATCTTTATATTCCGAAGAAATACGTTTTCATAACCAGAAGACATATTAAATTACAAATAAATAAAAATAAAGGTAAAAAAGTAAGTTCAAAAACTAAAACCCGACTACTGAACAATCACACTCTAAAAATTATGAAACTAGAAAATATTCTCATATGGAATTGTTATGTACAATCTATTCAATATTTATCGTATAATAAATGAAAAACTTACACGTAATATATTTTACTGTTTTCAATAAATATTCATAGAGATAGTCGTGGTCATATGCCACTTTGCTCTTGAGCTTATGATCGCTCACTACTGTTAAATTGTATTGTTTTGTAAGGTGGCATATGACCACGGCTATCCCCTGAACCTCACTATGAATATGTATTAAATGCATTGAAATATATTATTAAATAGACGATAAATATTGAATGGTTTGTACATAATAATTTCATAATTTTTAGATCGTGATTTTTCAGTAGTCGAGTTTTAGTTTTTGAACTTAGTTTTTTTCTGCTTATTTTGTTCACAGTAGTTATTGTCTCCTGAAATGGTTTTTCTAACCCAATTTAAGTGTTCTGGTTTATCTATTTCAAATAACAGCTCATCTGGTGAAGTTATTTTTTGTTTTGCGTGATCATCAGTTGAACTGAACATTCGATTTTTTGTGTCCTAAAACAAATTTCGAAACACCATTTGAAATGTCGACGAATTATTTGAATATTTCATCAATATTTTATGTTTTTTCAGGTATGAATTTTTTCGTCCATATTTGAATTCCGCAACTGACTGTTTATCGTATCTCCTGACCTCTTTTACCTCAAATTTGTTTTGGGAACGGGTGGTCATTTTATATCTGAGAGTGTGTCCCAAATGATCGGAAAACCCTAGAGTTCACAACATTAGTTGAATAATCATTAATATTTGTGATGATATAATCTATGCCACTCTCTGTGATTTTTTCACCGTATTTTCCTATTATAGTAGTTCCTTTGCTGATTGATTGAAGTTGGTTTGAACTGATAAGATCATATAGTTGTTTATACGGAAAAGATGTGGGATCTAGAAAGTTCATATTCACGTCGCCACATATTGTTATCCAGGAATTTCTGATGGTAGCTTTCAAGAGTAATTATTCAAGTTTATCCAAGAATATATCAAAACTACCTCTGGGAGGTCTTTATGTTGAAATACTACATGTATCTTCATTGACTTCGATGGCAGAGCACTAAGAACTCATTAACAAAGATATTTTTCCCAGATATTCTAAGAATTTATAGTTGTTTTTTTTTTCTTCTGACCTTTGGATGAATATTGATGCTGTGCCTCCATGCTTCTGATTTTCTCTACAAAATTGAGATGCTAACACATACTCGGAAAGCAGAATGCTTTCAATGTAAATTTTCCATCCAGTGTTCGGAAAGACAAATGGTTTTTGTGATCTCACGATCACAAAGTAATTCCATTAGAATCATTTCATTTATTAGACTTTGAACATTCATACTGAGAATATCAAAATTATTGAATAAACATTCATTTTCTTGGATTTTATCTGCTATTTTCCCTGTAGAAATGTTGTCATTTATTCCTGTTTTTCTCTCCTCTCCATTTCCAACAGTGGAAGGTCATCCAGATCGAAAAACGAGTCTATTGACAATAGCCCTTAGGGCCAGACTTCAGGATTGTACACCTCCTCGACATGTTGCATTGGGAATGTTACGAGCATGGAACACTTCGATTCTGTTTTGCTCAGTGTTTCGTAGTTGAAGGGAATATGGGGTACAGTGCAGTCCTGAAAGGAAAGAAGAAACCCCATCCATCCTATCCATCGCTTATTCTGAATTTGATGACCTCGTCATATGATGCTGATATAATTCAGCAATTTTCCAAGTAGTTTCTCGATCTAGATGCATATCAACTTACTGATTTCTCTGCATTTGATTCTGGTAGCCCGTTATTGAACACTCTTCCAATGTCGTGCAAAGCAGCTAGTTCAATTTCTCTTTCCATCAGTGGGTGATTTTTCTCACGAAATTGATAAGTCCTAGGCATACTGGTGAAAATTGAGGGGATTATCCTGCATTATCTTCTCCCCATTTCGTAAAAGTTGGGTAGGGATTCATTCACCCGTCCTGCCTTCTATAGTGTGTCACATTCCTCTTCTACACATCCCCGTATCTTCCGTAATTTTTGGAGAAGAATTCTGTAATTTACACGATCGATAGATATACTGTGGTTCAAGCCAAATTTTCTCATGGGGTTCACCTGAGGGACATACACTGAGTGCCAGGAGCGATGGATGAACCGAGTTTTGCGAAAAATAATATTAAATTCTTACGAATTCGTGATCAGGACATCAACTTCAGTACCAATCCATATTTTCGCTGAAAAATTTTCAGTTCTGAAAAATCCGAATTTGTCTTACTTCCCATGGAAATGCCCCCGTAACTTCCGTAATTATTGGAGTGGAATTCTGTAATTTTCACGATCGGTAGATATATTGAAGGTCAGTCAAAATTTTTTCATGGGATTTATTCGAAAGACATACACTGCGCGCCAGGACCGATGAATATACCGATTTTTGCAAAAAATAATATAAGGGGGCAAGATAGGCTCAAAACTCCAACTGATTCGTTATCAGGGCATCAATTTCAGTACCAATCCATAGGTGGTACTGAAGTTGATGTCCTTATCACGAATCCGTGAGAATTTGGGCATATCTTGCCCCCTTATATTGTTTTTCGCAAAAATCAATATATCCATCGCCTCTGGCGCGCAGTGTATGTCACTCAGATCAACCCCAGAAAGGATTCAGACTCATTTTTGTTATATCTTACGATCGTAAACATTACAGAATTCTACTACAATCATTACGGAAGATACTGGGGCGTTTCCATGGGAAGTGGGACAAAATGGGATGTTTCAGAACCGAAAATTTTTCAGAGAAAATATGGAATGGTACTGAAATTGATATCCTGATCACGAATCCGTGAGTAGTTTGAGCATAACTTGCCACCTTATATTATTTTTCGCAAAAATCAATATGTCCATCGCTCCTGGCGCGCAGTGTACGTCACTCAGATTTAGACTTATCCTCGGTATATCTCATGATCGTAGAAATAACAGAATTCTACTACAATCGTTACGGAAGATACGGGGGCGTTTCTATGGGAAGTGAAACAAATTCGGATTTTTCAGAACTGAAATTTTTTGGCGAAAATATGGATTGGTACTAAAGTTGATGTTTTGATCACAAATCCGTGAGAATTTTGAGCCTATCCTGCCCCTTCTATTATTTTTCGCAAAACTCAGTATGTCCATCGCTCCTGGCGCACAGTGTATGACACTCAGGTCAACTCCATGAGAAAATTTAGGCTGAACCCCAATATATCTACCGATCGTGGAAATCACAGAATTCTACTCCAATAATTACGGAAGATACGGGGGTGTTTCCATATTATTGATGATATTGTTCGAGCCTCAGACAAAGGTGGGTGTACTGTTTTGGTCTTGCTAGATTTTAACAGAGCTTTCGACACTATCAACCATGAACTATTGCTTGAAATTCTACGTTACATAGGACTGTCGAATAATGCTATGAATCTCATGGCATTATACCTTCGAGGTGGTAAGCAAATGGTTTTGGTTGATGGGCAATCCTCTAATTATATGGATTTAAAATGTGGAGTCCCCTAGGGTTCCATATTGGGGCCATTGCTTTCTGCTATATATACTTCCTGTCTGGTGAAATCTCTTCAGATTTGTAATGTCCACCTGTATGCAGATGTTACTCAAATTTATTATAGTTTTCATCCCAGTACGTAGTGGAGTCATGTGACCTTATAAATGAGGAACTTGATAGGTTCATTGAAGTTGCAGAGGATCACTGTCTTAGTATTAATTGCAGTAAATCTAATGTTATTCTTTTTGGCAACAAAAACAAACGAGATGAGATTTCTGATAGTGTAAGTATTGTAATAAAAAATGAAGTACTTCAAAACGTAAGTGAAGCCAAATGTTCGGGGATAATATTGGACTCCAATTTAAAATTTGAAAAACACATAAATCAGATTATTCAACGTGCATACCTTTCTCTCAAAACTATTTATGGCGATAGATATTTCCTCCCTATTCAAATAAAATCAAATCTGTGTGAGTTATTAATACTGTCCATATTTAATTATGCAAATATACTCTATGGTCCATTCTTGTCCAGCCAATATAAAGTAAAAATACAAAAAGCACAAAACTCATGCTTACGATTAATATTTGGTATCCGCAGAAGAGAACATATCTCACACAAATGGAAAGATAATGGTTGGCTAAATATGAGCAATAGAAGGAGATTACATGCTGCTGTTTTTTTTCAAAAAATTATTTTCGATAAAACACCCTCATATTCGCACAGAAGAATCACCTATCGATCTGATATACATAATCTAAATATCCGATATAACGGAACCCTTTCACCGCCAATCTTCGGACTAGAAATATTCAGGCGTAGTTACACTCATCAAATATGTTCAATATACAATCAGGTCCCTACCATGTTAAAATCCTTCAGTTTGCAAAGATTCAAGAAGGCCATAAGAAACATTTGTTTTCAATGCAATCCTGATATACGAACGATGGAAATAAGATTAGGAATAGCTGTAATTGTTTAACTTTCATTCTTTTATTTTTTTATATATTGTTAAGTTCAACACACCTAGCTATATACTTAAGGTTAAGTGGGAGAACAGTTTATGAGCTGATTTTATATCATCTTATAAACTGAACTTCGCCTTTCGCTTTGGGCCTAATTCACATTATATATATATTCTTGTTATCTATATATGTAAGCAATAGAGTCGTTTATTATTATTATTAGAAGTGAGACACACTGTAGATAAGTACCACCTGTGCCATCGACCATTGTGTTGGGAAGTAGCTGAGGAATGGAATGTATTGGTGGTCCTCCTGCAGTAGAAGTGTTTTTTACGGAGAATCTCTAATGGTTGTCTTTTTGAGACCGTAAAGGAGCAGCGGTCCTTTCATCAAGCCAAAGTTTGGGATAGTTTCTGGTGGATTCTAATGCTAGTGATTACGACCATAACAGGAAAAAAATTAATCGTGAGACAACAAGAAATTCCTTCTATCAAGTATATTATGATCTACTAGATTCGGTAAGTATTCAATCTGGGAGCAAGGATCATATTGAAATTCATAGTAACATGTGCATTCTTGAGGAAAAACATCGATATCATCAGAGATTTGGATCAACAAATGTTAGAACAATGAAAAATAGAAAATCCATGTTCACCGAGTTGAAACCTTGACTTTGCAAAATATCATCGAAAGTGCACACTCTAAAGCGCTGAAACAATTGATTTGTAAGCTGAAACTTCCACAATTCGAACTCAAGGAGTTCGGAGAAGTTGACTCGAAATCGGCTACCTTCCTGGATTCAGTTTGAATGCGTATATAATGATGAAGAGACGAACAATGTAGATGTATTCGAATACATGATTCAATTGAAGTTTCCGAATTCAAAAGCTCATCTAATTGTTCGAAGTTATACGGGGACTGGTGACAAATATGCAATGCTATGAATAACGTCACCATATTTCTCAGTGGGGGATATTTCCCACTGAAATACTATGAGACAGAAGTGACATTGAAATAAAAACAGCTCTCTGTCTGACAAAATAGTGTATGAACTCAGAGCCATGGGACGTTCGGTTGCATATATTGAACATTTTGCTGCTTTCCGTTAGTTTATTTCTTCTTCGGAGAAGATTCGCAGAGAATAATGATATTAATAATAATAATTTGGTTGAAAATTGGAAGGCTTTCAGTCGATACAATAAAAGGGAAATATTTTAAATGATTATATGAAAATCATGTAAATATAATATATTGAAACTCAATTATTCAAATGACGAAAAATTACTTCTTTGAAACGAACTTAATGTATGATAATGACCTAACCTTGCTCCATACAGATTGTCGTGAAAATTTGTGATTGTAAATTTTTTATAGCAATGAAAATAATCGAGAAACGGGGGGCACATACAATGCATAATTGATGCATGAATAGTTCACCTGAGTCATTAACAATTTTATTGCACTGCAAATGATTCGACCTACTGTGAGAGTTTTCTCAGCGACAGCAACTCCCCACACTCCTTGGTTTACTTGAAGCTCATCGTATTGCTTTTTGTATTTTATGCTCAGTTGCTTTGGAGAATAACAAGAAGATTGATAGATATCTTGTAGTAAAGTCAAAAATATGGTTGATTTTGACTCGTTGTTTTCTGAGTTCATTTCATATCTCCATACTGTTCTTATTCGATATCGAATCGAATCGAATAGGGTAGGTGCTGTTCGAATATTTTGTGGCGACCGTGACAGGACAGTTTTGAAGAAATGAAGATATCACAGAGACTCGGAGAGATTCATAAAGTATCGTTTGAACGAATATAGTATGCTATTATCAAGGTACTGCAAACGCCGAATCCCGATTTAAGTATAATACAAGGGAATTTTAGTATACGTGATCAGAAGATGGAGGCCATTGTAGATTTCTATAAGAAGCTCCATAAAAATTTGGGAAGTGACTAGTGAAGAGAGACAGAAATATAAACTAGGCATGACCGAGAGTTCTTCTCCGGTTCCACGTATCACAGTTATATTACAAGCTTTTATTTAGTTTCACCTGTTCCATTTGTCTGCGTCTCTGTCTGTCATAAAATCTTGCAAGTTAAATTTGACCCACTTCTAATCGTCCCACTGATTTGAAATTTGGCAGGTGTAGGTACATAATTCCGGTGACAGTGCATAATGGAACTTTTGTTACGGAAAAAACAATATGGCGGATAATTTTCGTGATTATGGCTCGATTCTATTCAAAATTGGAATCTAGGGGTTTTCTGTCAAAATTCGAAAATTCATCATGGCGGACAAGTTTTGTGATAATGGTCCAATTCTATTCAAAATTGGTATGTGGGAGTTTTTGGTAGCGAAGATTTTTTTTATAAGCTTTCATTTAGTTTCTTTTGTCCTGGTGTCTGTCTGTCTGTGAGTCTGTCTGTAATCAAATCTTGCAAGTTAAAGGACCCCGCAAAATCCTAATGGAAAATGGCTCTCGGCTAAATTCGCTGAAACTCTGCAAAAAGATAGTACTCGATATGCTGATCAAAAGTCTTAATGGGCACAACCCTCCATTTTCAACCCCAGACCCCTACAGCCCCCCAAAGCCCCCAAATACACTTTCCGGTGTGTTAATGCATAACAGTTTCAATTCATCTTCAAAGCGGTTCCTTTCACTGTCCACCCCTTTCTCAAACCAAATATATATATATATATATATATATATATATATAAAAAGGGGGAATAGGGTTTAAATGAACTATGAAAAACTCTTTAATACGTTGGACCGAGCTTTCGTTTCAATTTTGAAACTTCTTCGGGGTCCTAAAATATGTGAAATACATACTATATTGGTACAAGTTCAACAACTTTGAATAATCGTATTATCTCTCACAGAAGTGATATAAGACTCAACAAGAAATCATGTGCATTAGCTCAACATGCTATTGAAACAGGCCATAAAATATCATTCGAAGAAGCATAAGTTTTACATTCAGAAAAAAATTTCTCTGAAAGATTATTTCTTGAAATGATTGAAATTAATAAATCCAATCAAAATATGAACAAATGGATTAAAACTGATGATTCTCAAAGAATAAATATAAAAAAAATCAACACACCCACTACTTATTTTTTATTTTTTTGACAATTAATCATAGGTTGTCAATTCAAATCCTTCAATGTCACTCGAAACGTCAAAGATATAACACCATTCCGACAAATATTTACATATTTTACGTTTTTTTTAAGTTAATATTCATTAATCAACCACTCAGATCACTGAGTACTTCCTTCATTTTAAGTATTTTTTTTCTCAATAATGTAATTTACATATTTTAGGACCCTGAAGAAGTTTCAAAATTGAAACGAAAGCTCGGTACAACGTATTAAAGAGTTTTTCATAGTTCAACATTTGTGCTGACTGAAGATCCCCGTTATTCCCCACTATTCATACCAATTTTCAGTCGTTATTTCTAAATTCATATATATATATATATATATATATATATAATAATAATAATGATAATAATAATATTTATTCAGTTTGGTATGTTCACAGGAAGTTTACATGAGTTAACCAATCAAATGTGTGAAAAAATATGGTTCCCATAAAAAGTGTATACCTCGTACATGGGTAAATGGATTAAAGTTAATTGAATAGAATAATGATGAATAATGATGATGATGAGTGAGTGAATGATGATAACACACATATATATTTTAATAAATTATTATTGTTTTTCAACACTACATGATTGATAATAATTAAAAACAGAAAATAATGAATTTCAAGAATATTGATTTTTTGTATCTATACATTGATATATTTGCGTTTTTGGTTGTTTTTTTATCCACGATTTCAGTTTTTCCTTGAATGGTGGAATTAAATTCATTTCTTTGAGTGAAATTGGAATCGAATTATATGTTTTCGGACCTAGAAAGTGAAACGACATCTGTAACACATTTTTTGGGGGTTTTGGAGTACGTATAGACCCAGTTTTGTATCTTGTGTTGTATTTGTGATTTATTTCATTGAGTTCACTGCGATGAAGGTGTTGCCTCAATACAATCTGGTAATAACATATTTGTCTGATGTCAAGTAAGTCCGTTTCTGAGAATAAGTAATTTGTATTGTATGTAAAGGGTTTTCTATACATACATTTAATTATCATTCTCTGGATTGTTTCCAACGGTTCAAGATTATTTTCGTTGGCAGGTCCCCAAGCAATGATACCATAAGTGAGATGACTTTCGATCAGAGAATAGTATAGAATCGGATATCGGATATCGGATATCGGATATCGGATATCGGATATCGGATATCGGATATCGGATATCGGATATCGGATATCGGATATCGGATATCGGATATCGGATATCGGATATCGGATATCGGATATCGGATATCGGATATCGGATATCGGATATCGGATATCGGATATCGGATATCGGATATCGGATATCGGATATCGGATATCGGATATCGGATATCGGATATCGGATATCGGATATCAGATATCGGATATCGGATATCGGATATCGGATATCGGATATCGGATATCGGATATCGGATATCGGATATCGGATATCGGATATCGGATATCGGATATCGGATATCGGATCGGATATCGGATTCGGATATCGGATATCGGATATCGGATATCGGATATCGGATACGGATAGAGGATATCGTATCGGATATCGGATTTCGAGTGTTTCACGTAAATACTTTTTTGTCAGGTAATGAATATGTTTATTCCATTTGAGGTGATTATCGATAAATATACCAAGGTATTTGACTGTCCGTAGACTGGATTATTACCATACCTTTTTCACTATTAATGTTCAGTTCATTGAATTTTGGAAGATATTTTTCATGGGATATGAATGGTACAAATACAGTTTTATCAAAGTTCACTCTCAGCAGGCGGCTGTCAAACCAATCAATTATTGTTCCAAGGTCTTTAATATATACATATACATAATAAAAACTTCGAAAGATTGAAATGAAACAATTAGAGAACCTTGAAATTGTGTAATGGGGCGCTAATGAAGGGTTGGGTGGGGGTGTGGGGCTGAGGGCGAAGTGTGGTGAGGATAGAATGTAGGATTTGGTTGGAGAAAGGGGTGGGCAGTGAAAGGAAACGCTTTGAGGATGAATTCAAACTGTTATGCATTAACACACCGGAAAGTGTACTTTGGGGGCTGTAGGGGGTCTGGGGTTGAAAATGGAGGGTTGTGCCTTTTGAGACTTTTGATCAGCATACCGAATACTATCTTTCTACAGAGTTTCAGCGAATTTAGCCGAGAGCCATTTTCCATAAGGATTTTGCGGGGTACTTTGACCCACATTTAATCGTCCGATTGATTTGAAATTTGGCAGGTGTACACAATTCTGGTGACAATGCATTATGAAAAATTTGTAGGAAAAAAAATGGCGCCATCAATATGGCGGACGATTTTTGTGATTATGGTCCGATTCTATTGAAAATTGGTATCTAGGTGTTTTCGGGGTCGGAGATTATGATTTTTTAAATATGGTGGCCCCAAAATGGCGTACTTGTTCTGTGATTATGATCCGATTTCATTCGTAATTGGTATGTGGGGTTTTTGGGGTGAGAGACTGGGATTTTTTTTTTGTCAAAATTCATAAATGAATTAGTTGGAAATCACTGAACTAGTTCTTTAACATCATAAATACTCAAAATAAAAAATAAATTGACTATACTTTTTTTCTAAACAAGCTCTTATCAGTTGTTAATTGAAAAAACAAAACTTAAAAGTTAAAAATGAAAATTATAAAAAAAAACAAGATAAGCTTTTATTCATACAAGTGCACTAAAAAGATGAAATAATTTCTTTCATTGTTTGATCTAGGTTATCCTGTGAGTAACAGATTCAAAAGCTTGCCGCGGATACAAAATGGGTAATCTTGAGCGGCAAGATTTTGAATCTGTTACTTACAGAATAACCTAGATCAAAATACGTAATATTTTTTTTTTGTGCATTTGAATAAATAAAAGCTTGTCTATAAAATATTTTTTTTTGAGAGAGATCAGTTGTTTTTCACATTTGAGTCTACCTATGGTCAATTTATTTGCGGAGAAAAACAGTTATGGAGAGAAAAGGTCGGCATCCTGATGGTTAAAAAGATCAAAAAAAGAGAAGGCGAAAAGGTCAGTTCATTCCTGAGAAAGAAAGTATTAGAGTTTGACAGCAGGTACAAGATACCGTTTGATGCCAGAGAACCAGAGTTTGGTCACTTCGTTTCTAGGGAGTATCCTTCTTATGAAATTGATATTTTTATATTTTTGAAGTATTCAATTTTTATCAAATCGTTATTATATTCTATGATCTCTCTTTTTCCTCAATTGAATTCGGAATCAATGGAATCCAGGATAAAAATAATGTTATATCAGAAGTCGTAATAGTTCCACCACAAGAACCGATGATCAGTTTGCTGTCAGAGAAAAATAGTTCGTTTTCAGTGACGAAGAGTTCTCCGAAAGAAAAGCCCATTATAGAAATACCAGATTTTGTCAGAGGAAGACAATGTTGGCAGTTTGTCACCAGAGATAAGAAAGTCAGTCAGGTCAACAACCTGCAGAGAATTTGGACAACTTGCTTCTCGAAAGTATCCTTATTTCAAAGAAAGTTCATTGTTAGGGTTGATTTTTCGTGTATTTAATATTTGGCTTTTATTTCATTTAATATTATTAATTGATGATACTTTTCTAACTGAAAACATAGATTTTGAAGTCACAGGGTTCAAGAGAAAAATCAATATTGCATTGAAAGTTGCATTCCCTCAAAACAACAAACTAGAAATTGGCCTATGTTTCACATATACATTCCAAATATCAACAAGAACTATGGGTATCCAATACAAACAATGTCGCCCATCGTATCACATCGAATGCATTTTGGGGCATAATTTAAATATTAATCAGAATGTTTTTTTTTCGTCCCTCGTGTTTGGTTAAGACAATTGACTTACATTATTATTTTTGTTCATTTAAATTTCCACATCATTTTCATTTTATGCAAAATGATCAATATTTGATCAAAAATATTTTTGAGAAACTATAGTTTTTATATTTTAACATCTTGGTAATACGTCATTTCGGAAACATAATGTCATTTCGAACTCTACATTCTATTTCAATAACTATAATATGAATTGATCTGAGACACTGAATGATGATTATACTAATCAACTGTGCTTATATTCCAACCAAAGACACTACACACTGAATTTGACAATTTAAATATGGTTTAAATTTTAATAAAAACTTGGGTTTTTGACTGATGTCTGAAATGTGTCTGTAAATGCGTTTAATACCCACAACTATGAAACAAATCGCCAAATTACGTTTTGATCGCAAATCCTCCACCATTCATTTCAGATTGTGACTTTTATTGCAGTTATTTTACATATAATTTTTTTTAAGTAGGTTTCAATCCGTTTCCGGAATGATGAGTTCTGTGACACTAACAAAAAAAAATTATAAATCTCCTACCATTGGATATCTTTCGCGCGGCAGGTTCGATATATATATATATATAAAATCATTTAAAAATAAAAAAATTGAGGCCTTAAACATATTTCGATTTTCAACTTGTGATTTGCAGTAATAAGCGAGGACACAAGAAATTATTATAGTATTAAATATGCTTTAAAATACATAACGCATATATGAATGTACCCAGAAAAATTTTTTTAGTCAAATTTCAATTACAGCAGTTCCCATTCGTTTGTGAAAATCAGCAAATTTTGAAGCTACTAACAGTGGCGCTCTGTGTGATGTAAACGACCGAGCAGCCAAAGGCGAAATCGGCTTGATTATGACGTTAAACTTAAACAATAAATGTCAGAACTGAGACAATATTCGAAATGCCAAGCGACGATGGTAGATCAGAAGGATGTAAAAACATCCGATCTGTCATAAAGCAATATATTGTCGATTTTACAGTGCACATAAACCTTGTTATTTTCGATATTATGAATCATTGTGGTTCATCAAAACGATTTCTAATAAAGAGAAAGCCAATCATTAATTCTTGTTATGGAGGCGTGGCCTAAGATTTGAAAATATGGCAGTGATGCAGAATTGATTGAAGTTGTCAACTACAGGTATGAATACCAAGTGTTGGCTCCAGATGAGCCGACACACTTTGGTCCATACAGGCCCGATGTACTTGACATTGCCCTGGCCAGGAATATCACCTGGAACTGGGATATACACGTCCTCGCCGAGTTGGGCTCTGATCACAATCCGGTGATTTTATCACTGGGAGGTGATCCACCGCCCAAGACGGGTCGCATGTGTACCAAGGTGAACTGGGAGAGATTCCGTTCGCTTCTGGAGACAGGTTACTGCGCTCCTGAGAGAATAGATTCTCCACTCGAGTTGGATGAGGCCGTAGCGCTACGAACTCACCATCAAAAATTTTTAAGAGGATTTCCACCTGCCTCTGAGTTTGATAAAGTGGATCAAGTCGTTTCTCTTCGGTAGGACATTTCAAGTCAGGGTCGACAATTCTCTCACGGATTCGAGAGAAATTGAGGCCGTTGTTCCTCAGGGGGCAGTACTGTCTCCTATATTATACGCCATCTACACGTCAGATATTCCAAGAAGCGAACATGTGAAGGCCTTTCTGTTTGCCAATGATACGGCTTTGCTTTCTCCTGCAGCTGACCACCTGATGGGTGTCGTTTACTTGCAGAATGCATTAGACGACCTCCAGCAGTGGTATCTGGAGTGGAAGATAAAGCTTAATCCTGAAAAAACACAAGCGATTTCGATGGGTCGCAAGAGGAGCAACCCGGAGAGGGAAGTGACTATCTCTGGAAGAGAGATAGAATGGTCAGAGCAGGTCAAGTACCTGGGAGTTACTCTGGATCGCCGTCTCACCTGGAGACCACACGTCAATACTGTCAGAGACAAAATCGTCCAGAAGATCTGTGCACTATATTCCCTGATTGACAGGAAGAGCAAACTGTCCCTTAAAAACAAAGTCACGATTTACAAAATGATGTTCAGGCCTGTCATTTTGTATGCTTCGGCCGCCTGGGGCCAAATCTGCAGGTCTAGCATTGGCATCCTGAATGAGAGTCCTGCGGATAATAGATATATATCTTTATTCGTTCTGTTAATTTACATACCTCATAGAAGTGTAGAACATGTCAAATAAATAATCTTAAATATAATTACAATTACAATGATTACGGTAAAATATTTACATATACGTCGTTTCATACTGCCTGTCATAATAAAATCATTGAAAATGTATAAAATTGAGAAACTTGCACAGATATTAAAAGGGAAAGTAATCAAATCCCAACTACCAGACTTGTCGAATAGCGTTAAAAACGAAATAATGGGTATTTAAATAAACATACTCTAATAGGTACCGACATACACTTACACAGACACCTTTGTATATACACATACATAGTAAGTAAGTTGTCTTTATTCGTTCTGTCGAATAATATACCTCATAGAGGTGTAGAACATGTCAAATAAATAATCTTAAATATTACATTAGGGTAAAATGACTTAAGTAAGTATTTATATACATAATAATACATTTAATACATTTAAAAAATTATTATGAGATTCACCCGCAAATTAATTCCAGTTATCCAGAATAAATTTCAGGATGAATACATTAAATAAATTATTATCCTACTGTTATTTGGTAGCTTATTCCATATTTTCACCATACATTTTTACTCAAAAAAACTTTGAGTCTTTTTTTAATAATTCCATTTTTCATTAACCTACTGTTATTTGGTAGCTTATTCCATATTTTCACCAAACTATACTGCACATTTTTTTGGATATACGTATATTTAACTTTATCATTTCGTAAATCACATTTACTCCGCGAATTGTGCTTATGAGATACTACCCTGTCATTAAACAAGTATTTATTATTTAAAACAAAATTAATTGATTCATATATATATAAAGAGATAACTGTCAATATATTATTTTCTCTAGATGGGGGTTTGCAACTTTCGCGACGGGCAACTTTAAAAATTTTCCTCACACATTTTTTCTGAAGAATAAGTACTCTCTGTATGTGGGAAGAGTTTCCCCAAAATATTATTCCCTAACGGAGTTTGGACTGTACATATGCGTGATACGACATTAGAGCAGCATTCACATTAATATTTTCAGAGAGTACATATAAGGCATATGTATATTTTGATAGATCTCGAGTCAACTGATCTATATGAGATTTCCAATCTAGACGATGATCTATTATCACCCCCAAAAAAGACATATTGCTGGATGTTTCAACAACTGCATTGTCGATTACTATGTTTAATGCGTTGGTTTTTCTATCAAAATGCATAATTTGGGTTTTATTTACATTTAACAAAAGATTATTGTCTAAGAACCATCCGTTTAACTTTTGTAAATTTCCATTGACCGTTCCAACAGCCGACAATGAGTTATCTTCATTGATGATCAAGGATGTATCATCTGCATACAATATAACAGCTTGCTTAACTATTCCTGGAAGTTCGTTTGTGTATAAAATGTACAAAAGTGGGCCTCAAATTGAACCCTGTGGTACCCCTCTTTCAATTATAGCCATTTCTGATTTAATGAGGTTTCCGCTTTCATCCTTTTCTACCACAAATTGTTGACTGTTACATAGATAAGATGCAAGCAGTCTATACGCCACTCCACGAATTCCATATTTTTCCATTTTGTCCAGTAATATCTTATATTCCACACTATCGAAGGCTTTCGAGAGATCTAAGCACACTGCTAAAGTGCACTTGCCATCATTTTGAGCATCAAGAATTTTTTCCAGAGCTTTATAAATTGCCAATGCCGTTGTTCGTCCCTTTCTAAAGCCGTTTTGACATTCCGTTATGACTTTATATTTTTCTAAAAAGTTCATCAGTCGTTTATGAATCAGTTTTTCTGGGATTTTGCTCAAATTGGGAAGCAGAGATATAGGTCTATAATTTTTTAACTCATCTTTTTTTCCTTTTTTAAATATGGCTTTTATGTGAGCTACTTTTAATTTTTCCGGAAAGATTCCCGTTTCAAAACAGAGATTCATAATATAAGCCAAAGGAATTGCTATCAAATCTGCTACATTCTTCAGGAGTGAAATAGGTATTTCATCAAAACCCACTGATTTCTTATTTTTTAAGCTATTTATGCATTCAATTATTTCTAAAGGGGTAACTTCATCTAGAAATATACTATTAGGACAGTAATTTGGTATTTCACAAGTAGTATTGGATTTAGTTCTTACGTTTGGACATGCATTCAAGAAATAATTATTTGCCTGATCCAAGATACTTTTTCTTTCGCAGTCAAAGTGATTAAAAATTTTTTTTTTTATTGAGCTCTTCTTTGTTATATTATTTATCAAACCCCAGGTGGCCTTCCCTTTATTTTCCGCTGTGTTTATTACTTCTAAACTATTTAGCACTTTCGCTTCCTTAATAACTTTTTTCAAAATTTTACTATAATGTCTATAATACTCCTTGGTTACTAGTCCTCTACTAAGTTTTTCAAATATTATTCGTTTGTTTTTGCATGATACTTTGATCCCAGCCGTTATCTATGTTTTGGAACTATGTTTATTAGAATAATATTTCTTTTTTGGCATGATTCGGTTCATTAATCCAGAAATAATATTTAGAAACAAGGAATATGCCTCATTTGCATCTGAATTTTTGAGGACTACGTCCCAGTTTTCAGACTGCAGCTCATCTCTGAAATGTTTCAATTTTGTTTTGGAGAATATTCTTTTAGTTTGATATGTTACTTTTTTAGTAGAAACCATATTTTCCAGGTTTACTATTTGACCATGGTGATCAGACAAGGCTGTAACTAACACTTCACTCTCCACTTCCTCGAAGTTTACGAAAAAATTATCAATGAGCGTTGCAGTCTTCTTTGTTACCCTTGTTGCTTCAAATATTGTTTGATGAAAATTATGGGAAAGGAGTAGCTCTAAAAACTCGATAGATGTGTTGTTTTTTTTAAAAAGATTTATGTTAAAATCTCCACATAGAACTATCTTATGATCACCAAAATTTGTGAGCAACTCCTGAAGAATATTTTCAAAACTTTCCATGAAGACATCTATTTTACCCAAATTTGAACGATAAAAACATAAAATAACCAATTTCATCTGTCTACATTGCACACAAGAGTATTCAATATGACCTTCTATACACTTTTCCTTTAAAACATTTAAATTTTCAAAATTATCTTCTCTTGTATAGATACAAGTGCCTCCATGAATCATATCCTTCCTTGAGAATGAAGATAACGAGCGCTCCGTGGTACGTGCGGAACGATCGAATCCTCGAAGACCTAAATCTGCCTTCTATCAGAAATATCATCAGAGAACGCAATCAGAAAGTATTTGATTGTGCAATAGCTCACGAGAATCCGCTCGTGAGGGAAGCCACCAATCACAATATAGACGACCCCTCGCGTTTTAAACGTCCCAGGCATTCTCTGGAGTGATGGGTTACCTACAAATCCATACAGGGTAGCGAAGCTGCATCCTCATTAGAAATTACTATTTTTTCAAATTTTTACGATCGGAATTCCCTCTCGGTCATTGTTCGAAATACACCATCATGGCAAGGACTGGAGACCGGCCTCTAATTCTTGACCAACCAAATTATAAATTCGTGAACGGCCCACTTATTTGATGTCTAAGGAGTAAGAGCCTTAGGACTACACTCGGCTTATTAACAGTGATAGGAGATCCAGATAAGTTGTCAACTGTGGGATTGGTTGATTGGGTTATCATCACAAAATGTTTCAATGGCGCTAAAAAAAACTATTTGAATTTTAGAAAAAGAAATAGAAATAACCAACAGACTTTTCAGAGGCTGTAGAATCCATTGAAAATATTTTGAAAATTTCGTGTTCTTGTCCATTGTACCATTATAAAACTATAACCCGTATGCCAACTGCAGTAGCGCAGCGTATTTTCGCGATTTTTTTTCTCGAGAAATAGGCGATAATGCAACGAAATATTGGTTTAAAGTGGTTCAAAATACTCATCAGCACCCCGTTCTCGATCAGTTTTCTCAGAGGTAATTTTCGATATCTCTGGAAGAAGGTCGAAAGTGGGATGCAAGTGAACCAGATGACACATTCTACGTATCTAATTGATGACTTTTTTAATTAGTTTCTGGTGACTGCGATGCGATAGACGAATGATTCGTTTTTCTGCCCTTCTTTCTTCTGGATGAGACATTCACTTTCTGATTCTGAGGTTATATTTATAAAATGCACAAAACTTGAAAATTGCTCAAAATTGTAATTTGAGGAATTTACACACTTGTGTTTTATACCTAAATCTCAAAATGTTCATTGTATATATTATTTTCGTTGCGATTGTAGAGACAGCTGGAATCTCGTGAATTTTGAGCGCAATAAAAACAAGACATCCAATTTTGACATTCAGATATCCCAGGATGATTTTAATGAATAGTTTTGGGATATTGCAAAAAAATTAATATCTTCACTGCCACACATAGATCACGACTTCTCTGATTTCCTGAAAAATTTAAATTCACCAACATGTTCTTTCTTTTTATCGCCAGTAACCCCTCAGGAAGTGAAAGAAACCATTCGATCCATGGAAAATTTCTACTGTCAAGACATTTTTGGTTTGAACTCTCATATTCCCAAAGAATTGGTGGATAAAAAGCCCATCCGTTTTCAATGCTTATAAATGAATGTTTTTCAAATGTATTTTCAACAATGTTTTCAGAATTGCCATTGTTCTACCGTTACTTAAAAAAGGGGACCCATTGAACATTGACAATTACAGACCGATGTCCATCATACCTGTTCTAGCTAAAGTTCTCGAACTATTGGTGGAACATAGACTGACCCGATTCCTGGAAACAAACTCACTGTTGTGTGCAGGTCAATTTGGTTCCAGAGGAGGCAAACATTCGCTCATTACTTTGTGCGATTTGACTGTGTCTCTCTTGATATTTTACTGAAAAAACTGGAACATCATGGTGTAAGAGGCATACCACTTACCTTTTTTCAATCTTTTCTGAGTGAAAGATCCCAGTGTGTTGTGGTAAATGTTAGTCAATCACCTATTGCAGAACTCACTCATGGTGTCCCCCAAGGATCAATTTTAGGGCCACTGCTGTTCATTATTTATATCAATGATTTGTAACATAATATGCTACCAATTGATACAGTGCTATTTGCAATGACACTATCCTAATAAATTCTGATGATAATCTGCTTTACCTTATCTGAATCTGCTAAATTGTTCTTGGCACAAATTGATAACTGGTTCAATATAAATGAACTTAAATTGAACATTGATAATAATCAAGAGCTGTTGATATCCTCTCACCCAAACATCTCGTCTGGTAACACTGTAACATTACTAGGTATAGTGATTGATGACAAGCTGAATCGGGCAGCTCACACCAGATAGGTAGTGAATCACGCAGCACTACTTTCTTGATCCGCAGAATAAAATACTTCGTAAATTCTGATGTTTTTAAATCCATATATTCTAGTTTATTCCAGAGTCACATATTAAATGGCATACTTCTATGGGGCAGCTCCTGTCATTCTCAAAAAATATTTGTTCAGCAAAAAAAGGTCATCAGAATCATGAGCGGGGCAAATTATAAGGAATTGCAGACCACTTTTTCGCAATCTCAAAATCATGCCAGTTCCTACAATTTTTCTTTATCGCAGTCTTTTAGAAATTCACAAAAACAGAAAAGATTATGAAACTGAAACCGTGGGTCACCAATATCCCACATCACAAGATTTGCTAAGAAAACCCATGCATAGACTAGCGAGGTCAGATATAAATTATTTGAGTATTGGGGTATTCAACAAACTACCCAGGGAAGTAAGACATTTGAATGCACACGATTTCAAAACCATCATTAAACACTTGCTTTTGAAGTATTGCTTTTATTAAATGGAGGAATATCTCAATTTCAATATGCGACAAGCACTGCTTGACGATTTAGGCGCTCTTCCTTTTCAATTTTAAATTTTGTGTTAGTACTTTTATATTTTATTCTATTTTAATACTTATTTCATTTATACATATATGAATGACTGTTCAAATTATAAAATATTTGTCGAGTGTCTGTTTTACATTCATATCTATAGATACTCTGTATTTTCTCCAAGTTTGGATATAATCCAAATGCAACATGACATGCTACAAATGTAAAGTATAAATAAAAAAGTTAATATAAAAAAAAATCATTGTAATAATAAAAAGTATTTCAAAAATCATGAAGGGATCATAAATAATAATACAAAAAATGATTCATCATGTTGAAAAAGTTATAATATGAATTATACAGTGCTTCTCAAAAGTCCGCTCCCCCCCTCTTATTTTTGGAACGATTGTACATAAACAAGTGAAATTTGGAAACTGAATATTGAAGGTTGTAAACTTCCCTACTAGTGATGATAGATGACGAAATCGTCAAAGATGACGTCACGAGGCCATTCTGACCAATAACTCCAAGTGGATCCCTACGGCAAGCGACACTTCTTTTGAAAGGTATCGAAAAAACCTATCCAATGATACTCATTGTGTTTGTGTTTAGGGCAGTTTTGGCAACTCGCTTTCAAAAAACGCAAAGCTGTGATGAATTAAATCAGTTAATACTAAAATTCCAAATTCAAGCTCCGCCTCTGGATAGTTGTCAAATGAGCTGACGTTTTTGTTAGTCTCCCTAATTCGACATTTTTGTAATTGTCCAAGTTTTTGTACATTTGTGTATTGTTGATCGAACGTTCAACTGTTTTAGCAGCTTTTAGTACTTTTAATATTTTTGTACATTTTGATAATTTGTTCGTTGAACTGTTGTGAGCCGAACGTTTGAGTGCTTCAAGAAGCGAAATGGTACGTGCTTCAGGTGATAAAGTAGCATCGATCCTAATTATTGGTGAAACAGGACAAAACATTCATGCAGCAGAACGCATTTTCAATGAGAGGTTTCCCGATCGCCCCGTTTCGAGGACTTATGTAGGGGAGCTTCTTCGTAAGTTTGAAACAACGGGTAGTATTAATGATGCGAAACGATCTGGCAGACCACAAATTCCTGATGAGAAAAAAATTTATATACTGGCAGAAGTAATAGTTAATCCTACTCCTTCAACAACTCACGTTGCATCTACCTGTGAAGTCAGTCGAAGTACAGTACACAGGGTGTTGAAAAAAAACAAATTTCATCCATACAAATTAAAAATGGTCCATCAACTCTCAGACGACGACCCAGACCGAAGACTAGAATTTTGTGAAAATATGGACACTAAAATTAACCAACAGCCAGACTATGTCAAAATAATTTGTTTTAGTGACGAAAGTACTTTCTATCTAAATGGAAATGTAAATGCACAGAATGAGAGTTACTGGAGTGACGCAAATCCTCACCTGTTTCGTGAAACACATACCCAATTTTCCCAGAAGGTGAATGTTTGGGCAGGTATCCTGAGAAACCACATCGTTGGGCCTCTTTCTTTAAATACTAATTTAACTGGTGAGGTTTATCTGGAGCTGTTGCAAAACGCAATAGAACCGTTAATCCTTGAAATTTTGGTAGATAATCCAGATGATTTCGGCAATTTGGAAATAACATTCCAACAGGATGGTGCTCCTCCACACTATTACGGTGCAGTTAGACGGTATTTGGATGAGGAGTATCGTGGTACATGGATTGGACGACGAGGTTCAACGGAATAGCCAGCTCGATCACCGGACCTCACACCTTTGGATTTTTTTCTGTGGGGGTACCTTGAATCGGAGGTTTACGCCACTGAACCTGACAATATTGACGTTTAAAAACAATGTATTGTTGCAGAATGTGAGGCTGTTTCGGCAGTCACATTTGCAAAACTACGAGAAGAATTTAAAAATAGGATACTTACTGTCAGGAAGTAAATGGAGGTCACTTCGAGCAATTTTTTTAAGTAAATACTGATTCTTAAATCTGTAATTAAAATCATACTGAATGGAATTTAAATTTTAATGTTTACTAATGAGCCATTAAAACTGCCATAAACACAAACAAAATTAGTATCATTGAATAGGTTTTTTCGATACTTTTTAAAAGAAGTGTCGCTTGCCGTAGGGTTCCATTTAAAATTATTGGTCACAATAGCCTTGTGACGTCGTATTTGACGATTTCGTCATCTATCATCACTAGTAGGGAAGTTTACAACCTTTAATATTCAGTTTCCAAATTTTACTTGTTTATGTATAATCGTTCCAAAAATAAGTGGGGAGGAGAGGACTTTTGAGAAGCACTGCATATCTATTGAAGGAGAGGCGATTCTGTGAGATAGACTAATTAGTCCTCTCCGATTGTTGATTTTGGAATTTTTTTATTTTTTACTAACATCTTTTTATTTTTTCGGATTTGTTATAAAACATATATACATTCGTAGCCATTGATTTAATGCAGTTCAGTATATCGTCGCCACAATCCAATATCCGCTCGGGATCTGGATTATCTTTTTTTGTATTCACGTGTATGATATAAGTGAATCGCATAGGTGACTTCTGAATCCTTAAAAAATCTGGAAGTGATCCAAAAGTTAATCCACAGAGCTGATAAGTAGATCCCACTTCAAAACAACGGCTTCTCACTCTTGATTGGGCAGATTTTGCAATTTTCTTCAGATCATTCACATCAAAAATGTCTTCGTTACAGAATCCAAATGGGTATAGTATTTTTTGACCATCTTCTTCAAGAGATACGAATAGTCTCAAAGCAATCTGGTAGGTTGCGATAGCATTGATGAGAGCTTGAGTTTCAGGTGCTCCGTATTTGAAGTTTTCTTTCCAAAAATTGATCGCTTTGAGAAATTCATCTGTGTGGATTGATGTCAGATCCTTATTACCAAGTATAACAGGGAAATTTTTCGTCAAATTCATTCTCATATTTGGATTTTTCGATTCAGGAGTATTCATACTATTGTGGTATGCATCTGGATTGGAGCAGGGTACAATGAAATACGTCATTATCATCGTTAAACTAGTATTTCGCGTGAGAGATTCGATAAGAAACAATGCACTTGAAATAGCCATCCAGTCGCTTCCGTTGGATCCAGCTTCGATGAAAGTGCCTAGTCCGATTTCTTTAGATAAATCATCAGAAATGATGGCTAAATATATTGGTCTTCCTTCTGTGGAAATTCCTATCACCTGCAACCCAAATTTTGTTGGATAATTTTCAGCCATTTTGTTCAGGAATTCTTTTATTTGATCATAAGTGAGAAATTTATTATGGTATTGTTCATAACGTCGCGTAAAGTATCTACATATCGATACACTGATGTGACTTGGTTTCTGTGGGGGAGATTTAGTCTTAACAAAGGATCTTTTTCCACTTTTTCGTTTGGGCCGTTTCTTCTTTCGTTTTCTATCGGTTGATCTCATCACGACATAATTTGGATATGACAATAACTCAATGTCACTTTCAATTTTGACAAATCTCATCTCAATTACCCATCCCAAAAAAATATTTCTTTGTCTTATACAGTGTAACTCAAGAAGTTGGCAACGAATAGAGAACTTTTCATTTGGAATATTATTCCTGACGAAAGTTGGTGCTTTGAGGGAATTCACTGATGGGCTCATAATATATCGTTGCTGAATTTACAAAGGAGCGTATATGGATTTAAACAATTTCTGGGGAGATACAATCTACAGTTTACTGGTTTTTCATGTTGTCACTATCGGAAGAAAAGTAAATCCATTTCATTGAATTTTTGTGAGCACTCGGATAATAGTATATAGAATCCAATGCTGGCATAGAGGTAATAAAAATTTTATCCTGGAAGGGGTGATTTCAAATAAAACGATATACGTCTCTCAGTGAATGTGATTCATTGAGCATGTTCATTTCAGCCTAATGAGACCATGAAGTAAAATACAAACGAAAATTTAATTCGGTCAAACATCAGATATTATCATATTAGTATGTAGTCTACTCGACAAGTTGAAAATGATCTTAAATAGAGATACTGCTCTTAAAATTATGTGTGATAGCTCATTGGATCCAGAATAACGCCTAGAAAAATGTGCCAGAAGCGTGTATTGGCACATAAAAAATTGCAAAAGTTATAAACAATTGAAGATGAAAAAAAAATGGCATTTCGTTTTTTGCCAATATTTCATAAACTATTAATATTTAAGAAATTTCAAAGAAATATTCTGAAAGAGGAGGAAATTTCCAATAAAAAACTTAAGCTTCCGGGACTCTTTCTCCATTATTCATAATTTTAATTTAACGCTGAAAATGGGTCTCCGAGCGACATTTTTAGGTTGCGCGCGCGGCGTCAAAAGCGAGTACGATACATTAATTAATTTATTTAAGGTATTACATTTTTTTTTTATTTGAAAAAATTATGGTGTATTTGAAACACTATGAATAATTCATTCCCGTCAGAAATTTTACTTAAAGTTCATTTTTCAACAAGTTAAACGATTGTTAACTAACAAAATTTTCTAAACTTCTGTCTTAATTGTAAATGAAAAAAAATGTTTAAATAATTGTCGTAAAAATTTTTCGCTCCGTAGAGCTTTTCTTATATACATACCCAACAATATCATGCCATTCGAAAAAATATCATACTTTGTTTATAAGAATTTTTGTACTTGAACAAAAACTGAAATATCCCAGTAATGTTATTAACTTTTTTTTTTCTTTATCATCTCATTATCTTTTTTTTATCAATACAAGATATAAATTGATTTGCAAAAACAAAATCCCGCCATTTGTTGATTTTTTATAAACAAATTGATTATTTCAATATTTTTTAGATTTTTTTTTTCACTTCATTATATTATAAATATTATAATTTTTGGAAAAAATAAATTTCCTCAATAACAAGTTTTAATTGTTTATAATAGTTTTTTTTATATTTCTATTGTTTAAATAATTGGTTGGGGAATTATTTTTTTTCTAAAAATTATAATTGACAGTCCCCTATGAAGTAACAAAAAATATATTTTTTTTATCAACAATTCCATTGTTTATTAACTTACCAATTTGTTATAAACGAATTTTTAACTTTGTTGGATTTTTTTCCTGAAACTTCTAAAATTTACAAAAACAACCATATATAACAAAGTATAAAAAACATTTTTTCACAATTCCAATTCCCAAAGTACAATAAAAAATTGGAAAATTTGTTTTTATATATTTTGTTATATATTTTTTTTTGAAAATTTTAAAGTTTAAAAAAAATAAAAAGTTAAAATTTTTAAAAATTGGTTAAAATTTTTTTTTTTTTTTTTTTTTTTAAAAAACATTTCTCAACTAATTATTTAAACAACAGAAATATAAAAAAAAACTATTATAAACAATTAAAAATTGTTATTGAGGAATTTTTTTTTTCAAAAATCATAATATTTGTAATATAATGAAGTTGTAAGAAATTTTTTTTCAAAAATATTGAAATAATCAATTTGTTTATAAAAAATTTATCAACAAATGGCGGGAAATTTTCTTTTTGCAAAAATTTTTTAAAAAAAAAATAATTAATTGGTTTTTTGTACAAAAATTATTATAAACAAAGTATGAATATTTTTTCAAGTTTTATGGCGTGATCTTGTTGAGTATGTATATAAGAAAGGCTCTACGAAGCGAAAAATTCTTACGACAATTATTCAAACATTTTTTTCATTTACAATCAAGACAGAAGTTCGAGAAAATTTTGTTAGTTAACAATCGTTTTAACTTGTTGAAAAATCAACTTTAAGTAAAATTTCCAACGGGAATGAATTATTTATAGTGTTCCAAATACACCATGATTTTGTCAAATTTAAAAAAAAATATTTAATACCTTAAATAAATTAATGAATGTGTCGTACTCGCTTTTGACGCCGCGCGCGCAACCTAAAAATGTCGCTCGTAGACTCATTTTCAGCGTTGAATTAAAATTATAAATAATGGAGATAGAGTTCTGGGAGTTCCTAGTTCTTCATTGTGAATTTCCTCTCCATTCAGAATCTTTTTTTGAAATTTCTTAAATATCAATAGTTAATGAAATATTGGTAAAAAACGAAATGCCTCTTTTTTTTTCATTTTCAATTGCTTATAGCTTTTGCAATTTTTTTTGTGCTGATACACGCTTCTGGCACATTTTTCTAGGCGTTATTCCAGATCCAAGGAGCTATCACACATAATTTTAAGAGCAGTATCTCTATTATAGACCATTTTCAACTTGTCGAGTAGACTAATGTGGCAAATGAATTATTCTGAGAGAAATATAAAAATAGGTCATTAATTATTCAAGGAGGAAGATATTTTTGTAGGATGTTTGGTATTCATCAATCCGAATGACGGGAGTCGATCCTGCACAAAGTGACATGAGAGATGAATGCTTCTTCAATAGCAGCTTGAGCCGAGCATTATTGAGCTTTTCAACCTTTATTTTCGATATGTCCATCTCCCTTTGTGAGGAGATCGCTCGGAATGTTTCTTCCATGTGACTATCACAAGCTTTTATTCAGTTTCACCTGTCCCGATGTTTGTCATCAAATCTTGCAAGTTAAATTTGACCCACTTCTAGTTGTTTGATAAACGTGAAATTTGGCAGGTGTTCATAGTTCCCGTGGCAATGCATTATGCATTTGTTATCGAAAAAAAAAAAAAATGGTGGTCCAAGATGGCGGATGACATTTGTGTTCATGGTCCGATTCGATTCAAAATAGCTATGTGGGGGTTTTCAAGGTCGGAGATTATGAATTTTTTGACAACATTTATAAAATCAAAATGGTGGCTTCAAGATTTCCGACGATTTCTGTGATTATCGTCCGATACTATTCAAAATTGGTATGTGGGGGTTTTCGGGGTCGAAGATTATGAATTTTTTGTCAAAATTCACAAATTCAAGATGGCGGCTCCAAGATGGCGAACGAGTTTTGTAATTATGGTCCTATTCGATTCAAAATTGGTATGTGGGTGTTAGGGGTACTAACTAAAAAGCACAAAATGAAATAATTGATAAAAAACCTTTTTAAAAACAATCTTTTTTTCAAATACCCTAAAAAGTACAAAATAATTGCTTTGGATGTGTGACGTAGGTTATTCCGTGAGTTATAGATTCAAAAGGAAATAACAATTTTCACATAAAAAAAAACTAACACCAAATTTGGAATGAACAGTATGTTTCATAAAGGCTTAAACGAATTTAATAAACTGCCACAACTCGTAAAAGAATCTAATTCAGTAAAACAATTCAAGTCATCAATAAAGAAGTATATTAGTGACAGCTCATTGTGATACTTGGTATTCTTTCTTTCTCTTTTATCTTGTTATACTGTGTTTTTGGTTTGATTAACGTGATTCAACCTAGTAATCTAGTGATACGTATGTGTACGTTGCTTTACCTCACATGTACTCTCAAATGTTCGGTATATTTACATAGGGTTGTATTTTTGTTTGTTTATTAGGCTTGCCTACTTAAATTGAAAAAAAAAAAAAAGCTTGTCGCATCCTGTATTCGAAATGAGAAACTTTTCGCGACAAGCTCTTGAATCTATAACTCACTAAATAACCTACGTCACACATCCAAAGCAATTATTTTTGTACTTTTTAGGGTATTTGAATGAAAGCTGGTTTTTGAAAAGTTTTTTTCTCTTAATCATTTTATTTATAATAGATTTTATTAGTCGACTCCTCATCTACCATAATAGCACATGTTTGTCCAATTCAACGTATTATCGGAGTCATGCCCCATTCCATCAGATTGACGAACACGTAAAATTCTCAGATCTCGGGAAAGAATCTCGAAGTCTAGAAAAGCACTAAATGTCATTTCATCAACAATGTAGGGATGTTTTCTTCGACATGACTTTATAATTGGGGTAATTTGACTGGGAATGAAAATATCTCCAGCCTGTTTTACTGCTGCAGTTATAGCCCTTTGTGCCGAATCGCCCTCATTTCAATCATGGCATGCCTCAAAGAAATGAAGCGTTTTGTTTTTATATTTTTGCTCTTATTGAGAAAAAAAGGAAAAGTTGCAGGAAGTATGGAATTTTCGTTTTGGCCATAGCAACCATCAGAAAATATTTTTAGAGACCCGACCTTGTTCTTGTCACAACTTTTAAAGAACAGCTATACTTTACGTTTCAGATGAACCTCGTTAACTTTGGGTTTCATAGCAAGTGTAACAGTGGCAGTTTCTCAAAGATAAATCATGGATTATGAAATTGAAGAAAACAGGGCATAGCTTTTGATATCGCCAATTGAATGACTCGCTGCAAATCGAAAACAGCACTGACAACCTTAGTATTTCTCTTTCCTTACTCTCGAACTTTATTCTTCTCACAGCATTTTCTTCTGCTTCATGTTTCAAATTTGGTTCTTCCAGTGATGATTTGGCAGAGTGATCACCATGAGTGTATGACAAACAAATGTGCACTGATCCTTTTTTGGACAATGGAAAGGAAGATTCATGGATTTGAATAATTTCCTGTATAAGAAGACAATAGATGTTAGAAATCGATAACTGCTAATGGATTTCGTCTCTTGCTATCTTTCGAACAGTAGTGTGAATCTACTTTGGAAAACATTTCAATATGACTAATGATATTTTGATGAATGGTTCCATCTCGTTCCTTCTGTCACCTTTCCTGCCCCCTCTTCGTTCTTTTTTTAAAACTTCAGAGGCAGTATTTTTTTTGGAAGAAGTTTCCATATGGATGTATTGCATGGTCGCCGGTTTGCTTCAAAATATTTTACTCATTTTGGATAAACGCTTGAAAACAACATAACATCTGAACTATCTGGAGTTAATCTACGCCATATTAATCAGCTTCCGCGCAATTTGTTCGCCAAAAAAAACATTTACGCCTGTTTCGAATATACGCCCCTTTGTAAATTCACCGACGATATGATGCATACTTGATATTGACATTATATCAGCAAATGTTTACAGTGTGGTGATATTGAATGATAAATAATAGGCTAAGAGCAGAAAACCTGGCCAATGGAGTAACAGAACGAAATGTTTTTAAAATATTAGTACTCGCACAAACATAGGAAAAAACATTGCCTGATTAAAAGTTGTGTATAAGTTTTTTATGGCCTTTTATCGGAAAAAAACCCATACCAATGTTGCAACAGATTTGTAATACTTTCGACATGAATTATCTTCCGAGTGGTTGAGCGGTCTGAGGCGCGAGATGCAAACTGGTTCACAAAAAAGAGCGTGGGTTCAAACCCCAGCTCTGGCAGCTTTTTTTTATTGTTTCCTTCGAAATTGAAAAATAATTTGTTTGAGAATATTCGTCCCAAAATATCATGATTTCTCTTGTCTAAGAGCTGGTTGCAGGAAACATGTACGATGGAATTACATAATGAAATGTTTCCACAAGCTTTTATTTAATTTATCAAATGTATGTATGTTTACTTTGCAACACCCTTCATTTTTGAACCCCAGATTTTAAATTATATTATTCAAATTTGAGAAGGTGAAATCACTTTGCCGATAGGCTGCTCAGATGGATACGTTTAGGCCGTGAGTAAGGTACAATTAATGACTTTTCCTAGTTTATCGAATTGGGCCACTAAAAAAATTATACATTAATTAACTTGACTAGTTCAAGAGTTGGGCGCCAGACTTGCTAAAGATAAAAGTCAAAGATAAATTAAATTAAATAAATGTCACCTAGCTTGTTTGGGAAGGCAAATAAATATGCAAGAAATCAACTTAACAAATTTATTCCAGACTGAATTGTCATTGGACTGGATAAAATATGAAAAAACAAATGTTAATGATTTTACTAGAAGAGTATTGAAATAATTGAAAAATTACATAAAAAAAAACAAATATTTTTGACTCTGAACATTTACAAAATATGATTCCTCTAGCCGTTGGTGATACTGATATACCTTCGGAGATCTTCAAGGGATAGAGATGAAGGCTGGTTTCTTGAAGCTGGTCTCAGCGGTACTATCAGGAACTTGGTTTCAGTGGATACGACGAAGCTGGTCGTGGGTGGTTCTATATTTGGTTTAAGACCCCCTTACAGGCGTGAATTTGGTTGATCTTCACGGACCAGTGCTGAATTGGATGTGCTGTATGACCTCCCAGGGTACCAGTCCTTCTGTCTCCGTAGATGGCTTCCCTCCGTGGTATATATCATGCGAAGAAGATGATAGGAATCAAAATATGTACAAAAAGGGGAGAACTAAGGATATCCTTTGAACCTCAAGTTTTATGATTCAAATTCTAATCTAGAGTCAAAAGATAGATGCAAATGATAGCATACAATAGAAATCTCAGTCTATATGAAAGACTGGAAGATTACAGTGAAAAAACGAAGAAAATAAATAGCAATCCAATCTGCTATTTTGGATTCAAATTTCCAAGTTAATTTTAATAATTTACAAAAATTATTAACAATGAGCAAAATTCAAAACCAAACAAACAAACCTCACCCAAAACGTTCTTTCAAAATTCAGTTAAATTTTGAAATAGAATAAGCTTCGATAAGGTGTGTTTTAAGAAGGTTTACCAGAAGGGTCAGAAGAATTGAATGAGTAAATGTATTCAAAAGAAATATAAAAAGTTCCTTGAAATTTTACCAGAGAAAAAATATAGTATTTTAAAACAAAATACTCTAAAGTTGTCAGAGAAAAAATATACCATTTTAAAGCAAAATATATTAATGTTGCCAGTGCAAAAATATACTATTTTAAAGCAAGTGCCAAAGGAAAATATAGCGTTATAACCAAAATACTCTAGTAAGCTACAAAAGAGATAGGGTTTTTGAACCAAGATAATAGTCACAGCAAAAGTATACTCTTCAGCTGAGATGAGAAGAAAGAGACACACGTCTTTCAGTGAGCACGACTCTCTTAGATAAAGATAAAGTTGAATAATTCTTTTTATAGAAGAATTTTTAAAAATAAACTGAAGAGAGAGACCTCACGTCTTTCAGTGGGCACAACTCTCTTAGATAAAGATAATTTTGAAATAGGGCAATTCCCTTTTCAAATCGATAAAACAGGTAATTCTCAAAAATTTGAATGAATCTCCTGGCTCTTGGCGACAAGGTAGTAACTGAAATGAATTGACTCTGTAACGATCGAAAATCTAATAACCCCCACTGCGAATTGAATGGAGTAATGGATATATCGAACTTATTAAACGGAAATCAAATTTATGCTTGAGGCATATATTGAATCGAGTGTTCTGAGACCAGTTAGGCCAGAGGTACAACCCTCTCCATGAGCAATTCTTTCTCAAGAGAAAAGAAAATTACTCTCATAAACATGTAGTTATGAAATTGAGAAAATTGCTTACCGGAGAGCCGTCCTATTAGTCACTGCCAAACTGTCCCAGAACAGTCGAATACACCCTTCAATCGGAATCCTTGAACAATCCACTGGTCGTGTGAGGTAAGTAAGCGCTAGTCCAATCGAAATTACCAATTACCTGGTACCTAGAAAATGCAAAAGCGTAGAACTGATTTCCAAGAAAAAAATTAGTTCCCAATACTCGGAACAGATTTTACGTCAACCACAATATGTGCTATAACTGCTTTGCCAAAATGGCCGAAATATTTATACTTAACCTTCAAAATTGACCATGCTCATATCCAATAATTCTAATATTACAAGCATATGAAAAGCGAAGAAAATGCTAATTAACAACAACATTAATTGCAAGATAAAGAGGATAATATTACTTCACCAAATTCCAACAGTGATACTTATTCAACTCATAGATCGTACATACCAAAATCAATCCACCCAGCACACCTGCCTATTTCGACGTTCAATTCAAGAAAGAGATCGATCATTCTTTCGGTTCGAACAAATCACCAATCCTTCCTGAGTTTTTTCGCAAACTATTCTTGGTTTTTCTCTATTTAAAAACACTACGAAAAAAACAACTCCTCGGTAAACTTGCCACGAAAACAAAACTCGTTCAACTTGACGGAATACGAACTCATGATCACGTGTTCAAAGATGACAATGAAGGTGCTGTCCCGCAGTTCCCGATTAGCAGTGACTACTGACCCGTTCCACCGTAAAAATAATCGGAAACATTATGAAAAATTGGTTATGTGTAAGGACGTAACGAAAAATTCGTTACAAGTTCAAATCTTGCAAGTGAATTTCGACCCACTTCTTGTTGTCCGATTAACGTGAAATTTGGCAGGTGTTCATTATTTTGATGACAGAGCATTATGAAATTTCTGTAAAAAAATTAAAAATTGCGGCTCAAATATGGCTGACGAGTTTTGTGATTATAGTTCGATTCCATTCAAAATCAGTATGTCGAGGTTTTTGGGATCGGACATCATGATTTATTTGTGAATTTTTTCAAAATGGCGGCTCCAATGGCGGAGAGTTTTGTGGTTATAGTCCTATTGGTATGTAGGGGTTTTTGGGAAAAGTCCGATTCCATTCAAAATTGGTGTGTGGAGGTTTTTGGAGTCGGACATCATGATTCCTCGAAATTTATGAATCCAGGATGGCGGCTTCAGGAAGGCGATATGTTTTGTTATTATGGCCCGATTCCATTCAAAATTGGTATGAGTGTTTTTTTGGGGTCGTAGATTATCAATTTTTGTCAGAATACAATAGAATGCGGATTTCATGAATAGCTGAAAAGAATTAAATAAAAGTGATTGAAAAAGAATCAAGCTTTTATACAGTAAAAATTATTCCTTCAGTTGTTTGACCTTGTTGAGTAACATATTCAAAAGTTTGCCGCAAATATGAAATAGGTATTTTTGCGTAGGTCACACAAGTGAAGAAATTATTTTTCCATGTCAGTGCATTTGTATGAAAGCTTGTCTTGATTTTATTCCCAATCATTTTTATTCAATTCTCTTTAGTCATTTATGAAATCCGTCATTCTATTGAATTCGGACAAATATTAATAATCTATGATGAATGGAATCCGACCAATCAATCAATAATAATAATCGTTTTTATTGATAGTGAGACATAATTCATACATGAAATGTGATTCCTAGTACTATTAAAGGGCAGAATTCGCGTTTACCCATGTGTTAGATGGGTGAGTACTTTCTTACACCTTTATTCTGATATGCTAATAGAGAATGAGAAAGAAAAAAGGGAGCTGAAATACAATATCTAGCAATAAACCTATATAATAATAATGTGTGAGACATAAAGAAGAACAATGTAAGTAATGATATGTTAGTATGTCACAACACGTAGAATAGGGAAAGACGTACATGGATAATTATTTTATTTCAAAGTATAGATATACAGCGGGAATACTTATAAATGTATATCATCCATCAGCAGAAGTTTTTTCATTTTTTTCTTGAAGAGTCCAATGGAGGTATTTCTCAGATCATCTGATACCTCATTGTATAGCCGTGGAATCATGTAGGAAAATGAAGACTGATAGAGAGAGGTTTTTTTGCAAAGGTGGTGTCAATTTGGACTTGAATCTGATATTAATGTTGTGGACGTCTGTTCGGAAAGATACTTCTTCAAATAAGTATGGTGGCTTCTTCTCGAGGATGATTTCATAATACAGCACAGGTGAATGCAGAAAGATGCGTTTTTGAACACTTAGCCAACCCAGCTCTCTCGAAGGAGTTGATATATTATTTCATTTCCTCAAACCACAGATGAGACGGACATATGCATTTTGTACCAATTGTAGTCTGTTTATATCCGATTTGAGTAAGGCATTAACAGAGCCTAAGGGCAAATCCGAACAAAACAACACTTATTCCCTCCACCCGGAGAAGGAACATGGGAGATCTCATACCTCCCAGACTATTCGGTGGAACATTGCAAGTAGTAGAGCAGGTGAAATATCTAGGGCTGATTCTTGACGAGAAACTAACCTGGAACCCGCATCTCCAACATGTTACCAATAGAAGCAAGATAACCTTCATGATGTGGAGGAGAGCTTTTGGAAAAACCTGGGGGCTCAAACCGAAAGCCATGCACTGGCTTCACACAGCGGTAATAAGACCAAGAATAACTTATGGCTCACTCTTATGGTGGCCAAAAACAAATCAAAGACAGGCAAAAACCAACCTTGGGAAAATCCAGAGGCTTGCCTGTCTCTGTATCACGGGTGCAATGAATAGCACTCCAACAGCTGCAATGGAAATCATCCTGAACCTCGAACCCCTTGACTCAAATGTCATTGGAGAGGGCAGGATGAGTGCATACAGACTGAAACAAACAAAAAACTGGAGAATCCGAACAACTGTACATACCAGAATCACTCATGTAATCAACATCGAAGAACTCGAAATGATTTCAGACTACATGCAACCCCTATACTCATTCGAAAAACCATTCGAAACACGAATTGATGGATCTGGATGGGCCCCGAGTATAGAATCACAATCAACTGCGGACATAGTCTGGTATACACACGGTTCAAACACAGTTGAAGAAACGGGAGCAGGAATACATGGGGTGAGGCCGAGAAGGAATTACAAAATACCACTTGGCAAATGCTCCACGATATTCCAAGCCGAAACACATGCTATTATGGTATGCATTCAGAAGAATCTAGAAAGTGGTTATAGGAAAAAAACACATCTACATTCTATCTGACTGTCAAAGTGCTATCAAAGCACTCAACTCTATACAGATAAAGTCCAAACTGGTCTGGGACTGCCTCCAGAACCTCACGAGCTGGAAAAACACAACAAGGTCACTTGGGCCTAGAGGATTGAAGGCAACGTCAAAGCGGACCAGTTAGCTAGACGAACATCTGAAACGCTATTCACAGGGCCAGAACCTGTACATGGGATTAGCAAAAACCGATGCAGGACCCTGATCGACGAGTGGATAGAAAGAAGACACCAACAATATTGGGATCAAGCTGTCGGGCAAATACACAGCAAAGTCATGGTAGGGCATCTTAACTGAACACTGACGGCTGACCTTCTGAACCTGAACAGAACGAAGGCTCTTATAATAATAGGTCTGTTGACTGTACACTGCGGCCTTAGAAAACACCTAAACACCATGGAAGTACGCAGGGAAACCGTGGAGTGTAGACTTTGTGATGGAGAGGAGGAAACAACATCTCATATTAACTTCGACTGTGACGCCCTAAGTAGTAGGCGACACAGAACCTTTGGAGAGATCAGCCCGGAAACAGGCATGAATTCGAAGAACCTTATCAACAGGCTTCTGAACCTAATTAAAGGCACAAATCTGTTTGAATGAGGAACCACTGACGACAGAGTGATACAATAGACCCCAGCTGGTCGCAGTGTCAAGGGAAGCTAAGCGCCAACCCTGTCTCTGGCTCGTCAGCTTTCAACCAATCAACCAACCAAAGGCTGATTCAAGTGAGACAGAACTAGGGCTTCGCATAAGATTATTTTACTTTTTTTGTCTAGAAAGGATCCGTTGAAGTAGATAAGTTTCAGATTGCAAAATACTCTTCTGATGACAGTATTCACATGTTTCGTGTACCTCAGAGTATAGTCCATAAATGAGCCAAGATTTTTAACGGAATCTATGAATGAAATGAGTTCGTTATTGACTCGGAGGTTGAAATGTGGCAAAGACCCAATTCGGACGTCTTTGTTTCTGCTTAACTGTATGGCATTTGATTTTAAAGGATTGATAGAAAGACACGGTTTGCTCGACATGTCGACTATAGCAGTCAGATCATCATTCAAATGCTGAACCTAGAGGGATAAGTTACTTTCGGTTGAGGGAAGATATAGTTGAACATCATCTGCATAAAAATGACTACTGGAATAATGTAAAGTTCTGTGTAAATTAATAGTGTACAAAATGAAGAGCAACGGGCCTAAAATTGATCCTTGTGTTACGAAATCAGACTGTTGGTTATCGAGTTTGACTATTTGAAAACGATAGTATAAATAATTTTTGAAAAACATAACAGAAGAATCACTGAAACCAATATAGTGTAGTATGGCTAGTAATAGGTCATGTTTAATTCTATCGAATGCTTTAGTATAGTCTAGAAATACAAGTAACACCAACTTTTTATCGTCTAAATATTTGAGAATATCGTCTGCCACCTTCAAAAGTGCTGTGTTACAACTGTGATGAGTCCTGAACCCTGATTGGGGCGGAGGTAGGAGATTATAATCTTCTAAGTAGATTTTCAATTGTGCATGTATGATCTTCTCAAAGATTTTGGACAGAACACGTAGAATACTATGAATGAATTTCGACTAGGAAATAATGATTTTCGACTCCAAAAACCCCCACACACCAATTCTGAATGGAATCGGACTGTAATCACAAAAGTCATCGCCATCTTGAATTAGTGAATTCTGTCCAAAAATCATAATATTTGACCCCAAAAGCTCCCACATACCAATTTCTATTGGAATATGGCAATAACCACATTACTCATCGCCATATTGGAGCCGCCATTTTTAATTCATGAATTCTGACAAAGAAATTATGATGTCTAACCACAAAAATACCTTTGTGGTTGTTTTTTCTTTGGCAATAATTCCATAATGCATTTTCAGTAATGATACCAAAAGTGATTGAATTTTCTTGATAAGTCTGTCGAACGGATTCATCGTTCCTGTGCGTTATCTTGAAGCAACTTACATTTTGTATCTCGTGCATTTATTGCCAATTGAAGAGTGATATCTTTGAATGGGTCGGAACTCCGCCATATTCGTTATAATATTTTTCATGCAATAATTGAGCACTCGTATTCCAGATCGTCCTAACGACACATTCCTTGTACTCAGAAC
>JAFIRS010002168.1:0-245417 GCA_018342105.1 Gonioctena quinquepunctata
TATTCGAAATTAGGCATTTTTGCAGTTCGTGATAATAATGACGTCACGTAGAATCGTATTCAAATGCAAGATTGAATACGGTTTTACGCCAGAACACACCTTTGGTTACGCGCAAGCGCATCCATCATGTTAAAAAAGCGGGTAATATGAAAAGTTCGGACTTAGTAAATACCCGGGTTATTACCCTTATTATCAGTGCAATTGAATACAAAATCAATTGATGGTGATTCATTAGTACATACAACAGTTGAAACACAATTTGTATTCAACCAAGACTATGGTTGAAATTCAGAACTTGTAGAAAGGTTAGGATAACAATGACACACACACGTATAAACTATCTCTGGAAGATGGTCCAGCTTCTGCTTCAGGCACAAGTGGTAGTTATTTAGTAGGTACTGCATTCGATTTCAAAATTCTTCGCTTCGGGGATTCTAAAAATATGATCATATCTTTAATATTAAAAAGCCAACATTAAAATATGTCCCAACCATAATGATTCATATTTTCATTAAAGATATTCGACTTCAAGCAACAACTAAACACTTCTATGTTAAACAAATTGAACAGTAAGCATATGGCGAACAATGTAAACAAACGATTCTATTGCCCAAGCCTTAATTATATTCGTAAACGGTAGAGGTCGTACTCCTTAGCATGAATCGCCTATTTCCGAAAAATCCCGAAACTTATATCTGATCGTTTTTCCCGGCAAATCATCCTCAATATAATGAACATATTGATACATATCTGACGTAGTGTGTTACGAATCAAACGAAAGTCACGAATAGTAATAAAATTCCCGTTTTTTCGATTTTTTCGATGTCAATCGCAAGGCACTTGCTTTCTTCTTTCGGAAAAGTATCGTATCGCAAACGATTTTGAACGAGCATTTGGGCTTTTTTGCATATTGCTCGTAGTCCGAGCAAGATTAAACGCGCAGAGTACGCCTAAGGGTAGGCAACTAAACCGTTAGATCTCTAGACAGGGGGTTGCCTAGCCGGACGCATAGACAAAAGTTCTATACTGCCGGACGGCGACACCGAATCGCAGAATGAATCCCGGCCGAAAGGTCGGCGTGCAGCGTGCAGGGAACGCCGAATTGAGCAGGAATAGTAAGGTGCATGGTGCACTACGGCAACCTGGAATATAGTGCGTAAATAAGGGTAATTGGAACGAGCGCGGTAGGGGGAGGCGCCGTTTCGTCACAATTTCAAGGCCTGTAGATAATGTTAGTGCGAATTTACACGATCCAATAAAATTGAACAATAAAATTGACCAATATGGGTTATATTTACACCTGACAATTTATTGGTCAATTTTGGCAACAGTTTTTACTCAGGAATACCAACATACTGACAAAAAATGGTTCGACTATAGGAAAAGTTCCGAATATTATTCAATAGCTTATTGAATTGACTCTGATCCATTCTTAAATATCGTTAGAATTGATTAGGATCTGCACTCAGGAATTTTTTGTGAACTAATGTCAAGTTTCCTTTACCTCTTTTCTCAAACAGAGATCTAATCCACCATCTTCTACATATCTGTCTTTTATATTCATCAATGCACATTGCTGCAAATGTAATGCAACGTAAATTATGTTTTTTTTTCACACTATCATTTTTCTCGTGGTTGGGGTATGGTATGTGAAATCGCGTAAATAATAACATATAACCTGAAAATCTCTGTTCTAACAGGCAACCAATTCATGGCCGAAAGTTACTGCAAATTGTCACTAAAAATTGATGAAAAATTAGAAACGATTCTAAACTCTTCAATTTATTGGTCAAGTTCAAATTGACGACAATTTTCTGTTTACACCTATCAATAAAATTCAAGGTCACAAAATTGACCAATTTATTGGATCGTGTAAACTCGCACTTTTATGGATAATTAGATATTTTGGATGATTACATTATAGTTGACAGTTCGAAGCAACTAGCGGTAGTTTTGAACTGTGTGAAGTAACGATGCATACGTCCATCAGAGGCGCTAGCAGTACGTTTTTAAATGTGTTGAAAAATTTGGCGTTTTCAATTTTGAATTATAAAAACCTCAAACATTCTTTCGATTTCTAAGTTTGTGCTGAGCTTTAAACTCCTTATTCGATGTTTGGAGACAAAATCGTTACCTTTTTGTTTGTGTGATATGTCATTACCGTTTTATTGAAGAGCATAAAAACAATTCTCCACTGAAACACAATGAAACATGAAGGGAAATGAGATTCTTTGAAATGATGGAATATTGTGTTGTCTTCCGACCCCTCCAAATATGTAATTTAGGCTATCAATTCCATGGATCTTATAATATATTTATTAAGTATTGATGCATTGATATACAATATAAATATAATGAAGCTGTGGCAACGTTGAACGAGGACGTATGCGTGGAAAGTAAATATTATGCTAATTTCCAACAATGGTAATAAAATAATCATGTCGCATATGCACATTCTATGTGTGCCTAATAGGTACGTTAACCTGTGAATTTTAATAATTTGTACACAAAGTTATGGATTTGGGTTTTTTAAATTATATATATATATATATATATATATATATATATATACAGGGTGAGTCAGAATGAGACCGATAACATTCAAATTCATAATACTCCACTTAGATAAGAGTTTTTTTCATCATATTATTTGATTGAATCTATGTCGTGGTTTCACTGATATGTTACCATACTTTCTTGCATATGATTGTTTTGACAGATCAACTGACAAACAAACCTATCCTAAAGTTCATAATACTCCACTTAGATAAGAGTTAAGGTCTGAAATACTTTTTGCGAAAAACTGAAGATAAGTACTCTTAATTTGTTGAAGTTTATGTTGGACTATCATTATAAAAGCCATTTCTGATTGAATTATCTAGGAAAATATTATCCAATCAACATGTTTTTGATGAAGAAAAACAATTATTGTGTATTAATATCTACTTAAATGATTTCTTTCGATTCGTGATAACTAGTTGCAAAGTCGAGCCTTTCATGTTAGTTTGTAGTAGGCTGTTCAGTACACCACTGATCAACGCCTAAAACAAAAACGAAATTTGGAACTAAAAAGAAAAGTAGCCTTTTTTCATTGTTCTCGGTAGAAATACACTGATAATAATAATAATAATAATGTTAATTCGCCTAAAATAATGAAAAAAAACATATATAATTGAAAGTATTATGAATAAACATAGGAAAGCCACAGAAGTGTATAACAGTTTTAGGTGTTATACTCCTTGTGCGTGACTATGTTTGCCTATGATACATGAAGATGGATTATGATGATTTGAAAATGACATAATATTTAATATGATACAACAAATGAATTATTTTGAAAAATAACCCTTAATCAACATATTAACGAAAACACTATGCTAAGTATTGTGATAAAATTTCTTATATGTTAAAAAAATAGTAAAACAACTATAAATAAATGTAAACGTGGTGTTCAGTGTTCTCATGGCAAATAAACATGAATAGGTCACTGAAGTGTGCATATCAATTATCAGTTGATATACCACTTGTGCGTGACTGCTCATGCCATTTGACGCACAAGTATACACATACATATACATCAGCACACATATACATATGTATGCATATATACATATATACACACATACACACATATAACACATTAAAATTAGATAAGCGATAAGTTGCGAACATTGATGAATGTCAGAATCATATCTGATTTATAAATTTTCCAACAAAAGATCTATTTGATTCCATTATCCATATTTTGGCTTTTTTCTTGAAGCAATTTTTGTTTGCAATATCTTTTATAGGTATTGGTAGGATGTTATGAAGACGAGGACCTATATAGGTAAGATGCGTTGCGCTGACCTATATATTTTTCGCAACGAGGCTGTAGTACATTATTTTTTTTGTTTCTCGTGTCATGGCCATGGTTCGTAGACTGTAAAGCTATACACCCTTTTTTAATATTTTTCAGTAAACTCAAACAGAATAGTTGTCTCACGTCGAGTACACCGGATTCTTTGAACAGGTCGTCGCTAGGGTAAGTAGATACTTTACGATAGATTATTTTAAGAATATATTTTTGTATAATGTTCAAATTTTCTACGTAAGTATCAGTCACTCCGTCCCATCCAATTATTCCGTATTGTAATTGAGACTCGACTAGTGCATGGTATAATGTTCTTAAATTTCCAATATCCAGAAAAATCTCTCAGGTATTTGAATTTATGTAATAATCCCCTTACCTTTCCCACAACATTTCTGATTTGTAGGTCCCACCGCAGATGGCGATCTATTACGATCCCAAGATATTTCATTGATTTGCCATCTGGGATTTCGTAGCTCTCTCCTATTTTCAGCGGACCCATATTCGGTAAGCCGCTGGTATAAGAGAAAAACGGTAAGTACTTTGTTTTATGGAAATTCAGCGTCAGTTCATTGGATCTAAACCATTTTTCTATTTGCAGAAAATCATTCTCTACCAGCGTTTTCAATTCCTGTCATGTATTAGATTTATAGAGAATAGCTGTGTCATCGGCGAAACTTAAGATGTTTCCTTCTGTTTTTATTTCGAGTAGTCCGTTTATATAAATTGTAAACAGCAATGGTCCTAGTACTGTTTCCTGTGGGACTCCGTAGGATACAGTCCTAATCTCGCTTGTTGTTCCATCAATAGTTACTCGTTGTTCTCTTCCAGATAAGTAGCTTTTTAGTATATTATATACTTTCCCTCTTAGTCCATAGGATGACATTTTTTTTAGGAGTTTCTGATGGCAGGCAGTGTCGAATGCTTTGGATGGGTCGACAAATTTGCACAAAGTGGATTTTTTTATCGAGAGCATCATAAATGTACGAGGTTTAATCAAGTATTGCATCTTCCGTCGATTTACCTTCCCTGAATCCATACTCTCTGTTCGAAATGACTGCATATTTATAAAAAAAATTAATTATCTTTTTTTTGGGTATTTTTTCTATAACTTTTGCCACATCTGAGATCAGTGAGAGTGGTCTGTAATTTATCATTTCTGTTTTATCCCCGCTCTTATATAATTAGCCCTGTTTTGAATATTTTCGGAAAACATCCTGAATCCATACATCGATTTATTAAATATGTCAATGGAGTTTTTATTTCATTAACGATTTGTTTGATTGTTTCAGAACAGATATCGTCATCACCTGGTGATTTTTTTGGCTTCAATTCCATTATTGTTTGTTCCACTTCAGTTTCGTTAGTAGGGTATAAGTACAAGGTGTTTTCAATTTTTTTCTCATTGTGAAGAATTTCTCCAGGTTCGATGATTTTATTTGAATATTTCTCACCCAATTTGCTGCAGTATTTATTGAAACTGTTAGTAATTTCGATTTAATTATGTTTCATTTTGTCATTTATTTTAATTTGTTTTATGTTTGTAGTTGCTTTCTGTTTATTGCAGATTTCGTTGACAATGTCCCAAAGACCTTTTGTGTTTTTTTTTTTATGCCTTTTTAGCTGTATTTATCAATCTATTCAATTTATTTTTCTTTGTTATTCTTCGCGAAGTTTTATATCGATACTTACATTAGACATAATTGACAGTAACCCAAAACAGTTTGTATTATTTTTAAGCCATCTGTCATCATTTCAGTCAGTGAACATCGTTTCAAAATGGATTATTCATTTGAAGAATATACAGATATGTATTTCGTTTATGATGAAACAGGGGGGAATGCCACAGCCGCTGCTGAATTATATCAACATAGATATCCAAACAGACATCATCCACATTTCACTACTTTTATAGCTGTGCATCGACGATTGATGGAAACCGGGTCCTTTAAATTCAGCAAACACCATTGTGGTGCGAATAGAACAAGAAGAGATAATGCCACGGAAGGGTAAATTCTTGAACGATTAGCAGCAGATCCTTCTACCAGCACTCGGGCTATTTCGTATAGATTACAAGTGTCACAATCAACACTAAGTCGAGTAGCACGTGAACAAGTATTGTATCCATTTCGCCTACAGAAGATGATGGCCCTAGAGGAGCAAACGACTTTTCTAGATATGTTCTATCCACGGATGAGGCATGTTTCACAAGAAATGGATATTTCAGTAGTAGGAACAGCCAATTATAGGATGAACAAAATCCGCAAGGAATGCTTCGAAAAGGCGCCAACAAAAGTTTCCAGTGAATATTTGTGTAGGAATGATCAAAAATCGTATAGTTGGACCATATCTTCTTCCTCTCCGTTTGAATGGGCAGAGCTACCGAGTGTTTCTTGAACATGTTTTACCTGGGCTACTTGAAGACGTACCTCTATTGGTTCGTCAAAGAATGAGGTATCAATATGACGGAGCACCGGCCCATTTCCAACGAATCGTTCGTCCATTTCTTGATCAAACATTCCATGATCGGTGGATAGATAGACGTGGTCCCATACTTTGGCCTGCATGTTCTCCGGATTTAACTCCACTAGACTTTTTTTTGTGGGGAAACCTCAAATCCCTAGTGTATGAAACACCTGTAGAATCTGTGGGAGATTAGACGGCAAGAATTTTAGCAGCATGTACGTTGATACAGGATACACCAGGAATATTCCATGGCGTGCGACAGTCGATGATACGGAGATGCCAATTGTGTATTCAACAAAATGGTGGTCTATTTGAACATTTACTTTAATTTTGGTTTCAATAAATATCGAATATAAAATACGTCTATTTATTGGTTAAGGCGGGGAAGCCTTTGGGCTATAGTGATAAAAATAAAAATCACAAGCAATTCTCTAACGTTTTCGATCATCAGATAATCATCAGGAGAATTCTGAAAAGTGAAAGGAATATAATTAAATGATGAAAAATTAAAAATGCATGTTCTCTGATAATCTAAGGGACATGTGAATAAATTCCACTCGTCAGAATTTTACAGGAAGTAAAGCTTATAGGAGAACTGAATTTTGTGAAACATCATATATGGGGTATGTTCCGTAAATCGACTTGGTTACTTCGTTTGTTTATTTTGTGTCCCGTAAATGTTATATTCCTGAAAAACCGATTAATTTTTCCTGAAGTTTGGTTGAATATCTGTCACCGAAACGACCGATGTTTAGAGATCGGTGAGTCCGTTGAGTTGATTGTCACTTGTCATTTTGTTATTTTCTGAGGCTGTTTGGTTCAAACTTGAACAGCGTGTTTGATTTGTAGGTATTTTTGTCAAAAGCTCCAGCGCAATGGAAAACGTGAGTTTTATTTTTCCTTACATTTGTAAAGGAGTCTTACGGATATCTGCGATATTTCAAAAACAAATAGTGGGATTAAGATAAACCAAGAATCGAAGTCAGAAATCAACGTGCTAAAGCAAATCAAAGGAAAGTGACAGTTGTCCCGTAAAAAACGTTCGTTGGTGTAACCATAAACTGAAAAGTAGTTACCAGTGCGGTGACTCTGGGTGACTCTTACGGAACATATCCATGATTAACTATATAATGTGTAAACTATTCTGAAATGGAAGAAACAACAAATCATGAGCAGCAAAATGTCTGACCATACAATAAAACCAGAGGTGTTTTCTGGCGTAAAAACGCATTCAATCTTGCATTTGAATACGATTCTACATGACGTCATTATTATCACGAACCGCAAGAATGCCTAATTTCGAATACGATTGAATAATCAAACCTAACCTAAGAAATTTTCCGTTGGGAAGTCGGTAAACAATATTTCGATGAACTAACCTTGTAATTCATTGTAAGTTTCCAACTCATTTGTTAATATAATAAGTGGAAAATGGAATGTCCCACTACCAAGATTTATTTGGGGTATTATTATGAATTATGACAATCACAAAACAACGAATTATGTTTTGAAACTGAATTCGACTTGGTTTCAAAACTCTATAAATATGTTTTGAATCGTTATATATATGACGTCATCGTTTCAACGCCAGAATGGTTGTATCTGAATCACAGGACGAATACGTTTTGAATTCATGAGCGCCAAAAAACAGCTCAGAAGGGGGATATGTCAACTGAGAAACAAAACGCGCAAAATTTAAAAATAACTAAAGAAGTAGGAATGTAATTCAAAGGTTGAAAGAATATCCAGAGAAGGAACAATTATGTTATTAATTCTATAATGATTTGAAAATGGGATTAAAAATGCTCTGATTCAGTGAATTTGAGTGTTGCAAATCTTTATTCCTAGAAATTTCTCTTAATATTTCTAGACTTCCAACACTAATTTAGGTTATTGTTGTTGCGTTATGAATTTTAAACCATTGGAAAAATCGAAGTTATGGTTATGGTCTTTCAAATGAGCTCCAAAACTAGAGGTAGAAGGCCTGTTTATGTGTTCTTTAATCCTAGTAGAAATTTTTCTGATAGTTTTTCCGATATAAGAGCTATTACAGTTATTGCAGATAAGTTTATAGATGCCACTTTTGTCGCTGGGATTAATTTTATCTTTGGTGTTTACCAGTAATGAACCCAAAGTGTTGGAAGTTCTGTAATAAATTCTGATGTTGTCGAATTTTCTATGGAAGAATTAAGAAATGTCTGATGATGATCGAAAACGTTAGAGAATAGCTTGTGATTTTTATTTTTATGCACTATAGCCCAAAGGCTTCCCCGCCTCAACCAATAAATAGACGTATTTTATATTCGATATTTATTGAAACCAAATCTAAAAGTGCATACAACTCCCCCCATTTCCATTTACTTTAATGCCTTGTTTGTTTCTATGTTGTACCCACTAAACCGTTCCTATCATTTAAGTAGATATTAATAAACAATAATTGTTTTTCTTCATGAAAAACATGTTGATTGAATAATATTTTCCTAGATAAATTATATCAGAAATGGCTTTGATAATGATACTCCAACATAAACTGACAAATTAAGAGTACTTATCTTCAGTTTTTCGCAAAAATTATTTCAGACCTTAACTCTTATCTAAGTGGAGCATTATGAATTTGAGGTTGGGTTCGTTTGTCAGTTGATCAAAACAATCATATGCAAGAAAGTATGGTAACATATCAGTGAATCCGCGACATCGATTCGATCAAATAATATGATGAATGAAAAAATGGAGTTATCGGTCTCATTCCGACTCACCCGAACTATGTTCTCCCAACATTAGTTCAGGAGGTTGACACATATTCCGATATGTTGTGAGAAATTAGCATTATGTGATTATTGCACATAGGAAATTGTCCCTTTTAAGGATATTATATCTTCAGTTTTTCTCAATTATCTCGGAAACCTCCACTTTTAGGCACATGGAATGTTTTAACTTTTAGTTTGAGTATCGATGAGCTGAACTGATGCCAGACGCTCATTTGTCCATTCACTTGTCCCAAGAAAATATGAAGGAACATATTACCACATACCATCGTAACTACGCCACTGGTTTACGAAAATAAAAAATTATAACTTCAAATTAGCAGGTTGATGAACCTTGATTAGTGTAGTAGTTTCAAATTTATTCCTCCAGGAATTTTGGTGAAAACAAATTAAATCTGAATTTTTTTCGTACTTTCAACACCCTGTATCTCAGAGGGGATGCATTTTAGGACATATCTTGATGGCACTTTTCACCTCGAAATGAGGTGAGGAATCTGTAGTCGGAGTTTGTCGGTCTTATTCTGACTCACCTTGTATGTATATATATATATATATATATATATATATATATATATATATATATATATATATATATACTGGACTGTCATCTGTCACGATGCCATTTGAACCTCAATGCAGAATATGCAGGGTAGAGGCACAGTTTATAGCTAAAGAAGAGCTATAAACTGTGGTAGAGGTAAGGAGAACTAGCTCTCTTACAAAAAGTATCCCTAAATACGTAGTAAGTTAAGATGGCATTACCGTACCAGAATACCGTTTTTTTTAAATATAAACAGCGAAATTCATACCACACACTCAGTACCGGACTGGCCCATCTTGACCAAGTCAGATTTTGAAAAATTTGAGCTCTCAATGAGCCGGGCTCATTTCCTTAGATTTCTCTATGAATTTTTCACAATCTCACTGGACCAGTCCGGCGCTGCCTTGCTCTCTAGTACACGAGCGCCATTCTGGATACTTTCTGACTCGTTATTTAATGCTTTGTGGTGTCCACTTTTTGAATAGGCCTTTTCATTTAAATGATTTTTTAAGGCGCATGCGCTCGTTTTGAGGCCCATAGTCTGATTGGCTATTGGGAAAGTGAATAGCCATTGGTTAGTTTTGAAATAACAATTTGAGATTGGCTTAGTTCAAAATTAGCGGTATTTTCACATTATGTCAACAGTCAACTCCATGACAAATGCACCTGCATATATTGACGTTCGTAACTTTCTTTGTAGGTTAAGTACTTATTACCTGTTTTATACCGCCAAAAACCTTCCATTCGTAGATAAAATAATGTACACGAATATTTTCTAATGGTGAGTTTGCTTCTCCATGTGAATTCAAGTCAACTATCCATAGAAAAACTCGGAAAATTTTAATTTCCCTGAAAAAAAAAAAACGACGTCAATGCCGTTGGGTCTGACAGGTAAACAAAGTTAGTCATTTGTCATCTTAATGAAAGAGCCTATTAAACAACCACTTGAGATTGTCCTCCTTACCTCTACCCCCCCTAACGCAGAAGAACGCCAAAGAGAGTAAACGTTATCTGTGTAGGACATACTAATAAGCTCTAGCAATCAGAAACTTGTAGCATTAACGCGTCATAGTGATGTACATGGACATGAGTACAGGTGGCCCACGTAAACGGTGTAGACCACATGGCGTTTACCCATTAAAGTTGCCAACGGCATACGCAATCCCAGGCGTCTGGGTAACGCATTGTCCTGGCTTCAGCAGAGATATGGTAGGCTTGGGGCATGCCGAGCTGTTACCAGTCGAGTTCAGGAGCACAAGCTCACTGTTAAACTGGTACCGAGGGTGGAGGGGATCCCCAGGGTGGCTCCCTGCCCCTCCGTTTGGTGTTGGCCTCTCGGGGGTAGTGTTCGCTGGTGGGTTCCGATAGTGGACCCGTTACCCGTTCATGCGAGAGCATACCCTTGAGTAGAGGGTATTCAATCCCCCCTCCGCCTTACAGTTGGTGTGCTAACGCGCTCCAGAAGGTGGGAGGGCCGTACCTGTCCCGGAACATTGGACTGTAATGAAGGTCATAGGTGCGCGCCAAATTGATTATAGCGCACCGACCTTGTCGTAGTGGGTGGCTAGTGACTGCTGCGCATGAGGGGTGGGATTGTCCGCTTGTATGTAATCGAACGACGGTATGTGCAATGTAAGGGAAAACCCCGGTTTCTGCCCCGAAACAGGTATAAGCAAGCCATTGGCCTCCACAGTCGGACACTCGGGGTGGCACTGGGGGGGGGGAGGCTAACCGCTAACATTGAAAAGTTCTGTCATAGATAAAATGGGAATTGACCCTTGGCAACACTGTTGTCGAATGTCAAATGTCAAAGTTAAATTGTCAAATCAAATATGACATTACCAATTTAGGTTATCTACTTATTCCTGTGATAAATCACCCAATCCTAATAACGTTGTTTCTGTTGAGTTCAGTTTAATACTTTTGTCAACATTTTCAAATGCTTGTAATTATACTCACCTAGAGAAATGGCACCTGGAGTAGCCGATAATCACTCATGTGGTCTTTTATCTAATGAAGAGAACCTGCAAGTATTCAAATTAATAGGAAATCGTTGCCAATCCCTGTGTTCGACGGTAGTCCAGTTATATCAGACTCAACCTCCCAGTCATACCCAATGGTCAAAAGCGAATACAGGTAATGTAATATTTGTATTGTTTTAAAATGAATATCAATATTATATGAAACTTCCTTGGGGTTCAAAAAACAGTTGACATTTTTTGGATATGTTATTCATTATAAATTTTGAGCAGTTGCTCATAATGAACCAATGTTTGTAAACTCGAATCGATTTCTAATTGTTTTCCCTATTCAGCATTGTTAAATATAACTCGAATTCCTGCTGTATACATAACTGCAAGCCATCACATGGATGTATGTGGTGAAAATGCGCAATCAATTTTGTTTGTTAATAACAGTACTCATATTTCGATACTGCACAATTTTATATTTTGATAGTGAATAATTGAATATTTTTGGGACCTCAAATTTTAAATTATAAAGTTAAGATAATTTTCATCGCCTTTTGTAATTTTGAAAATATTTGTTTGGCTTTTACCTAACTAAATATGATCGTAATACCAACATTTTACTCGTCAGTACTTGTATATTGTATGTTTAACTACAAACTTGAATGTAGCACTAGATATTTTCGAACAATTGAATATACATTCCATGAACTTCATGAGATGTGTCTCTTCTCCTGCCCTCTTTATGTTCTTTTGATGACCTTTTTTTCCTATGGTGGCTTTTACAATGTTTTAAGAAACATTACAGAGATAGCTTTCGATAACCAAAATATAAAAAATATAACCCTAAAACATTCAAAAATATTAATAAATACATTTTTACCTTACTAGTGATCTCATATTCCCAATTATTTTTATATAATATTTGAGGTAGATCCTTGTTCTGATGGATCTACAGCAAATATTTCTATAATAATCTAAGGGGCGCCACAATGCCGAAAATAAAAATAAACTAATTTAGTGGAAAAGAGTGTTCATTTTCTGTTTCCATTTATCAATTAACGATACCCTATTCTTTCTTTTATTTGAACAATCTTGTAAGACAGTTTTTAAAGGGGGAGGATAAATTCATGAAATGCTTCAAAAGCAATTTCATCTCTATGCTGAATAGAGCTCTCAAATTTATTCATTACAGAAAAATGTTTTAACACGTTCGCGGACAATGTGGCATATCCCACACTGACAAGCAGGGACAAAGCGACATATCCCATCGATGTTCAATGCAATAATGAAAGCAAAGCAAGAAACCCCACGCTATTTTGTGGTAATACTATATGCCAACAGGTCAGGTGCCCAATCATAACTAAAAAAATATTGTGAATTGTCCATACACATCAGTTCTGTTATTGTATTATAAAAGACAGCGCACGTGCTTTGCTGTTGTTCCGTGGTCGCTTAAGATTTAGGCAATACATAAAGGGAAAACGTGCAAGATATGGAATGAACTTTGTACTCCTGATGGATACGTTCTCAATATGAAGAATTATAAAGGAAAATCTGACAATACAAAAGGAATGTCCAAGATTGAGGATCTGGTTTTATCACTAATGGGGCCATATTTAGACAAGGGCCATCATTTATACATGGATAATTTCTACAAACTATTGTAGAATATATATATATATATATATATATATATATATATATATATATATATGTATACTAATATATCTGTCCAAAAAACTTCTAAAAAGGAAGACGCATTCAACTGAAACCCTAAGAAAAGATAGGCGAGGCAATCCAAATGAAGTTACTACTTACAAACTCAATAAGGGAGAACATCGATGGCGAAGAAGTGGCAACATATATGTATCAAAATAGAGAGATAAGAGAGACCTGTTGTGTATAACAACAAAGTATCACCCACAACTTATTTCTGTCAAAAACCGATTTGGTCAAGAAAAAATTAAGCCAGTAGAAGTCGCCAGGTATAACGATTATATGCCTGGAATAGATCGCTGCGATCAGATGGTCAGCTATTATTCCTGTCCAAGAAAGTCTATAAGATGTTCCACCTTCTAGATGTGACTTTCTGGAATTCATTTTACAAAACGAAAAAGTTCAAGAACAAGTTGACTTTCTTAGAATTCAGAGAACTGCTCAGTATTTCAGGTGAAATATCCGAAGGAAGGAAACTTGTACATAGGGGTGCTATGCATGGGGTAAACATCCTCGAATGGAAGATATCCCACCAATAAATCATAGTAATGAACAACATTTTCCATATGAGATGCAGATATTGTCTCAGGAATAAAACACGCAAGGAAACCAAATATGTATGTGGAACCTGTGCTGAAAAACCACCTCTTTGTATTGTACTTTGTTTCAAATTATTTCATAAATTTTGATTTTTAGAGCATTTTATACGTATTTTTTTTGGATGTCGGCAAGTGCTCCAAAAATGGATTACAAATTTTGCACCGGAAAGAATGACTGACATACGAACGAAGCAAGTTAAATAAAAGCTTGTAAAAAAACAAGTAAAATCTAAAATAAAAATGTCTATAAAACTTTTTGGCACAAAATAAAATATACCTATAATTGTTTTAGTGTTGGGCATAAATTAATCACTCTAATAATTGAATTGGACATTTATCTTTCAGCTGATGAATCACTCAACAATCATTTTCTAATCTAAGTTAGTTGAATAAGCGATGATTCTATTTTATACAAAATTAAACATTCCAAGAGGTGATTGGAATGCTTCAAATTGTTAATTAGTTCCATTCATGAATAATAAAAAATCAGTTTTTGAGAAAGTTTATGTGAAGAGAATATTAGAATGGATGTTAGTCTCATGAGTAATGTAATTTAGTATAAAATACTGGGTACTCTAAACTGTACAGTTTATTGGACATATCTGGAGAACAAAATAAGATATTTGATTGTTTTCTACTGGTTTGAGACCAATTTCACATATACATAATTTATTCGAAAACATATAGTTTTGATACAACGAAATGAATAAACCCTATTTTATACCGGTGTAAAATGAATATACAGTGTGTCAAATTCAAAAGTTGCCACTGGGAATGTCTCTAAGATGAAAAAAGATATCAAGAAATGCCCAAACAAACCCGTTTTGAGGCAAGGTTGGGGGAACCAAAATAGCATATGAGCGAACATCGATTCTCTTGCCCCCTCTGCCCCATCCACCCCCACTTCAAAAGTTTAATTGACAACCCTTCATCTGTGATACATCATTGGAAAGCTCTTTAAAAATGGTTTCCAGTGGTACCCAATTTTGGGGGTGTCGGAGTGTTATTGTCAAAAATACTCAAAAAAATCCCAATTAGGTAACATAGATGAATGAATTCTAAAACAATTATCCTGTTCGCATACAGTGAATCCTTTCTTCCACTGTGGAAAGAAACCAGTGTGGTGAACCCAAAAAACTGCAAAAACTGAAGAAATGACAATCAATAGAAAAACTCGTATTATCAGGTAGGTATACCGGTTATTGCTGTTTTTTTTTCTGCTAATTCGAAACCGTGCGGTGAAGAGTTATTGGACTTATGCAAAGAATTTTTGAAATCTCGAGTATTGGATTTATGTATTAGTTTTGCGAGTGTATTGCTGTTGAAGTGATAATAAGGGAAATAATTTTGAGCATTTACTGGGAATTGGAAATAATCGTTTTTGGAATACTCTAGGGAATACTTATTGTCAGATTTGCTTAGTACTAAGGGAAACATGATTCGATAGTTGTTTGTTATTTAAAAGCTTTTTTTCAATCCCCACTGTACAAGACGCATACCAAATATAGCTTTGACACTTGACCAATCAGGGGAATTAATCTGAATTTATCTAATAAGAGATAGTATTTGATGGAACGGCTAAACTTATTGACTGAGTTTTTTTGAATATTTTCGAAAAGCATTTTCAGCAGGTTTCGGAGGATATATATCAAGTGATATATATCATGATATATATCACGATATATATCACGATATATATCACGATATATATCATGATATTTACAGGGTTCGGGGGATATATATATATATATATATTTATATATTATATATATATATATATATATATATGAAAAAGAGTAATCGAGGGAACTGTTAAAAACAAAATGAAAAGAACTTAGTGGACATAGCCCTCAGAGATAAGAGTTAACGTAGACGTGTTTGGAATCTCGTATCTCGATGGAGGTGCAGGATGAACAAACTGGCGAAGACAAATCAGCGGGGTCAACAACAGAAGCCAGCTCATTTGTGGTTTCAGTCAGCGACCCTGACTAGGAACACACTCGCAGGCGCTATAGCTACCTCGTGACATCGAGTCAGGAATATATAAATATATGAAAAGAGTATGAGGGAACTGTTAAAACTAAGTTCTTTTCATTTTGTTTTAACAGTTCCTCGATCTCTTTCAACTATTTATTATATTCTGAATCAGATGCACAGTATACACCTTGACTGTCATGGAATCTCTGCTACTGAAACCCAAGCTGGCTACTTGATCCTTAATATTACTCTCTATTCATCCTCACTCTCCACGTATGATGAGGCGAAAACTCTATTAACTTATATTATATATATATATATATATCAAGTGATATATATCATGATAAGCCCATTTCCAAAGTACTTTTTTGGGGATCATTTTAGGCTTACTCCACCAATTATGTGGTGGAAATCTGTTCCTGTATTGGACTCAGACTGGCCAGACAAGAACGTTTTTTTAGAATTGTGTGAACAGTTAAACACTGCAGTGGCATCTACAGCAGGGATTAAAAATACCTTTTCTTCTTTCGGTTTGGTTCAATCGGATTTACGGAATCGCTTAGGAAACCAAAAAACCAGTAGACTGTTTTTTATGTTAAGTGTATGAATCAAAATATAGGCACAAAGAAAACCAACCTTGACTGGGCATGGAACCAGCCATATCTGAAGATTCTGAAGTTATTGTCAATAATAGGGATAACATTACTGATATTAATCGAGTTGTTTAGACAATATTCTTACAAATTTGAGCCAAGCCTTTACAAATCTGGGATCTTGGAACCCTGCCTCTCAGATCATGCTGGTCAATATATAATAATTGATGTAATACCCAATAATTCAGTCAATCACACTTACAGTAGGAATATTACAAATTCTGGATTCAAATTATTCAATGAGGAATTATCTCAGATAAATTGGAGTGATATGAAATTAAATTCTGATGTTGACTTTGTAGCTTCCTTTATGATCTCATGTTTTCATGGGCTAATAGAGAAAATATTTCCACTAAAAAAGAACAAATTTAATAAAAACAGACAGCTGGTGCCTTGGTTCAACAACGATCTGAGATCACAAAGGAACACACTGATGAGTTTAAAAACTGTATGTGATTCTACCAAAAACCCACGAGACATCAACATATTTAAGTGTTACAAAAAACACTATGAAAAACAGTTAATTTTAACTAAAAAAACAGCTTATGATAAGTATGTCTCAGATGCTGAAAATAAATCGAAAGCAAGCTGGCGCTTGATAAATTTCGAAAGGAACAATTCTAAGTGTAAATGCGACACTTCAACGGACAAACTATTGTCTGATGATTTCGTTGAATTTTTTTCCAACGTGGCCGAAGATATAATCAAATCTTTACCACATGTACCCACCACAACATTCCTAAATTACAAAAATTTTCCCGCTCCATCTTCCTCATTTTTCATGCAGCCTGTAACAATTTCTGATGTCAGAGAAGCTATCTTATCTCTGAAAAACTCAAGATGCCTAGATTTCCATGAACTTAGTAGCAGAATCTTAAAAGAAACTATTGATACAATTGCAGAGCCTCTAACAAACCTAATTAATCAAATTTTCGAAACTGGTAAATTTCCAGATATTTTCAAATACTCCAAAATCATTCCGCTTTTCAAAAAAGGGAATAGGGATGAAACTGATAATTATAGACCCATTTCTATCATCAGTATTTTTTCGAAACTGATTGAAATTATCTTAAAGCAAAGATTATCCAAGTACTTGAAGAAGCAAGTTTTTTAGTAATGAACAATTTGGCTTTCGAAAAATCATTCAACAACAAGTGCAACAATGAGGGTGGTTGAGCAAATAGTTCTGGTCTTGAACAGGAAATCATGTGGGTATTACTCTCTGCGATTTATCTAAAGCTTTTGATTGTGTTTCCCATGAAATCCTTCTTGAAAAAACTCAGCTACTACTGGAATCAGAGGTATCACTCTCACACTTATTGAATCGTATTTGACAAATCGTTTCAAGCTGTATTTTTCAATAACGAATTGTCCAGTTTTAGAGACGTTAAATTTGGTGTCCCACAGGGTTCGGTCCCTGGGCCCACTGTTGTTTGTAATTTATATTAATGATCTTCCTTCCTTTTGGCCCCAAATGAAAGTGTTCTATATGCAGATGACACTACTTTAATTTATTCTCATGAGGAATATAATTCCTAGAAAGCGTATTGGAAGAAATTGAAGAAAGCTGAACAGTGGTTCATAGCTAACAAGCTGAAATTAAACAACAATAAATCACAAAACTTGATAATCTCTACCAGGAAACCCATCCCAGAGGATAAAAATGTGAAGCTACTAGGATTCATTTTGGACGATAAGCTAATCTGGACCGAGCACGTCAGGCAACTTAATTTGAAACTGTCGCTCTCTTTTCTGTATTCGACAACTCAGACATTGCACAAATATAAACACCCTGAGATCAGTTTATTTTTCTTTATTCCATTCTCATCTTAATTATGGCATTGTAGTTTGGGAAACTCATCTGCAGTTTCTAGCGTTTTCCGACAACAAAAAAAGCTATTAGAATTCTGTGCAATGCAAATTATAGAGAAACCTGCCGACCACTGTTTAAAATTTAAAATCATGACTCTTCCTTCCATTTACATTTGGAATACTTTGATAGAAATTCACAAAAGAATTCCCACATTAATAACACAATCAGACATTCACCAACACAACACCAGAGGTGCAGATATAATAAGAGGACCTAGACATAGGCTCAGTAAATCCCAAAATAATTCACTGAATTTGAACGTCTACAACATTCTTCCAGGAGAAGTTAGAAAATTAGGAACGTTTGCTTTCAATAAAACAATAAAATTATTTTTGCTCGAAAACCCCTTCTACTCTCTTGAGGAATATGTTAAATGTGTAAGGCAAGGTGTAACTATGCTCAGGGAATCATGACTTGTCAATAACTTTTCAATTATTTTAAATGGTTGATGATATGATTGATCGACTTATGCTCAAGTTCTTGTATGTGATGTCTATTATGTCTGGAATAGCATATTGATGCTCTATTGTGTTCATTTTGTTTTATTTATTTATTTACACATATTTTGACACAAACTTTTTTACTACTTGTGAACTACAATTTTACTATTTTTTTAACTGTGACCTGTCATAAATGTATTTTGTGTACATAGCATGATTAATAAAGTATCTATCTAAGTATCTATCTATAATAATTCAAATTCATCAGATGCATCAGATGAGGATATACCAATATCAATGTTAACAAAATAATGTTAAAATCTGTTTTTTATTATTTTTTTTTTAATTAAAGTTATAAATGTTTGAATTAAAGGTTTTATTGTTTAGAATATAGGTTTTTAATGATGTGTTTGTGTTAAAATATTAATGTTGATAAAATAAAAAAATTATGTTAAAATCTGTTTATTTTATTAATTATTTTTGTTTTTTCTTTTTAATTAGAAGTAGAATAATCGGTTTTGTTGTTTAGAATATAGGTTTGTGTTAATGTGTTTGTGTTAAAATATAGTTTGTGCAAGAAAAAATGCTGTTTTTAAATAAAATGAAAAAAATTTAAAAATGATATATATTGGAAATATATCCGATATATATCCGATATATATATCATGTGATATGATATTTATATAAATATCATGATATTTTCGAACCCTGATTTCCAGAGAGATTTCCAATGATGCCCGACTCATGGGGTTGCTATTCAAATGTTTGAAGTGGGAGTTGATGGGGCAGAGAGTATTGTGGTTCGCTCATGTGCTATTTTGGTTCTCCCGAACTCACTTCCAAACGGGTTTGAGCATGTCTTAATATCTTTTTTCATTTCCGAGATATTCCCATTGGTAACTTTTGAATTTGACTCACTGTATGTCAGGTTAGCAATTTGAAAAAACACCCTGTGTGTTACTCCACACTCCACATCCCTATATTGCTATCCTCCATCATTCATTAAATCTCAATCATTTTGTCGTACCTTCTGCAACCACCCTGAGCTTATATTAAAAGTAAAAACCACAAATATTGGAAAAATACACAAACAGCTGAATAAATCAATATTCAATTGATCGCTTGCAACATAATAGTAATGTATTAACTTAGCAATTGGCTCTTGCTTTTCAACCTCTAAAATGTTTGTTCAGAATCACAGTTTGGTATTATTTTATGTTTCTCAAAGTAATATTGTTTTAATTTTACCTATAATTTCAATATTTCACATCTTCAACATTTGAATCACTAAGCAAATTTTTTTTTAAATTTTATAAAAAAGTTCATATTTAACTAATGCTTTAGCGTCATTCTAGCGTTAATCTTATAATCGATGTTGTTTTCATTCTATTCCCCCAAAAAATGCGTTTTTGACCAAACCAAATACTGGAAGTTCGCCACAAATGCTCTATAAATAACCAAATTATTTTAAGTATTAATATTATGCTGAAAGCGGCTCAAGATACTTTTGTGGTTTCTTATCAAAATTTGTTATCATTGGAATTTCCTATATTTCAACGGAACTTCAATAGCAGTTCGAGAATTAGTAGCGGTTACAAATTCATTTTTTGCGTACGTATTTCAAAGGATTTTCAGTTTCGCTGTATAAGCCCAGGCTTTTGAATTTCATGATTTTAATGTATTTTTTATCAACTGTATTGGAAAAATTATAATTTTTATTTATTGTCAAAGTACTGCTGAAAAAAAATATAATTTTTTTACCGGGCTGCAAAAAACCTGTTTACACACATAGTTCTTTCCATAGTGGGATCTGTCTTTTACCTACATAATTTAATATTCCCAATGGTTCTGTACCCCTCATATTGGTTATTTTTGAAAAAATATGTAGATTACAGACGGCCAGCGTCTATAAACGCTCATGGATTACAAAATTCATTTTTTTAATCCTATGAAAAATGCCGCTTCTGGAAAGATCCGCTTGAAACACGTTTTTGAATGGTTCATGCGTTCCACCGGCCTTGTTCAACTGAAGAGTTAAACTTTGATAACCATTGATTCTTATAATATAAATTGTATATGATAGTTAAGAAAGTATGGTCAAACAAGTTTAATGAAATAGAGTTATCATATTTCACACAATTTTAGTTCATAATTTTGGAAAATGTCCAATTGAAGCAGAAATAAAAAATTGGTTGTCCTCCTTTTAGTATCAATCGAAAAAAAAATTAAGAAAATTTTGCAAGTGTAAATGAAACCAATATTAAGAAAAAGTTCTGCAATACAAAAAATGAATGGCTGGTTTAGTCAGCAAAAAATATTTCACAATGCTGACGTTTGACATCAAAATAGGGGAGCGGTTTATTTTGCACAACCTTGAAAATTCATTGTGAAGCAGTTTTCAACATATTTCTCGAACAATGCTCTTTTCCACGAACAGTCTTAGAGAATAAGCTTAACAAGCTTTTTTAGCAAAATAAAAAGGTTGTATACCTAACTAGGCTGGAAATATATAATTCTACATTTTAATTGAAATTATTATTTTTTTATATATTTTTTTGTCCCTAAAAAATATTTAAAAAAGTTAGAGCATATTTTTTCAGAGGATTAACACGTATTAGGTAGATTTCAATAGAAATACTACCTATTGAAGACGTCACCACAACACTTTTTTTATATAAGTATCTTCGGCGATCATGGTACGAAGAACCCAAAAATACCATTAGTTCGAAAATTTATATATATATATATATATAAAAATACAGGGTGTTGCCGAATCATTTTTTTGTCGAAAATTAAAGGGGGTCTTTCATGTAAACAAAAGCTCTTAGGCCTCTCTTTGAAAAGTTACACGCTTCCAAAAATGAGAAAAAAATATATTGTAACGTAAATAAACTTAACTTGGTTTTAATAATTTATTTCACACTTAAATCTACAACTTAATTTATATTACGCCACTGTATAGCTCGATCGTATGGGCTCGTTCAGACTGTTTGACTCCACTTGAGGGTTGCCTATTTATCTCCGATACAGCATTCTCGATGTTTCGAATTCTGGCAGTTGGCGACCGGCATGTTCCAATTGTTTCCAATATTGACCGTTGTTTTCCGCGGCAGAGCGACTGGATGGTTCTCGAATATCTCCGGGGATGATCTCATCGTTGTCGATGGCAACGCGTGAGGCGACAGGTCCGGCCTAGGTTCGTTACATTGCCCCCTTCTTAAAGACATTTCGTCCCGAAATTTCATCCTTGGAGTGTGACGATATCTGCATGACTCCCCATATCTGCACCGTGAAGTTCGATGGAAGTAACACTCCAAGGTCTTCATGATCGGTCGTGGAAGAGGGTTACAGCAAACCAAAATCTTGACGCCGCTGGATCTGAATATCGCCTCCAGCATACTTCTTATGACTCTCCAGTCCAACCCATCAATACCACAGGATAATTTTGGAATTGCTAGATCCACCAGATTCTGGTCCACCATAGTATCTCTTAGTTTGGTGAGACTCTTCCAGACATCTTCATAGGACGGTTTATCTTGGGAATGCCTCTTGGTAACTAGGTAGTAGATGTTTCTCTGGCCTTTCTTCAACGTAGCACCCCACCAACTTCTGGATTCTGCTCCCGCAGTGTTTGGAGTTGACCAACTTTCTTGGAGAACACTACGGCGATGCCCCTGGACATTCGAAGATCTTCTGCCACACAGTGCGCTAGTGCGTAGTCAGCAGGCACCTCGATCAACCTTAAATCCTCCAGCGTCGGCCTTGATGTCATAGGTCTTCTTCATTTTATCGCTGGCACTCTGGATGTTCAACCGTACTCGTTCGTGGATGTCGTCCATTCTCTGCCGAAGTTTGCTGACGTAGTCCTCTCCCGCAGTGTCTTGTCCTGGCGGTATCCCAAACTTCAGGTCACAAGGCAGTCGCAGTTCTCGGCCCATTATAATACTAGCAGGAGTTTGACCGGTTGACTCGTGTACTGCGGATCGATAGGCCATCAGGAACAAATGAAGATACTGGTCCCAGTCTCTTTGATGGTCAGAGACAACCTTGGACAAGTGGCGGTTGATCGTCCTGTTCATCCGTTCCACCATTCCATCGGACTGCGGATGTAGGGCCGTGGTTCTTGTCTTGCGGATGTTCAGCAGTAGACATATTTCTTGGAAAAGGTTGGATTCGAAATTTCTGCCTTGATCCGAGTGCAGCTCCATTGGAATACCGAATCGACATATCCATTCTTTCACCAAGACGTCGGCGACGGTGATGGATTCCTGGTTGGGCAGGGCATAGGCTTCCGCCCACTTACTGAAGTAGTCCATTGCCACAAGGATGTATTTATTCCCGTGGTCTGATACGGGAAACGGGCCGGCGATGTCAATGGCGATTCTCTCGAACGGGCTGCCTACGTTGTACTGACGCATCGGGGCCTTGGGTCGTATTCGACGTCCATTGCTAGCAGCGCATACAGCGCACTTTCTGCACCAGTCCTGGATGTCAGCTTGACAATTGGCCCAGTAAAACCGTTGCCTCACTTTCTGCAGGGTCTTCGTCACTCCCAGATGTCCTCCGGCGACTCCATCATGGATTTCCTGCAGCACTTCCTCACTTCTGTTCCTGGGAACAATTATTTGGCGTCTGTCTTCCCCACCAATATCGGCCTCCAACACACGTTTCAGGATCCCATTGTCCAGAATAAGAGAGTTCCATTGTGCCCAATAGGACTTAACAGCCGGCGAGTAACCTGCGACTTCCTGCCATGATGGTCTTCGATTGCCCTTCTTCCAGCTGACGACTAAGCCAAGGTCGGGGTCTCTCTTGGTCTTTCTGGATCTTGCTGTCATTCCAGTTGTCATCCATTGCCGCTGTTCTACAAAGTGTTGCTTCTTTCTCTTCTGCTCGTCGGCAATGTGAGCAATCATCTGGACATGGTCTTCGCGACAAGGCATCTGCATTCTTATGGCTAGTTCCGGCTCGATGTTCGATCTCGAAATCGAATTCTTGGAGTCTCTCGATCCAACGTGCTACTTGACCCTCAGGATTTTTGAACTGTAAGAGCCATTTGAGAGCTGCATGGTCAGTTCTCAACAGGAATCTTCTTCCATACACGTACTTGTAGAAGTGTTCCACTCCCTTTACAACAGCTAACAGCTCTCGCCTGGTGACACAGTAATTGTGCTCTGGTTTGCTAAGCGTCTTGCTGAAATAGCCAATGACCTTCTCCTGTCCCTCCTGGATCTGAGATAGGACAGCTCCAAGTCCCACGTTGCTGGCGTCCGTATCCAAAATGAATTTCCCTTTGGGTAGGGGATAGCTCAGTATAGGTGCGTTGATCAAAGCTCCTTTCAGCTTCCTGAATGAGTCTTGACATTTTTCGGACCACTGGAACTTTGTTTGGCCTTCCGTGAGCTTGGTCAGTGGTTTAGCGATGTTGGCGAATCCCAGCACATATCGGCGATAGTATGTGCATAAACCAAGGAAACTTCGAAGTTGGTGAATGTCTTTTGGGATGGGCCAATCCTTAACAGCTTTGATCTTCTGGTCGTCCACTGCTACTCCTTCCCCAGAGACAACGTGGCCGAGGTATCGTACTTCTTTTGGAACAGATGGCATTTCTTAGGGCTCAGCTTCAATCCGGAGTTCCTCAGTCGCAGGAATACTTCCTCCAAGTTTTCACGTGGTCCTCAAACGATCTGCCGACCACAATTATGTCGTCGAGATACACTAGACACGTGTTCCATGAGAGTCCCTTCAGTACTGTTTCCATCAATCTTTCGAATGTGGCGGGAGCATTACAGAGCCCGAATGGCATAACGGTGAACTGCCACAATCCTGAGCCGATGGTAAAAGCAGTCTTTTCTCGATCTTCCTGAGCCAGTTCTACTTGCCAGTATCCACTCTTCAGATCAAGGGTCGAGAAAATCGTGGAACCAGCCATAGTGTATAGGGTGTCATCTATTCTCGGGAGAGGGTAACTGTCCTTCTTCGTGACATTATTAAGTTGGCGATAGTCTACACAAAAGCGTGTCGATCCATCCTTTTTCTTCACCAGTACGACTGGAGAGGACCAGGGACTGTCAGATGGTTCGATAACTCCTTCTTTTCCCATATCGCTGACTATTTTGTCAGCCTCTTCCTTCTTGGCAAGAGGAAGTCTTCTTGCTGATTGCCGGATCGGTCGGGCACCCCCAGTATCAATCTTGTGCTGGACCACATTAGTTGGACCTCCTTTTCCTTGTCCGGTATCGAAGATGTCTTGGTACTTCTTAACTAAATCTCTTAGTTTGGGCTGTTGAGCTGGTTTTATATCTTTGGAAGAGATGGCAACTAATTTTTCTAGTTCTGTGGGCAAGTTGTTGGGTTGGCTAATCGTACCTCGTAACTCGGATCACAGAGGAAACTGACGAGCAGTGCCCCAATATTGTTCCTTTCTTCAAGGTCACTGGAAAATAATTGACATTCATGACCCTTACGGGCACAAATTTGTCAGCACGCAACAAGGTCTTCCCTAGTGCAATCCTCGTCCAATTTTCTCATCATGAAGTTTGGGCTCGAACATCACCACGTTTCCACTGCTCGTACTCCCGTCCAGGCGAGCCTCCAGAATGGTTTCAGCCCTCTCAGGTACGCTTACATCTTCAGCCAACAACACACGGATCAACCCTCACTTCTCCCATGAAGCACCAGCTCTTCTCCGTTGACACGTAGGACGCCGTCTTTGAAATCCAATTCAAACCCTCTGGAATTCATGATGTCCATTCCGATGATTGCATCGTCTTCGATGTCCGCTACAAGTGCCTGATGTTTCACTTTAGTGCTGCCCAAAATTATTTCAATCGGTAGCTCGCCATATACAGTAGCTGGCCCCCCTGTTGCTGTGCGTAGCTTCCAAGTTGTCGGTTCAATCCGTTCCGGTGTTCTGGCAAAGGAAGGCCGAGAATTGTCCTAGTCGCACCTGTATCTAGCAGCATGGTGCAAGGCTCGTTATTGATGAGACCGCTCACAAGACACCTTTGTTCTGTCGTTGAAGGATAGCGACATATGCGTTGTTAACCGGGGATTGCCGGACACATGCCGACGATTGCCCCTTCTCGTCGACCTTTTTTAGTTTTCCTGCATCGGAGTCGATCAATGTTGGACATTTGCTACGCACATGTCCAATTTTGCCACAATTCCGGCATCTTATCTGTCTTTTCTCAGGCAACACTTCCTTCATCACTTTTCTTATGGCAGCTTCCAAGTTAGCAGGCTCCTGTGAGTCTTCCTCAATCGTTTGAACTTTACTTTGGCTTTTGCAGCATTGTTTTGCTGCTTCGAATTCCAAAGCGCGTGCCAGTGTGTCTACGAGATGTGTTGGACGAGCTAATATCAACGCTTGTCTGGTTTCTTGGTCACGGAGTCCATCCAAGAATGCCTGAACTGCTAATCGCTCCATTACATTTTCCGGTATGGCTGGATATGCGAGACGAACCAAGCGTGCAATGTCAGTTTCAAATTCTTGTAAGGATTCGCCCGATTTCTGACGGCGATTTTTCAGCTGGGAGTGGTATACGTGTTCCAAATGGGCCTGGCCATATCGTAATTCTAGATGTTTAATCAGCTGATCATAGTCCTCCTGTTCTTGGGCGGTAAGAGTTTGTAGAATATTCGTCGCTTCTCCACGTAATGCAAGTGTTAGTGCTACAGCTCTTTCCCCTGCATTCCATCCATTTGCTTTGGCCGCTGCTTCAAACTGTCGGCGGTAATTTTCCCATGGAGTTTTTCCGTCGAATTGAGGCGGCTTCATGGAAAGCTTCCCTATTTCAGAAATGACCTTGACATCTTTTATACCCTCTTGAACTTTATCCAAGTTCAAACTCAAGTCCAGCATTGCATTTTCGTTGAACCATCTCTGTGGAGGGCGCACTATTAATTCGTTTTTCCAGCTTACTGATCGTTTCCTTTATTTTATCTACCTCCGTGTTCATTTGCTCCCTAATTTTATCTATCTCTGTCTCAACGGTTCCCATTCTTTCTTCTAGAAAATTAGCCACACCACACAATTCTTTTTTTAGGCCTTCTGTGTTTTCCAGGAACTTCTCTTCCAGGCTTCTTGCATTTTCTTCCAGGCTTCTTGAATTTTCTAGAAGCTTCTCTTCCAGATTTCTAGAATTTTCTTGAAGCTTCTCTTCCAGATTTCTAGCATTCTCTTCCAGGCTTCTTGAATTTTCTCGAAGCTTCTCTTCCAGATTTATAGAAAGCTTCTCTTCCAGATTTATAGAATTTTCTTGAAGCTTCTCTTCCAGATTTCTAGAATTTTCTTCAAGCTTCTCTTCCAGATTTCTCGAATTTTGTTGCAGTTCTTCTTTCACGGATTTAGTAGTTTCTTCGAGTTTATTCATTACCAAACTTAAATCGCCTCCGGGAACTTCGAATAAAAATGTTTCGGGGTCCTCACCTTCTTGTATAAGTCCTTCTGCAAGTCTTTCCTGGAGTACTTGCTTTTTACCTGTTGTTTCCAGTTCCCTTTCCTCCAATTCCTGTTTCAATTCCGCTACCTTCAAATCCGCAAGGCGCACTTTTCTTGAACACATTTTGTCTTTGACGAGGTATCAGTCTGTTTTACACGAAAAGTTTATCAGTTTGTTAAAAATTCACTTCGCGAATTCTTTTCCACGGGCCACCAGTCTATTGTCTGTTTCACGCGAACAGTGTAGCAGTTTATATTCCCACGCACAATTGTCCACTTCGCGAAAACCGGGCCACTGTCTATTTTGGGCGTACAAAAAGGTCTATCAATTTATTTTTCTGACTATCTACTCCACGATCACTTGTTTATTTTCAAAATCTCGCTTCCGACACCAATTGTAACTTAAATAAACTTAACTTGGTTTTAATAATTTATTTCACACTTAAATCTACAACTTAATTTATATTACGCCACTGTATAGCTCGATCGTATGGGCTCGTTCAGACTGTTTGACTCCACTTGAGGGTTGCCTATTTATCTCCGATACAGCATTCTCGATGTTTCGAATTCTGGCAGTTGGCGACCGGCATGTTCCAATTGTTTCCAATATTGACCGTTGTTTTCCGCGGCAGAGCGACTGGATGGTTCTCGAATATCTCCGGGGATGATCTCATCGTTGTCGATGGCAACGCGTGAGGCGACAGGTCCGGCCTAGGTTCGTTACAATATTCTTTTCTTGAAATTGCTGAAGAGTTAAAGAAATGACATTTTGTGGGCGTGTTCTACCTATGAATATTTTTGTAATTTTGTGGTAATCTTTTAAAGGAGTGAAACATGCAACCCCTATTCCATTTTTTATCAGAACTAAACAAAATTTCCTATTTTAAAAATATGTGTTGAAACGAACGATTTTTTGCAAAACTTTTTAAACTCTTTTGTTGTTTCTGTAAAAGCAATAGTTTCTTAATAAAAAAATAAAATACAACATCGTGCATGAACGTATCTTCTGTAAATGGAAACAAAAAATCTAGTAGGTGGCTGTCACATTTAGTTTGCACATATATGACTTCAATCGTAGTATTTTAAAATTATTCCGCTTGTTTTAACTTTCAATGTAGGCATGTACCAGTACCTTGTTTTATTTTAATATGTAGAATATCAAATTTAAAAAACAAACAAAACAAAATTATGTGTATTACAACAATGAGAAAGGCAACAAGATAAAACGGAACGGAGTTATAAAAATTGCTCGAAATGACCACCTCGAACCATTAGACAGGAATCAAGTATTCGTCGCACATATTGGCACAAACGTTGAAATATTCCAGGTGTGTTTTGGATTGTCTCGCAGGCTGCAATGATGCGATTCCTTAAATCATTTACAGATCCAATGGGGATTATATAAAGCAAGGACTTTAGGTGACTCCAGATGCAAAAGTCCAAGAGATTTAAGTCTGGAGTTCTGGGAGGCCAAAAAAGTTAGTGTGCCGGGTCAGATAAGCTGAATAAATTGTGCAGATATTGTAAAAATAATGTTTTGTCAGGGCCATCATGTGTGAAGTGTGGTGCAAAAAGAGTAAAATTGTGCTGTGACACGCCACTGTATCAAATCACTCAACAAGAACTTAGTGATATAGTTTCTATAGAAGAAGCATACTTTAGGGAGGAAAACAACTGAAGCTGCTAGTTGCTGACAAAGACACTATAATCAATGACAAGGAGAGTATAATCTCATTATTGAATGACATAATTCGTTTATTAGAGTACAGTAAAAAGTTATCTTGCTGGTGGAGTAAAAAATGAATCATCTGCAAAAACTTCCTCAGCTGAATGTGACAAAGATCGTCCTGTGAATAAAAACATAAACACTAATCTTTTCAATGACATTTCCTTATTAAAAAAATTGGTTTGTTGGAATTTCTGAAATGCAGGGTGATTCAAGCACCAAAGCTGATGATGTATCTTATGAAAATCCAATCCCTACAGAAGAATGATGATCTCATCAATTTGGGTGACTCCAGACCTATGGGCTCTGGTGGTGTACCTCACTTATCTCCTGCAAATTTTTCTACTAACCAGACTAATGAACTTAAGTGGCAAACAGGAATGACCTTTTGATCTCTAGTATCAGAAATTTGGTAAAAGGAATGTTCTGGAAGGCAGAGTTGAGGATGAGCGTCCCAGTTCTTTTTTAGACATTAGATAAGATAGGTGTTGATCATAAGTCCATTAATAGTATAAGTAATCAACGTTATCCATCTGATGATGTAAGACTTGGATCTATTAGTGCTGAATTGTGTGTTATGCACTTTAATGTACAGGGTTGTTTCAACAAATTACTTGATTTGGAGATTATTCTAGATCAACACTCTCCATTTATTTTATGTTTGAGTGAGAGCTGGCTAAAATCACAAGAATGTTCTAGTTTCCAACTCACTGGCTATAACTTAATCTCCGTGTTTTGTAGGGAAAGCATTTTTTCAAAAAAATACTAAAAGTTAATAGAATTCTGATGGGAATTAGCATTGAGGAAGACATAGAGGTATATGCATTGGCATTGAATTCTAAGAGTGAAACTATCATAATTTTTTCTGTATATAGATCACCTCTTGGTAATCTGAGATTTTTTTTGATTCGTCTGATTGAGCAATTGAAGCACTATATAGTAGGTATAAGAACTTTGAATTAATTGTTTGTGGGGACTTTAACATTGATATGTTGAGGAACAGTGGTAAAAAAACTGATTCCATTAATATACTTCAGCAACATAATATTAGTGCTTTTATTAGCGAACCAACTCTCCAATCAGACATTCTGTTAGATAGATAGATAGATTTATTGACAACGTTACACATTTTTACAAGTGTTTGTAGCAGGTTAGATAATTGTCAAAATTATAGAAATTATAAAACATCAGTATATAAAATAATAAAACATTGTTACTGACACAGAGGTACTTAGATTTACTAAATCAAGGACACATCCATTCCTCTATATCTGATCACACCTTCCAGCTGGCAACTTTCTGCTACACGTCGATCTAAACGTAGAACACTTACGAGAAGTTTCAGTAATAATAATATTGATAATTTTTCTAGCTTGATGTTAGATACTGATTGGTCTTCAGTGTATGACTCAGTTGGAGCAAATTCTAAGTTTGAACATTTCTATAGGATAATTTGTTATAATTTTAACATTTCATTTCCTAAAAGGTTAGTTAATAACAAAAAATTTCGAGGACCATCGGTGGATCACTACTGAGTTGCGAGAATTAAGCAGAAAGTGAACTGAGATATCTGAATTGAATAAAGTATATGAAAATGGTCTATATCAATAGGAATATCATGTGCTCAAAACTTCATATCAGGCTAAATTAAAACTAGCTAAAAAAACTTGCAATGATGATAATAAGTGAAAGAATAATGGAAAATCATCAAAGAGGCACAGAATGTTTATATTGGCAATATCATACCATTTCTACAAAGTCTGATGATGCAGATATCTTTTCTAATGATCATACTATTTGCAACCTCTTCAGACACTAAAAATATCAATTATATTTCAGAGTATTTATTTATACCCAGTAACTAAATTAGAAATTAAAGGGGTTATCAAAAAAGTTTGCTAGAAAAAAACGTCAGGAATTGATGAAATTCCTGGCCATGTCATTAAAAAGGTTGCTAATGTGATTTCTGGGCCTTTGACTGATATAGTGAACACTACTTTCATTGAGGGGAGTTTTCCTGATATCTTGAAAATGTCAAAATTTATACCAATATACAAAAACAAGGGTTCCGGCTGAGTCTTCATCTTACAGACTAATTAGTCAGTTTTCTAAGATTATTAAATACTGTTTTTATCACATATTATATAATTAATTTGCAACCTCTTCAGTGATCACTTCTCAACCGTTAGTAGTAGCTTATCCAAACCAGACACTAATATATTAGTATCTGGAGGTACTATGTCTAAAGCAATTCATAGAGCTCAAGTTTTTTACGAATAATATTGTTCAAAATCTTTCAGCAGATCTGTGTCGAACAGAATGTATTTCTGAAAATGCTTCAATGACATCAATATCAATCATAACTACTTCAAGGAAATTATCAGTAAAGGATACTAGATCTACCCTGTATATTTTATGTATCTGCAGAGTAAACTTTCACCGTGAACGATCGAGTTTGTAACCGACTTTTCCGTAATTTCAGGCATTTGGATATATCAATAAGCGGGACTGGTGCAGTTTCATGAGAAATACATAACAGATATGTCAGTTTAATTCAGTAGATGCTAATATCATCAATCGCAATTGATATTGGTATCCTACAAAATATCTGAAAATGAATGAAATTCCACCGCTCGATTTTTTGGAAATCATTGAAAAATTTGCTATTTTTGGACTCACCCTGTATATTGTCTGTACGTGCAGGAATCATTGTTCTCTATATTGTATTCAAATCGGCCGCATGAACAATCGATGCATACTCGATTTGGTTTATATATTCGAAAAAGTCTCTTCACAATGGCCATTTGAAATTTTGGAAAAGTTATCTTTAGCACCCTATATAATCTAAACTGTTGAATTTAGAGGGGTGGTGCAATGGAGACATTTGATCAGCATCACGAGTTCTGCAACATATAAAAAATTCTTACAAATTCACCGAAAGCCAATTTCATTGATGCGGTGCGAGGTCCTTTGTATAGGATGCACCATTTAGCCTTAACGGTAGAAAATACGGCCCGATAATATTTTCGGCGAAAATTTTGACCCACACGTTAAGTGAAAATTCATATTGCTACCGACCTTCTTGAATTGCATCTGGGTTATCTTTGGCCCAAAGATAATTGTTATGAACATTTGTAATCCCTTGCCTTGAAAAGTTGGATTCGGTGAATACTACGTTTTCTAAAAATTGAGCATTTTGGGCAATCATTTGAAGACTCCATTGACAAAAGTCTACTCAATGGGGAAAATCTCGCGGAAAAAGTGCCTGGACTCGTTGAATATGGTAAGGATACAATTGGTGATCCTTTAACATTTTTCAGATTGGTATATTTCTAACATTAGCAATTCGTCTTCTACTTAATTTCGGACGATCTTCAATCATATTAAGAACCTCTTCTTCCAGCACCTCCGTTCTTATTACTAGTGGACGACAACAATCAGTTGTTAGTTTTTGAAAAGTCCCTCTTTCACAAAGACGTTGGTGAAGACGTGCAAAAATTGTGTAATGAGTTATCACGCGCTGAGGATACATCTCTGCATAGAGCCGTCTAGCTTCCAAAGAATTTCCATTGGTACGACCATACATAAAATGCATATCTGCCATTTCAACGTTTAACAGTCACCAACTACGATTGAAGTCATAATTTGTGCAAACAAAACATGACTGCTACCTAAAAGATTTTTTAGATTCCATTTACAGAAGATCCGTTCATGCACGACGTTGTATTTTATTTGTTTATTAAGAAACTATTGCTTTTACGGAAACAACACAGTAGTTAAAAAAATGTGCAATAAATTGTCCTTTTCAACACATATTTTTAAATAACAACAATTTTGCATGTTTTTGCATGTTTCACCCCTTTAAAAGATCATAACAAAATAAAAAAATATTCATAGGTAGCCTTTTTATTGGTACAAAATCCCATTTCTTTAACTCTTCAGAAATTTCATTTTTGGAAGCGTGTAACTTTTCAAGGAAAGGCGAAGAGCTTTTGTTTACATAAAAGGCCCCCTTTAATCTTCGACAAGGAATCACCCCCTAAAAACTTTCGCACTTATTTGGAAACACTCCACAGCACTAGGTTAAGTTTCACTCCGCAAATTATAGATGTCGCATCATATATATATATATATATATATAAATATGAAAAGAAAGATTGTGGCATATCAGACAAGTTATTAAATTAAATTTATGAAAAAAACTAGCCTCAAGCGGGATTCGCACCCACGACCTCTGGATCTCTAGTCAGACGCTCTAACTGAGCTATTGAGGACATAGGTGCCTCTGTATATCTGTGAATCGCTTTTTCCCATAATTCAATGCTAGTGTCAGAACGAACGAAAAGATCACGAGTACTTATCAATAGCCATCAAGACCAATCATCCTTTCACCCTAACATCACCATCAACGTGACGGTTTCAATCGAAGTTCAGGAAGATGATAAGATTTTGCCAAATATATAATACGAAATGGAAAATTGCGACTGTGAAAAATACATGAAAAGAAAGATTGTGGCATATCAGACAAGTTAAATTAATGAAAAAAACCATCCTCAAGCGGGATTCGAATCCTGTTCTCAATAGCTCAGTTGGTTAGAACGCTTGACTAGAGATCCAGAGGTCGTGGGTTCGAATCCCGCTTGAGGATGTTTTTTTTTTCATTAATTTAATTTAATAACTTGTCTGATATGCCACAATCTTTCTTTTCATGTATTTTTCACAGACGCAATTTTCCACTTCATATATATATATATATATATATATATATATATATATATATATATATATATATATATATATATATATATATATATATATATATATATATAACTAACTAACTAACTAACTAACCTCTTGCACACCCATGAATTAGTTTTTATAATAAATTACAGTGGTTAGAGATTCGAAAAAAATAAAAAATTAAATGAAAAAAATAATTCTTTTTGTCAAATTTGTCAAAATTTTGGGAACCGCAAATATTTTTTTTCTGGCTTATTAAGGACTTATTTAAAAAAAAATAAACTGTTTTCATGTGTTTATTTTTTTATGGACTATCCACTGTTAGCGGTTGTGCAAGAGGTTAGATTACACCCTGTATATATATATATATATATATATATATATATATATATATATATATATTTCAAAATGCGGCTGTTGAAAAATTGAAAAAATGGCAATATTCCATTTTCATACCAATATCGGCAAGTGGTCTTTTGATAGAGCTTCATTGGAAAAGTTTGTCTCTAAGATGTACACACAAATAAAAAATGGCTGTAAATTACCATTCATGAAATTATTAATTTTTGTTTACCCTGTGTGCTCCTTTAGTTTGAGGTTCATTCGCTCGTGTCAATCAGATACTATTTGAGTTTTTTTTTTCGCCTACAAACAGAACATAATTGTGTTTCAACATTTCTCGAATTTAAAATTCTATATATAAATATATATTTGTTATTATTATTCAAGTGATATTAAGATTGACACTCAAGTAGTACTGTCTATATCCTTGTGTGCTAGTTAACTACTTTCTTTTGATTTGAGTCAGATTGCATAGAAATATTAGGAAGCATTTAAGGAGATTTGAATCCTTCTACAACTTTTGATTGAAAAGTTCAATAAATAAATTCTGAAATCTACTATTCCGACTGGCCGCGCCAACGTTTTTTTTGTCTAAGACGTTTAGCCCCGATATACAGAAAAAATGGTTCCCCCCGGACCGGAAGCATTTTTTGAGTTAATATGAAAGATATTATAGCTATCACCCCAAATATATATTTTTCCGTGAATTGCGCCCTTTTTTTCTCTAATTTCTGACACAGAAAAACGTGACTCACGGTTGCGTGTTGTTGTCTGAGAGAGTATATAATACTCTGTGGACCGTGTGGTGCAGATGTTTCTTCTCAACTCATCTAAGTAACAAAATACGAAAGTTGATTTTTTGGTTACATTTTTTTTTTTTTTCAGAACTCTTTCTACAATAAATAAAGAGTTTTTTTTATAAAATGATATTTTTTATTATATGTATGGTCTCATCAAAATATGCTCCTTAAATTGACAAGCAGATTTGCTGTACCCAGTCAGCAAACACCTACGTTCCCCACAGACATCACATATTCACTTCCCATAAGAATAGCATTGTATTGTGCCTATATGCTGCGTTACGCTGTCCGAAACGATTTCATGTACCGTGATGAAAATATGTTACACGCTGTCTGGTAGGATATTTAAAAGTGACGCAAGTGTGAGTCACCCGGGGCTGAACGTGTTAATGGCTTGCGAAATTGATGAATAACAAGTATAGACAACATAAACCATGTTGAACATACTCTCATAGTTGCCATATAGGGGGTGATAATATATGGGAACAGTCTACCATTTTGTTACTAGTCAAAATATTGATTCAAAATTTGGTATTGTATGGTATAAGCGTTTCCAAATCACTTTCATCTAATTTTTTTAACTGCATCTAGTGTGATAATGTATTTATCAAACCATACACGATTATGATAAGGATGACAATTAGTTATTAAAATATATAGGATGCTATTTGAAATGAAAAAGTTAACATCACTTGTGACTCACTTTTGAGAATTACTTCAGGAATATTTCCATGAGATCATTGGGACTGGAATCCCATTGGTTATCTCAAAGACGAAATTGTGGAATATATTTTGTCGATAATCGACGTTAGTTGAAAAACGCAAAAATTCATGAAATTGTAAGGAAAAATATTTTCTACGCCGTGACGTTCAATTCTGGGAGTCAATAAAAAAATCACCGTTGATCTCAACAAACAAACAAATGGAAAAACTTTTTTTGTAAATTTCGTGAAGAACCGTTTTTATTTCATCAGAATTGTCTGAATCCATTTTTAAGGACCCAATACTCACAAAACAACATACGAGGCTAACTTGATTATATTAATTAAAATAATTTAAAAAATCTATAGTGCTATAGATTTTCTTTGAGGGGATTTTCCTGTATGTGGATTTTTTTTCAAATTTCATCAGTGCTTGGGCAATATTTGGTACAAATAGCCAAACAGGATCCGTGAAAACAGTTCCAAAACTAGGAAACTTTCACATATACCGACTCGACCCAAATACTTCTGTGGACGATTTCAAGAAGGATCTATCGGCTGCAGCTCCAAATATTCCATTCGAGTGCAGCCCTCTCAATAAAACTGATCATAGTTGCTCCACTCACCACACCATGCCCCCCTAAAAGTTGAGTGCCCATGGATAGTAAATCCCCTTCACAAAATGAAATTCATGATTACCCTACAAGAGGTAACATGAATTTTTATGTGACTAGAACAAATTACACGAGATCAATGAATTCACTATTCCACCGAGGTCTCATTGAATATAACAAGCTTCCCAAAGACATTATAAGTAGCAGTTCTATAATATATTTCAAAAAATTACTTATAGATTACCTGAAATTAAAATATATTTAAATCAGTTTAAGGTTTATTTACCATATTTACACCATTTCATTTGTTTATGACTATAAAATATGTAAAATAATATAATTTTCATTTATTTTCTTTTTTTTCAATATTATTTCATATTCTTGCTTAGCGAATATTTTACTACAATGTTATTATTGTTAAGATGTAACATTTATATTTATATATTGTAACATTTATATTTATATATTGTAACATTTATCTTTATATATTGTATATTAGGATACCTATATTAATAAACTTACTTACTTACTTACTTATGTGTGAACGAGATTTACTTTCCACTTGCCTTCCTCCCCCGCTCCTCCTTGGCGCGGGTCCTCAACTCGCAAATTGGCAGGTTTAGGTTTGCGTGGATGTCTTGGATCACCGGGTTCCTGTGAGTGTCCGTCTTCTGGAACGTTGCGTTGGCGTGATTCCGTAGAAGTATAGATTGACATTCAGGTCCCTATAGATGAATCTATTCGGGTAGTTGCTCCATGATCGTATCTTTTCCTATGAACTTTATTGGCGACGTATACAATTCCACTATTTGGCCCAATGGATGTATGGTTAACAAATTCAATCCAGGGAAATTTTATAAATCCTTCCTCGTGGAAGGCACAATAGCCGAAAAAAGGAATTCTACCTGTATCTGCAATTACTCACTAATTCACATCAATATTAAGAGTTTAGCAAATAAGGTGAGTATTCTGGAGTCTTCCAAATACAACAACTTTATATTAAATATGTGATAAGATTATTGTGTAATAACAAAATTAATGAAAGCATAACCAATCACCAATCAGAGATAAATAGTAAACATGCACTTATGATACCTAGAATTTTTTATACTAGTGTAAAGAGATCCTTAGTATCTCTTGCTCCAAAGATTTATAATTACTTACCACAGGAAGTTAAAGGAGTAAAATTTGCAAAGGTAAAACTAAATATAAAACCTTGGATTTTAAACACGAACTTAACTTACCCATACATATTCCTGTAATTGTCTTATTCAACCACCTTGGTTACATACCATTTTATTTCAACACAAAATTCCTTATATGACATGAACTTGATATGTTTAGATACTTAATATAAAATGCAATATTATTTGAATAGAAGCACGCACAAATTTTCAAACTTATTGTGCTTCTCAAGTACTTACTGTAATAATTTTTTACTTGAAATTAATGATTTATTTATTATTTATTATTATTCATTTTGTAGAACTAATGATCCTTCAATTATTTGTCTTATTGAGTATTAGATGAAAGAATAAAATTTGACAGTATGCATATGGCGGGTTATTTACGAATTTCAAGCTACTGCCGGAAATTTGTATCCTACGGGGGCTCAGTTATCTTAGTAAATTATCAAATTCTTGAATGAAGTAGCTACAGAATCTGCATTTGAATGATGTGCCATTGAGCTTGACAGAAGTACTTGCATTATTACATTTTATAAAAGCCCTGGATCTGTATGAGAACTGTTTTTAGAAAATATCGTGGGATAACTTGTAACTAGCAAGTATGTAATAATTTTCCTATGCGCTGATTTTATTATTAGTTACATATCTGATAACAAATTTAAAAAACAACTTTTTGACCTCTTGTTTGTATGTTTAACCTCCATTTTTAATTACTACTCGATTAACTAACTATAATAGCTAAATCTGGGGACAAAATCACTTCATCCGGTATCGATTATGTGATATCTAACATTGAAAATACTTCATGTATTAAAATTAATGCGGGTGTATCATACCACTTTTTTTTTGAAGGTTCAGGAAATCCTTTATGGACACCTTGCGGTAGTGTGGGAGTTCCTGAGTCAGATTTACCCACTAAAACCTCCACCCCGCAGGCTCGTCTGCCCATGGCCTCCGATGACCCTTGAGCCTTTTGGCACATTGTATCCTACCTGATAAAAATACAGGTCAGTTGATCTGCTTCGGGTAGTTTCCATTTCCATTTCCATTTGTCCCTCCCAGACCTTTTGTTTCACCATGTCATCCATGGTTCCCGGTTAAAGGCCACTTCGAGGTCCCTCCTAGCAACTGCAAGTACTGCCGTGGCTACCTTGCAGTGCTGGAGGTTCATCAGACGGCCCCTATCGTTTGTTCAGCACCCTGAGTAGTCCTCTTCCGATCCCGTAGAACGCTCGGATTCACATCCTCTCCAGTGCTCTGAAAGACACTGAGAAGGCCAAGAGTTGTCCTCATTCCCTTTCGGTATTTCGGCTCAGTAGTCAATAATTCCCACAAGTGAGTGAGGGGGAAGGGGTTGGTCCAACCCTGTGGTGTCTCCTGCAGGGCTAAGGCTGATTACTCCGATATTTCGCCCTCTTTCTCGGAGGCTTCGTTGCGGCACCGTTTCTTTTGAGACCCTGGTGCCAAACATCCGTCGCCACGGCACTCTCAGCTTGGATTTAGATCTGTTTGCCTGATCCTCGTTAGTCAAGTCGCGGTCGCCTTCCAGACCAAGCGAGTGTCCGCAAAACTGCCACATGGCTGCGGCCCGTTCACCCCAAACCACGTGTAGGTGAGGTTGGACTTTCAGGGGCATCATACCACTTTGGTCAACTATTAACTTGGAGAGCTACCGTAAACTCAGGTTTAGGAGAGCTGAACAGATACTTTATTACTAGACAATATGATGAAAACTCGATTGCCAATTTCAAATTGTTTTTCACAAAAGAGAATGATAGTTACTTCTTCGAAGATGGCAGGAACGATGTAAGCAAATTGTTGAAAGCTTTCATGGATAATTTCAATTGGTGTTTTAGTCTCGCGTTTCCTGAATGCAAAAATCCAAACAGAACAAAAATATTGCCGGAAGTAAAATACATTTTTCGAAGGAACTCAACCAAGGAATTGTTATGCTAAAAGATCTCAACTGGTTACGGAAAAAAATTAATCCTTAACGATAACTATCGGAAATCAATACAATAAATAAATACAAAAATATGTAATGAAAAATTATTATATCATTAAAAAAAATCGCAAATTCAAATTGAAAACCCAACACACTATGAGAAACGGTGAACAAAAAATGTAATAGAAGTAATAAACCAACTACTATCAATCTCGTTGAAAATGACAATTTCCAACCCCAAAAAAATCTTTAACATTTTTACAGATTTTTTTGCAAATTCAATACCTAGTAAAATAAAGTCTCTCCATCTCCCACAAAACTCTTGTAAGAAAGCTGAAGTGAAATATTCTCATTTGATGTATTTCAGCCCTGTCAGCTCAAGCAGGTATCATCCATGATGCTCAATATAAAAACAATCCACTGGCATTGATGATGTTCCTGTATTATTACTGAAAGAATGTACAAATGAAATAAGTCCTCATCTTTCTGATCTGATTAATATATCGGTAACTTTATGCCAATTTTCTGAAGACTTGAAAATTTCAAAAGCAGTGCCGATATTCACTCTTTTTAGAAAATAATAGGTCTGTTTGTCTTCTCAGTAACTTCTCCAAAGTTATCGAAATTGCTGTGTACAACCAACTAATAAATTATTTGAATAAAAATAACATTAATAATCCTTGCCAACATGAAAATGTGTCAACATTTATCGATTGAAACCGCATCCATAGATTTGGTGCAACATACACAAGAATCTAGATCAAGATATGCACGTCGTAGGATTATTCTTCGATTTATCCAGGGCTTTCACTATCAACCCCAACTTTTTTAAATAAAATTGAATGCGGTAGGTATAAGCGACCCTATAAATTCATGGTTGATGTCACTGCGAGAACACTCAGATGCATTTGATCTCTTGTTAGGCACGCCGCCGCAGGGGGAATCTTAGGTCTACTGCTATTTTTATCAATGACCTACCACAATCGATCCAAGATGGTACAGTCTTTATTTATGCTGACGATACAACAATCATTGTGTCACAGGGAATTTACCGGAACTCAAAACGAAAGTCGTGGCCGCGATAATTTTTTTACCACAGTTTGAAAATAATCACCTTATCAATCTATATCTATATAATCAAAATGAATCTCGATTCTTTGTAAGCGCAAAACGTGAGAACGGCTGGACCAATTTGGCTAATTTTTTTTGTTCGTATTAGCTTGAGGATGGTTGATACGGAAAAAATAGGAAAGTTGCCCGGAAATTCGGGTATATAAGAAATTTGTCGAAGAAAAAAACTATCGAGTCATTTATTACAAAACGAGGAAATAGCTCAGCTTTTACACTGTCGCCTACGAAGCAGAAGAACACAGGAACAAATCCCGGTCAGGATAACATTTTTTTTTTATTTATAAAACAACGGCTGGACCGATTTGGCTAATTGTTTTTTTTTTAATGTTCGTAATACTCCGAATAAAGTTTTTAGGGAAATAAAGGAATTTTAGAGAAGTTAGTGGAAATTTATTTGTCCTGGAAAACGGGAAAAACGGAATAATGGGATAACGGGAGAAAGCCATAACGGGATAACTCGGTATCGGAAAAACGGGATAAAGGGATAACGGGAAGCTGGACATAATCTAGATGGAACAACACAAAATAACATAGACGATTGAGACCATTTCCAGAGTGAAGTCTGTGTGTGTGGTGTCTGTAATCTTCCACGATAAGTGCCGAACCGTTTGACCAATCGAGCTGAAATTTGGTATGAAGATACAGTTCGTACCCCGAATGCGATCATTAATTTTTGACTGTAATCTGTCAAACGGAAGGGTTACTATTAAAAAATGATAGAAACTATATCGCACGAAACTTGACTTGCAATATAGCATTTGAAAGCCCTTGAAAAACCGTATCCAGAACAGTCAACATTATTTCTCCAACTGACATCTGTCAAAAATAAAAAAATGTCAAAGTTCAAAACTTTGCCATTCAATTATTCAAAATCTATCCGATGGATTAGAACTAAATTCGGCAGGGAGCAACACAGCAAAAGAATCAAATTAAGTCTGCAGTTGGAGCTTTCCACCGTTTCCCATTCTGGTGCTACACATTTTTCTCGTGGGCGTTACCATCCGAGACGGCCGCTCATCCGGGCTTTGACTAGGACGATCCGCGTTTGGTGCAGGACCGCTCAATTGACTGGGGTCAAATATCACCCTTGGTCGATTGACCGGTAAATTGACCGATCAAATTGACTTTGTACAGTCCTAAAATGTTTTGATAATGTTTTATTTCAAAATAACCCCATTCTCCCGATGCCCGTGCCGGTCATGTTCTGGGGTGTCCCATTACTGATTTTTAGTGTTTCTTTGTATATTTTTGTTTATTATTTGTATTTTATTTTACTGTATCTACTATTATTGACCTATCGTATGTCATTAATATGATCTACAAGCATCAATAAACATATCTACCTACCTATTTTCCGTACTTTTTGCGTCAGAAACACTCAAATTCATTCTTGAAATTTTACTCTCATCGCGCCCAAAGAAGTTTCACTTTAAAATACTGGAAGAACATACCTTGAATATAACATAAAGGAACAATCGAACAAAATTACCGAAGAATTGCTGCTAGTTGAGAATATTCATAGGACTACTGAACACAATTGAACTGGAATTATGCAACGGAGATCTAAGTGTCGGACAATGCAATAAAATATGCCGCAGACTTTGCGAATATGAAACAGTGGAGATAAGTAATATATGGGCAACTAAAACCGAATCCAGAATAATGTGAAAGACACTCTACGAGCATGTACAGGGGGACAAGCCTGCTGGAATGGATGTCATAGAATAATGAAACCTTTTATCGATAGAGAAATGTATACAAACACTGGAATAAACGGAGCTGACAATCTGAGGCAACCAGGTCTTTCGACAGAAATGTTAAGGCCCGTTACTCTGATTCCCATGTGGGCCCCCCTGGTTCCTAGTTTTGCATCTGGTAGTTAGTATACTAAAATAGCAAGCAACAGTCTGCTATAGTTTAGCTTTATATGTATTTGGGTAAGTACATAATAAAATATTTTTTTTATTTATTGCTAGAAATATACATATTTTAACTTTAAATGAGCCTTCTTACTTTTAATGTGGCAAAGTCCTTTATAACGTCACTGAAATCTATTTCTCGTGCAGTTTCATGTTCTATAGATAACAACGCCAAACTATTCAATCACTCTTGAAGCATTGTTCCATGCATGTACTTTTTTATTAAGGCAAGCTTTCTAAATGCTCGCTCACCTTCCGCGACTGTGATTGCATAAAATACGAAGTGCAATGCTCACTTCTGGAAAAATGTGTTTCTAATTGAAACTGGTAAATTGCAATCAATAATACTAATTTTCATGGTAAATATTTTTGAGATGAATAATTTAACTCTTCAGCTTGGTATCAGGTCCTCTGAGTACATTTGAATCAATATTTTATTGTTTTCTCTTATATCATCTATATTCCATATTGTGAAAACTTAGAATCGGTGAAAATATAAAGCAGATATGATTTAAGTGAAATAAGCCGCGCGGCCGAAGCGTTGTGTAAAGAGTGGCGCCTAAGATAAGAGAAATCTACATCGTTAACTCACCCAGCTTGTGATGACATTTCATAATAAACTTTATTATTATAAGTAGTTTTAAAACAAATGCTATTTTAAATTTTTTTTTTTACATGGGCCCTCTATCGTCGAGGGCCCAGTACAGCTGTACCCGTAATCCTCCTTGTTATCGGGCCTGAGAATAACACCTACTTCAAGGACATGTCTGGACAATATTCTCACGAATTACAAAGACTATAAATCAGGTGTCGTTATTCGTTATACTGAAAAGAGATAAAAAAAAAACAAATAGCAATTTTAAAGAAAAGCAATAATGAGTTCACCTGTTATTCAAGAGGAGAAAATATTCGAATATTCTTGTATAAACTGTTATTTGAATAATCTTAAGCTTGTAGTCATATGTGTTTATCGTTCACCTTTGAGCAACATTGATTCTTTTTTAGAGAAAATGACTGAGCTTCTGGATTTTATCTTTGAACATCCAAGGTCAGTTGTAGTGTGTGGAGATATAAATGTGGATTTCTTAGTAGAAACTGCACAGATGCTCACAGTAAGGCAGTTCTTTCTTTCATATGGATTAGATTCTAGAGTCGCGGAAATAACCAGACCTAACCCTAGAGGAGGATCTTTGCTAGATAATATTTTCACAAATATATCAGAAGACATCTCACAAGCAACGGTAATCAAATCAATTATATCTGATCATTTTGGGCAAGTTATTGATTTTAAAATTGAACCTAAAAATTTTTCAAAACAGAAAACATACAAAAGATATTATTCCGATGATAACATATCAAATTTTTATCAGTCTCTATCTAGTGAATCGTGGGAACAAGTTTATTTAACTGAGGACGTAAATAACAAGTATAAATCCTTTTACAACATCCTATTTCATCATTTTGATGTAGCTTTTCCTCTCACTTCTAAGGTGACCAGAGCGAAAAGTAGTGAAAACTCTTGGGTAAACCAAGAAATAAAATGTTACTCCCAGTATGTAAGGGACTGGTATAGATTATACACAGAGACAAAATGTGATGATATTCTTGTAAGATATAAAATGGAAAGATCAGCCTATAAGCGATGGTTATCTCACTTTAAAAAATCGTTGAATGACAATAACATAGCTAATTCAAGAAATAAATCTAAAACAATGTGGAATATCTTCAATCGCATAACAAATAGACAAAATAAAAATGGAGATATAACTTTGACCAGTGGCGGGTCTACTATAGAGGACCCTTCAGAAATTGCTGACATCTTCAAATCGTATTATGATTTGATCAGCAACATCTCCCAAGAGTATCATAAACGTGAACTAATTAAGGACTCTCTTTTTTGGGCACCTACCTCAGCCAAGGAGATAATAAATGTTTTACATGCACTACATCCTAAATACTCATGTAGTTTTGATCAAATTCCGTCAGCAATTTTGAAAAAAGATTTTATTGGTACCGTTTTGGAACACATTATTAATGAATGTTTCTTGACTGGTACTTTTCCAGATGACTTGAAGACTGCTAAAGTTGTCCCAATCTACAAAAAAGTTCAAAAACTGATGTGAAAAACTACAGGCCTTTGTCAATATTACCTGCACCATCCAAAATAGTTGAAAAAATAATTTACACAAGACTTATTGCTTTCCTTGAAAAACACAATATTCTTGCCAGTGAACAATTCGGCTTCCGTAAAGGAATGTCAACTGAATTGGCTATCTACAATGCAGTGACAAACATAGCAATTCATCTCGATAACAAAAGCCTGTCTGCGGGAATATACTTTGATCTGTCAAAAGCATTTGACATGGTTGATCATTCCCTTCTATTGGAGAAACTGGATGACTTTGGAATTAGAGGTACCCCATTAAATTTATTGAGGTCCTACCTTGAAAACAGGTTTTAAGCAGTTGCGATTATGCAAGAGGGTAGGTTATTCACATCAGAAAAAACATTAATTAAGCGAGGCGTACCACAGGGATCAATCCTGGACCCCCTTCTTTTTCTCTTGTACATTAACTCTCTACCATCTCTCCTCTCCAGTTCAAACTGCCAAACTTTTCAATTTGCTGATGATACATCCGTTATTATAAACAGCACCAATATTAAGGACCTTGCTGATTCGGCATCAAATGTGGCAAAGAAAATGGACGAGTGGTGTACAGAGAACTCCCTGAATTTAAATTCTGATAAAACTGGACTTATAATGTTCAACCTGACCAAAAATATATTTGAATCACCATATGTTAGATTGAATGAAAAATCTCTGGTTATTTTCGTAAAGAAACACCAATACTTGTTCTCTACAAATGCAGATGAATATTCAACTGAAATGAATATGTTAACTCGTAATCGGGCTGACCTCAGGATTCCACATCACAAAACTGCCTTTTTTAAACGGAGTACTGAATACAGAGCAAGGAAGGCTTATAACAGGCTGCCAACTCAGTTGAAAGATATCAGCAATATTCAGAAATTCAAAAGTTCAGTCATTGATTACTTGAAGGAAAAATTATTCTATAAGTTTGATTTTTGTGAATGATTATTACCGTTTCCTGTCTATTGAGAAAAGTTTTTATATTTACTTGTTGAGTCCGTGAGGTGCGTATTTTTGTGATGTTTTACTCATTATGTTATGTGCTTAGTGTACTTTATTCTTTTTTTGACGTTGTCCATGTCCTTGATGATTTTATGACAATAAGGATATTATTATTATTATTATTACTTTTAATGTGGCAAATTCCTTTAAAACGTCACTGAAATCTATTTCTCGGGCAGTTTCATGCTCTACAGATGACAACGCCAAACTATTCAATCGCTTTTGAAGCATTGTTCCATGCATGTAGTTTTTTATTAAGGTAAATGCTCGCTCACCTTCCACGACTGTGATTGGCAAACTGCAGAAAATGCGCAGTACAATGCTCACTTTTGTAAAAATGTTTTCTATTTGCAACTGGTAAATCGCATTCAATAATACTAAAGGACTTGTAATTTCTTTAAACGTCGCATGGTAAATATTGTTGAGATGAATAATTTCACTCTCCAATCTTGATGTCAGGTCCTCCAATACCTATTTCACATTTTCTCTCATATCATCTATATTCATATTGTGAAAACAGAGTAGATATGATTCAAGAGCTTCGATACTTGAGTTCTGTTATCAGAGAGTCCACAATTATTAGAAAAACGTTTCTTTAAATTTAGTTTCCGGGTGGTCTATATCTTCGGAAACTTCAATCGGGTGCTCTCTGTTAATTCGGCTGCCTCGTTGACGTTCGGATGGATATTCTTCTGTAATTACATAATAATTTTTGATCGCCAATACACACCCTCGATAATTTCAAGATAAAAACAAAGCCCAATGACTGCACTGCACTGCCACCAGCCGGAAATCGCGTAGTAGGTGGGGATGCGAGAGTAATATATTTATTAACTTCAAATATTGATCATAAGGATAGCCTATGTGAAGCCAAAACAATTGAACATATATTTTCAAAATCGGGCGCTCCAAAATTAATGCGCATGCGCCAAGAAAAAACGGACACTTCTTTTCAAAGACGCGATTCTGTTCGTCCATCTCTTCTAGTTGTCATTATTTCACGTGAAAAAATGTTGGAGTATGACAAGCTTATTTCATTTGTTGCAAATTTTCATTAGGGTAACATAACCATAAAATTGTGATATTTATTTCCACGTGTCGCTTGGTATTCTGGTCAAAATGTCAAATAAATAACCTAACCTTAAATATTTATGTCATGAGTCGTAATTCATAAGTTGCGCAGTAGTTTTCAAGCCCCGCATGAAAAAGGACATACTCTGCCTGTTCGTTTGTCATGCTTACTTTATAGAACTCTTGTCTATGCTTACTTGCTCTAATCTGATTTGAGCAATATTTGGTTATTCGTTTGTTCCGAGCAATTGATCAAAGAGTGTTCGTTTGCCAGAAGCAAATTACTACATATCAGATAAAGCATGCTTTATCCGCTCCAACAATTTTCAGGGACCAGAAAAATCAAAGTGATCGGAAGGCGGCAATAAGAAAATGGAGGAAGTTCTAAGAAATATTATCAAAATATCAAATGGAGATATAATAGATGCAAATTCGGATTATTTTTCAGTTCGAACAGGTGGTAATTTGAATAGTAGATGAAAAAATAAATAATATAAAAACGTTCATCAGGTACACACACTTGTTATTAGAAGAGTTTATTTTACAAATAATTAGGTTGTGATTTGCTTAGTGTTCGTTTGAGTTTGTAAATGTCCGCCGTTTATAACGTGCAGTGTAAAATACATGTTAATTTGTGAAGTTTAACGAACATTTTGTGTAGAAATCAGTCCCTTTCTTCTCTACGCCAGTAACCAGGCTGGATGACAACGGATTTGTCGGAAGAAGGGGCACTCGGGGTATCACTTCGAGTGAGACTTCCACGGTGCCATACGAAGGGGGGTAAGGGAGGTATAACCTCACGAGGCCCCCGGATCTGTGTAGATGGCTATATAACCGAGCACAAAAAAATCAAGTAGAAGAAGTGATCTCCATGATTTTTTGAGCAGCCTGAGCATTTCATTTCGAACATGACTACTGATTTTCGTGACTTCACTTTGTTTACAAAGAGTTTTATGAGTCTTGGTAGTTAATAAATATGTGGCGAGAGCTTATTGGTACCTACCACCCCCTGCCGCCGCGCGGCCGAATCTTGCATACATAGCGGCGCCTAAAATAAAAGAAATTGGCATCGTTAACTCACCTAGCTTATGACGATATTTCATAATAAAATGTATTATTATACCTAGTTTTAAAACAAATGCTATTTTTAAATTGTTTTTAATTTTTACATGGGGCCCCATATCGTCAGGGCCCGGTACAGCTGTACCTTTAGTTCCCCCTTGTCACCGGGCCTGGTTCTAAATGAGCAAAATTTAAGTGCTCAGTAATCAAAAATAAATCTGATATTTTTTGTGGGGATGATATTAGTTTGAGGTTTTTCTACTTCTTTAAATGGACAATGAAAATTAACTAACAACTTGATTTCTATAAAAAAAAAAACACTTTTTCTCAAAAAAAAAATGTGTTTTGTTATTTCAGCTTGATGCAAAATTTTGAAACGAACATGTAACCCCCGATGTAAATTTGCCGCAAAAGAACAAATAATTTGCTATCTCGTCTATAACAACATATAGACAGGCATATATCTATTCTTCATATTATATCAGTAAATATGAATTCATCAAATCACAAAACGCTTTTTACAATTTTGGGCAGATTTGTACCAATCAAGCTTATTGGGAAATTCCTAGTAGTGTATCAGCCTATTCACATATATAATTACATAAACATGCCACCTATTCCTGGCATTTTTAGGTTGCATTGTTTATTGATATTTTTGTTAGCTTTAATTGATTTAAACGAGCTAAAAAAAATACCACTTTGTAAAGATATATATTGGCAATTTTCATATTTCCATTTTCTCCAGTTTCAATCCATCAATTGGTTCAGAGCTGAACTTGCTAACTTGTTCAGTTCTGTTTCTAACCACTATATCCCCACAGGCAATGTCATTATTCTACAATGAGAAGTATTATCAGATGAAACCTATCCTCCTTGGCATATACATACCAGTATTGTTGACACAGCTCTATCAAAAAAATAATTTTTTACGCGTATTTCTACTCATTTGTCAACTGCTGCCAAGATCACTGTATATAACACGATTATACAGCCACATTTTGATTATTGCAGTACATTGCTTTATGGTTTTAATCAGAACAAAATTATGACTTTACAAAAATGAGGCATGAGAGTGATTCTAAAATGCAATCGTTATACCAGAATAGTGTTCATGCTTGATGCATTAGAGTGATTATCAATACGAGATAGGTTTTATAGATCAGCAATATGTTTCCATCATATTTTGAGGAATTTATTATTTATCGAAATAGTACTCACAATTACGAGACTTGCCAAAGCAATGATTTTCATTTGCCAAGATGCAGCTTATCTAGTTCAATGAAAATACTATTTTATAAAGGATTAAATCAATTTAATAAGCTGCATCAAGACATAAAAAACTGCAAAAGTTTTTATATATTCAAGTCAAGTAATGAATATATGAAAACATAATATATTATATGAAACTGCCTTATTATTATTACTCTTTAAGGCAAGGTCTGTAAATTGTTAATATTTATAAATAAGTCTGATGAAGTTATAGTTTCAATTTAATGCTTTTTTATTATTTCTTTTTTACCAGTATTACTTTAATTAGTCATAGTTTAGTTTATTATTGTATGTATATTAGAATTCCTATTTCTAAATAAACACATTAATTCTTTCATTATTGTAAAGTGAAAGAAGATTGTAGCAACAGTACAGAAAAACTTGGTTCTTTTCCACCCAACGACTTCAATAAGCCAGTTTCAAATCATTTTTTTCTGGTGTGTTATTCATCATATATGGTATATTTCTTAAACAAATCTGAAAAAAAAGTGTTTTAGGTGAAGTTATATAGCCGATTTCCACACAGTTAAATATTCTATTATAAAAATTTCCAACTGCATATTTATTGAAGATTGTGGATATCGCCAAACTTTTTGCTTCTGGTTGCCTCGGTGAAAATTTTGGATTCTGGTACACGAAACCCAATTACCAATCTCATTGAATTTGATATTGAACACTCGATTTTTGAATATATTATTTACTTTTCCTGCAGTTTTGTAAGCATCTTGTGTTCTGAGATGATTACTTTTCAATTGTTTAGTGGCAATTTCAAAGTATTTGTAGATATACACGGCATAAACCAAAACTCTTACCAAGCTTCTGATAGTTCAATCATCTATAATTGTATGAATTACAAACTTAATTTCTTGGGGCTTTTTCCTTTCTGTATTGTTCTTATATCTACTTACGCTCTGAAAAGAATAGTCTTGTATTCAAAGAAATGAAAAAACTTTTACATTTAACCGAAATTCCTATGTTTCTTAGGATGGTTGGATCATGATTCAAACTTCGCCCAATTAAAAAATCACTCCCACGACCCAAACCCCGATTTCTAGATGATAAGCTGAACATTTTTCATGGAATTTCTGTAGACTAACTCATGTAAATACAGAGGTTTTTTTTAATCAAAATTCCAACCTGGGTGGTGTAAACTTTCTAGAACAAAAGCTTCAATTTGATTTTCAATATTAATTTGTGAAATGTCTGCTTGTTTCTTCAGATTATTTCTTCTAATTTTCAGGTGTACTATGTTTTGTCAAAGACAACATGAAGAAAAATTTCTTTTTTCGTCTATTCTGCCTCAGAAGGAATACCAAAGTATGGGAACAGGAAATGTACAATAATATGGATTATATAGAAGGAACCCCTTTTTTTCATATGTTTGAAGGTGATGACTGTATGGTGGCATTCAATTTTGCTAGTATTGAAGAGGCTCGTGATCTTAGAATAGTTGTTCATCAAAAAGTTCAAGCAAGGAAACGCAGAGAAGAAAAACGTTCTAGACAAATAAGTCAAAGTCAAACACTTCCTCCCCCTACCACACACACACAATTTCGGGGGCACAAGACAACTTTGGATCCCGCTGAGAAACAATCCAAGAGGAAGAGGAATATCACGAAAGCAGATATTGGTATTCCGAGAGACTTTAAACACATATCACATGTAGGCTGGAATTCAACATCTGGGTTCGATATTGATACTGAAGATGAACAGTTGAGGGCATTTTTCAAAAAGGTGAGCAAATATTTGTGTATAGAGTTTATGATTTGAAAAAACACAGTGTTTAATTTGATAATTTCCGTTCAGTAATGTAAAGCCACGCATTTTCATTTATTTGTAAGGTTTTTATTGGACTTTACATTTCATATACTCTGTCTTTTATGAAATGCTCGGAATATCTGGAATTATATTGGAGTTTTCATAAGTCACGTCCATAACGGTATTTTTTTAGATGTTTGTGTGAATTTACACGATCCAATAAATTGGTCAATTTTGTGACCTTGAATTTTATTGATAGGTGTAAACAGAAAATTGTCGTCAATTTGAACTTGAGTTTAGAATCGGTTCTAATTTTTCATCAATTTTTAGTGAGAATTTGCAGTCACTTTCGGCCATGAATTGGATGCCTGCTAGAACAGAGATTTTCAAGTTATATGTTATTATTTACGCGATTTCACATAACATACCCTAACCGCGAAAAAAATTATAGTGCGAAAAAAAACATAATTTACGTTGCATTACATTCACAGCAATGTGCATTGCTGAATATAAAAGACAGATGTAGAAGATGGTGGATTAGATCTTGTATTGAGAAAAGAGGGAAAGGAAAGTTGACATTAGTTCACGAAAAATTCCTGAGTGCAGATTCTAATCCATTCAAACAATATTTAAGAATGGATCAGAGTCAATTCAATACGCTATTGAATAATATTCGGAACTTTTCCTATACTTGAAACATTTCTTGACAGTATGTTGTTATTCCTTCATCAGAATGCAAGGATCACAGAGTAAAGTGTGTTAACCACATTCTTTGTTTCTTCAATATTTCAAAAGATGACTTTTTTTGTGAAATATTATTTGTATTTCACTATGTCGGTTATATAGTTTCCGTAAACAGGATTGTATCGAATAGTACAATACCTGTTGTTTAGTCCCTTGAGGATATAAAATTCAGTATGAATTATCTGAAAAATATCACAAACTCATTCATAGGCAAACACACAGGTATAATATTTACTCCTGATTTTTAGAAGAAGTGTTCAGTGATGACTTCTGAATGTGATGGCCATATATTGGAATTAAATTAATGGATGATGGTCAGTACAAAAAGATAAGAACAAAAGAAAACCAAGGAGCAGGCTTGAAAGTGCTTTCCAAAGAAACAAACTCTTAACTGAAGAAGAAATTCAGAAAATTGTTTTGGGAACAAACACTGGTATCATCCATATAAAACAACATCTACAAAAACATCAGAGAATAAAAACCCCTCAAGGAATAGATTACCTACATTACAGAAACTCATCTTCAGTAATGAAAGAACTCACTAAAAATACTAACACTTGATCCATTTAATAGCAGATACAGGGTTCACAGAATTTCTCTGTGCAAAATTTGGATTTTTTTCCCCAGGTGCTAAGGATGAAATCATCACAAGGAAATTATATAACTGTATATATAAAAATGGATGTTGCTATATATGTATGAGATTGATAAACTCCGACACCGTTTGATCGATCACCTTGAAAGTTGGCACAACTAAGTGTATTTTCATAGAGGTCCATTTTACTTTAACTCACCACTAGATGCAGCGTATCAACTTTAATACCTTTCAACTGATCACCATGAAAATTGTTATACATAGATATTTGAACACGGAGAATATTTTCGCACTATTTTGCTATAACTCGCATAACGGGATAATAGGATAAAGGGATAACGAGAAACGGGTTAACGGAATAGCAGGAAACAGGATAATGGTAAGCGGGCAAAGTAACAGGCATAATCTAGATGGAACAACACAGAGAAAAACATAGGAAAAAAACAAATTCTACGCGGATGAAGTCGCCGGTACCAGCTAGTGTCTACATACCGGGTGACACAGGATATCGGGCCACCCCTGTAACTTCTGCATTCGTGAACGGATTTTTCTCAAATTTGGTACAGTATAAGCAACCATTTCGGATTTGATCACAATACAATCCAATATGGCGGACTTCCGGTTTTTCTGGAAATGCCAGTAACTTTGTTTTTTCAAATGGAACACCCTGTATATTTTTACATATTCAAGTTCAACAGGTCAAAACAAGTCCAAACCTTATGGCAAATGTAATTTTTTTAAAACAATTGAAATGGTAATTTTATTTTATCTCGTGGATAAATGAGATTTGGATGACTTTTCACAATGAGTCGCAAATAACAGAAAAACTTATTTTTTTCTGAAAAATTATTTTTTATGTTATTTATTGATGAATCAATTCAGTCACATCACATTTTGATCAAAAATTAATTTTTTTCAAATGAAATACCTATGGGCCACCTACCTGTCTCTCTAGAACATTCATTAAGGAAAAAAATTATATATCATTTTTGTATTTCGGTGCAGTAACAAATTGTGTACATTAAAAAATCTACAACTAGTTCATGAGTTTCCTTGCAGTTCGAATAATTTTTCAACTTAGTAAGCTGTGGAAAACAACATTTCTGAATCTTGTCAACTAATTGTGTTTCGCTGTCATCTTTCATCTCAACTCTCGAAAATTAGTTAACTTCCGAGAATTAGTTTAGTAGAAATGTAAAATCAAAATTATAGGTTTACAAGAAGTGAACAGGTTGATATGTTATTAATTTACGGAGAATGTCTTTAAAACAGTGTCGCCGCTTGTCAGTTATACGCTGAACGATACCCACACAGAAAAGAACCCAACAATGGAGAAGATGATCGTAAGTGAGGAGACAGAAATGAACGTTTTGTTTATGTTGATTTTGATCCAACCGCTTCGACGCGGGAATTGGAATACCAATACAATGAAGTCGAGAAAACGCTAGAAGAATTAAAAAAAACACCATTATCGTGCTTATAAGTATAACTTACACAATTAGTTGACAAGATTCAGAAACGTTGTTTTCCACAGCTTACTAAGTTGAACAATTATTCGAACTGCAAGGAAACTCATGAACTAGTTGTAGATTTTTGAATTTATACAATTTGCTACTGCACCGAAATACAAAAATGATATGTCATTTTTTTCCTTAATGTATGTTCTAGAGAGACAGGTAGGTGGCACATAGGGGTTCCATTTGAAAAAAATGAATTTTTGATAAAAATGTGATGTGACTGAATTGATTAACCAGTGACACATAAAAAAAATTCAGAAAAAATTTAGTTTTTCTGTTATTTGCGACTCATTGTGAATAGCTTCGACCAAATCTCATTTATCCACGAGGTAAAATAAAAAAACAATTTTAATTTCAATTGTTTTAAAAAAATTACATTTGTCATAAGGTTTGGACTTGTTTTGACCTTTTGAACTTGAAAATGTAAAAATATACAGGGTGTTCCATTTGAAAAAACAAAGTTACTGGCATTTCCAGAAAAACCGGAAGTCCGCCATATTGGATTGTAATGTGATCAAATCCAAAATGGTTGCTTATATAATTGTACCAAATTTCAGAAAAGTCCGTTTACGAATGCAGAGATTACAGGGGTGGCCCGATATCCTGTGTCACCCGGTATATAAAATAAAATTGTGCAACGCAGAAATAACTGAAAATTATTGTTTCATACATCTGCAAACTAAAAACTTTGAGAGCGGTCAATTGATCAAAGTAACTGTGCAAATAATGTTATAAGGCTGCCCCCGAAGCTTTCATTTTCCAAATGTATGAATTTAAATATGCTAAGATATGTGAAAGGAGTATTTTCAATTGTTTTTGCCTATTTTGTTTTGTATTAGATTATTTCATTATTGTCAATATTTGAAAAAAATGTATGTATATCTTAGTCAGTATAATGAATGTGATAACTATTGATGATTACTAAATAGGTATTGAAAACACACATGATTTTATCAAAAACAAGGAAAAGTTTGGAATTGTGAATATTGCTTTGTTGAAAATATAAACAGGATGTTCATAAAATCAGATGTGGGAAGTAGTTGTTTTCTGTTAGACATTCACAAAAAAATAACTTCATTTTAATCGTGGATTTTTCAATTCACAGAAAAATCTTTCTATCAATATTCAATTGAGAATGTTTCCCTTTTCAATGTGAATATTGCCTTGTGATGCGATACAGAAATGAAAAGGTTTTATTCATCATCACAGGTACGGAAGCTTCGTACATTTTGTACCAACCATATTGTGCAGATATTATTGCATATTTCGAGCTGGTTAGTCATATTTACTAAAACTGCTAATTACATAATTCGTTTAGTCGATATTGTTGCATGATTTCTGTCAAAGCATCATTATTACATGGCTTCTATCCAGTGATCTTTGTGCGGTTGAGTTCTTCAATGCAAATAATTTCTGAATATGCATATGCAACCCAATCGGATAACCGAAAGTGCATAGAAATCGATTTGTAGCAGATAGAAAACAAAGCAAGTTGAATAAAAGTTTATAAAAAGTATTAATTCACAACATTATTGGAACCATTGTTATTTGTACTGTTTGTCAATGATATGTCTGAGTATGTGAAGGAATGTCATAAAACAATTTTTGCGGATCACATGATAATCGTAATTGCTGGACCTACAATGCATAATCTACAAGCAAAAGACAGAAAACTCATCAAAGAATTTATATCTTGGTGTGAACGCAATTGACTGATTATGAATACTATGAAGGCGGTTTCAATGAGATTTCATAATCAATGTTAGATGAATCATTGAATAGGGATTCGCTTATCAGTGTGATAAATTGAATAATATAATAGTCTTCTTTGCAATCAAGCAAATGAAATATCATGTAGATCAATAAAGTCTACTAAGCATTTATTTTGCTATTGTCTCACATATTATATCTTGGGGCTGTGGTAAAGATTAAAATAGAGTTTTCGTACCTCAAAAACGTATCTTGAGATTGATTTTTTAAATGGATTTTAGGGAAAGCAGTAAACCAGTATTTATAGAGAATCAACTCTTGTCCGTACCTTCAATCTACCTTTACAAGTGTGTACATTTTATAAGAAGAAACATGTTAACATTTGTGAATAATAAATTTTCTCATAATTATTGTACACAAAGTGGTCTACTAAGAATACCACCCCATAAAACATAAGAATACTACCCCATAAAACATAAACATTCAAAAACTCGCTGTATATAATGCTATTTATTACCTTCTACAATAAATTTTCCACAACTGACTACAATTTTTATAGAAATGATAAAATATTTTTTACCAAAATGGTCAAAATAAATTATTATTATTGACAAAATAGCTCTAACGGCAGCCTAACAAAGTTGCCTTGAAAGAAATTAAAGTTTCAAGGGATCACAATCGGCCACTATTGCAAAAAACACATATTTCTTGCTGAAAGTTATTTTTTTTGTCATATTGAAAATGAAATAGATGAAAATAATATAAGTGACTAATTCAAAAAATCACATCCAGACTAACAGGAGAACCCACTCAATATCTTCAAAACAGTATTAAAATGCATCTCTCATGTTTTGTATGTGGGTTGATTACCACAATCTAGTTAATTTGATAGTTTTTTGAATAAAATTTAAAGTAACGAAACGAGAACTTTAATGCTTCTCTTGCGGAATACATTTCAGAACTAAATAACAGACTTAACAAGAACATGAAAAAGGCATAAACTTTCTCTTGCCAGATGGTAAAAGGTTATCCTCCAGCAGGTACCTAGACGACCCTTACAAGTACACATTGCTGGGAAGATATTCACTAATATAGTCTTTCAAGAAAAATTAATTTGGACAGAACATAGCCGCCCCCTTGAAAGCCATGAGGGTTTCAACTAAACATAACAACATTAATTGTCTTGATTGTCCGGTATAGGAAGAACACAAAGTTTACAAGTAGGGCGCTGATAAATTCCATTGACTGTCTTTATCGTCACAGTTCGAACCACTCCGTCGGAACCAGGGAATAACTTAATGACTCTGCCCAAGAGCCATTTCAACGGTGGGAGTTTATCTTCTTTTACGAGAACAAGAGTATCCAATTTTAGTATCTGTGGATGAGTCTCCTTCCATTTTGTACGTATTTGCAAGTTGGATACGTACTCCTTCGTCCATCTAGACCAGAAATGTTGTGTCATTTTCTGGATGTGTTGGTAACGGCTCAAACGATTGGTTGGGGTTGATAGCCAATCACGATCCGGAACAGCAGTCAGCTTGGCGCCAATTAAAAAGTGTGCGGGGGTCAGAGGTAAAGGATCATTTGGATCTGATGATAAGGCATAAAGAGGCCTACTATTGAGATATGATTCAATTTGTGCTGCAAGGGTGGACAGCTCCTCAAAAATTAGAGAAGTGTCCCCAACAATTCTTTTCAGGTGATATTTAACGGACTTTACGCCCTTGCTCCCACAAAGTTGCTGCCATTATCCGAAACAATTTTTTCACACAATCCCCGCCTCGCAACGAATCGCCTCAATGCAGCGATAAAGGATTCTGTGGTTAAGTCACTTACTACCTCCAAATGCATAGCTTTAGTCGCGAAGCAAATGAATATGCAAATGTATGATTTGGTTACTTTAAAATTTCTGAATTTTCTATCTTTCAAAGGAAACGGCCCGCAGTAATCAATCCCGGTAACTGTAAAAGGACGAGCGGGCGTAAGCCTTTCCTTCGGAAGATTATATTATATTTTTTATACTATTCGCTCTAAATCTATAGCACCTGACACATTCATGTACCACCTTACGCGCAAGGTTACGCCCAGAAATAGGCCAAAAACGCTCTCTGAGGGATGCTAACAGAGCTTGTGGACCTGAATGCAATATTCTCATATGTTCATCACGTGCTATCAGAATTGATAAAATATGTGACTTTGGTAAAACGAGCCGTATAACTCAGTATACTTCGTTTAGTGACAGGTTCCTGGAAAACATTTTCAGTGGTAATAGCATATGTTAGGAGATCAGGTATCGGATTCCATAAGAGCCCTAAAGCTTTAGCGTTATCGTTGTTTCCAATGATAATGGGATTTTGCTTATTAGATTGACTCATAACTTGAGAATCATTGAAAACCCATTTTCTAAGTAAAAATCCATATTCTGCAAGACTCTTTGAAATTTGATTTTTGATGTTCAACACATCATTTAAAATGCTACCACCTATAAGAAGATCATCAACGTAAAAATCGTGGATTATGGTGGAGCTTACATCAGGATAATCATTTTGGATATTTTGTGCAATTTCATGTAAAGCACGAATACATAAAAAGCTTGCGGGTGTAGTGCCATATGTTGCTGTGTTGAGCTCATAGGCGGATAAAGGATCTGACGGAGCAGAACGCCATAATATTTTTTGGAATTTTCTTTCTTCCTTTTTTATTAGAACTTGCCGATACATTTTTTCAATATCACCAGCAAGTATAATATTATGAATTCGAAAACGTAAAATGATTGAAATCAAATCATCCTGTATAGTTGGGCCAACCGCTAAAATATCGTTGAGCGAAAAACCAGAAGTTGATTTTGCGGAGCCGTCGAATACAACTCGAAGCTTAGTTGTCGTACTGCTCTCTTTAAAAACACAATGATGTGGAAGATAGTAGCCATCTTCAGTCACTGTATTCAATCGAGACATATGACCCAAATCAATATACTCATTTATGAAATTCGCATACTGTGACTTCAGATTTTCATTTTTTCTTAATTTTTGTTCTAGGAAATAAAAACGTTTCTCAGCAGTTTTAAGAGAATCGCCCAACTTCGAAAAGGGTTCTTTAAAAGGAAGACTAACTACGAATCGACCCGAGGAATCTCTAATAGTGTTTATTTTAAAATGTTCTTCACAAAAAAACTCTTCTGGAGAAAATGGTTGTTTAGTGGGAAATTCCTCGATTTTCCAAAAACGTTCAACTTGCTCGTTGAGATCAATTGTATTCATGCTGAGATTGCAATGAGTATCGGACTTTGAAAAATTATCAAAAAATAGAGGACCGGAGATTATCCATCCAAATGAGGTTTTTTGTAAAGTAGGTAATCTTGGACCTAATTTTATTTGTCCGGTACATAATAAATCATAGAATATATCATTCCCAATAAGCATATCGATAGATTCACTCATATTGAAGCATGGGTCAGCCAATATTAAATTTGGCGGTATGTTAATCAATTTTGAGTTAAATGTTATCGAGGGAATATTTCCTGTAATTTTCTCCAATACGAAACAAGATAAAGTGCTTTTAAAGGAATTTATTCTTGATTAGATATTTACACAGGTTCTAGTATCTGAAGAAGCTGAAGTTTGATTGATACCTGTGACGAGAATTTTGCATTTGTTTGTTTTTAGTTTGAGTTTTTCGCATAAACGTTTTGTAATATAATTACTCTCAGATCCACTATCAAGAAGTGCTCTGCAAGTATGTGTCTGGCCACTGCTATCCATGACGTCGATAACGGCCGTTGAAAGAAGAGTTAATTTTTTGTCCTGCGTGGAACACAGGGAAGTAGAATTTGAAACGTTAGCATTTTCATTTTCGGATGAAGATTGAGCTTTAGTATTAATTATTAGAATTTTCTAAATTTTTAAATTAAATTACCGCATTTGCGACATTTCCTGGCAGTGCATTGTTTAGTTGTATGATTCTTCCGTAGACAATTGATACGTTTTACTTCATCGTATCTACCAGTAGGATCTAAGTTGAGGAATCTTGAACAATTATAATATGCGTGATCTTGACCACAGATTACACATTTTGTATTATTAATTCCCAAAAATGATTTGACAAATTTTGTGTGGGTGGAGGTAAAATGAGTTTTTTTATTGTTCAATGTTTCCAGAAGGCAACATCTCTCATTCAGGAAACTAAGAAAATATTTTAATGTTGGTAGATCCAATTTTGTATTTTTTGCTTCCCATTTCCGTCTACTAATAGAATCAAATTTGGTAGCGACTAAATGAATTATGAGAGTATCCCAATGCTCTGTCGGCAACTCCAGATTTTTCAGTGCACGCAAATGACGAGTTGTACCATCAAGTAACTGACGTAAGATAGTACACGATTCCTTTGTTACTGAAGGTAGGTTAAAAAGTGCCTTTATATGATTCGAAACCAAAAGTTGTTTATTTTCGTATCTTTCCGTTAAACAAATCCACGCAGTATCATAATTAGCTTCGGAAATTTCGAGAGATTTTATAATATTTGCAGCATCCCCCTTTAACGATAATCTCAAATTATGGAATTTTTGAACTTTCGATAGAGATGTATTTTCATGAATGACGGATTTGAACGTATCTTTGAAAAATAGCCATTTATTGTATGTCCCGTCGAAAGTAGGCAAATTTAAGGTAGGTAATTTTATATTTACATCTGAGGGGATTGACTGATGAGATGAGGATCGAGACGATGATACAAGTGGTGTTATGGATATTATGTATTTTCGTGTATCTCTTATAATTTCATAATAAACATCTTCAAATGAAGCTGTTTCCTGTCGAATCATATCAAGTTCTTCTTGATCGTCATCCGCTACTGCAATTTCTAGCTCATATTGTATATTATAATATTCATTCAATAAAGGTTCTACTTTGTTCAATCTCTGTTCTAATTGAATGATATCGGGACTTTGTTCGTCAGAAAGTTTCTTGTAATAGGTTTCGAAACGAGTTAGCTGAGATTTGATCATTCCTCGTTTTTTATTTAATAAACAGCCATTATGAGAAATGATTATCGAATGGGTGTATTGTAGCTCAAGGTATCAAAATATCGATTTTGAAAAGGCAGCAACTTGTTTGCAACAGCTCAGTTTATATCAAAACTCCATGAAAAATGATTCCAAAAAGTACACTCAAACTATGAAACTATTTGCTAATATTATGCAAAGTTTCGAGAAAGTATTTTCTCAATAGGTTTGTAGGTATCAAAGTTTCATGAAAGTTATTTTAAAAGAGTAATTTGAAAATATGAAACTATTTGCTAATATTATGCAAAGTTTCGGAAGTATTTTATTGATAAGTTTATATAAAAAATTTCATGAACTTTGTCAATGAGTTTATATCAAAGTTTCATGAAAATTATTTAAAAAAAAGTATATTCAGTCTATGAAACTATTTGCTAATGTTATGCAAAGTTTCTAGAGTATTTTGTTAATGTAGTATTGTGTATCAAGAACTTTCTAAAATTATGCAATGTTCTAAAGAAAAAGATTTCAAAATATGAAACTATTTGCTAATATTATGCAAAGTTTCAAAAGTATTTTATTAATCGATTATTATTATGAAGAATTACTAAAATTAATTCCAAAAAAGGTTAATTTCGAAATTGTTTGTTGAGTATTATGTATCAAGAACATCTAAAATTGTGCAATTTCCAAAAAAGGTTAATTTCGAAATATGAAACTATTTGCTAATATTATGCAAAGTTTCGAAGTATTTGGTTGATTTAATTGATTATTCAATACCAAGAACTTGCTAAAATGTATGCAATGTTCTGAAGAAATTATTCAATAAAATAAGCAGCACTCATCGAAAGTGATAGGGTATGGAAAATGGTTTATATAAATCCGTCGGACAACCCTCTGGTTAGGTACAGTGTAGTATGGATAAAAAATGTTCGTAATTGAAGTTCAATTGAACTCGTAAATTCGAAAACTAGTTCCCTAATGAATGGAAACCACGTGTTGTCATTACTATACTCAAACCAATCTTGGAGCACTTTGCACCAAAACGTTACTCTCAGAACTGGCTAAAAATTTGAAAAACAAAAAATATCGTTTTTTCCGAATTCTGGCTAGTAGAATTTAAAGTTATCAATTTGGTTTTAGAACTGGCAGTTAACCCTACATCCTCTCATCGAGGAATCTACGAGTTGAGAGGAAAGAAGCCCAAACCAGACATTACACACACCAGATTTAATCCTGACTACTATTCTATAGCTCAGAACCTCTGTAAAAAATGCAACTCCCATACAGATCCTTCCAAATTTATTCCCGAATCTAGTACTAATTAAAAGTTTGTCCTCCAATCCACAGATATCTATGAATTAAAAGATACAGTTCTAGAAATAAATAATGAACATGCCACTGGAATAGATAGCCTTTCAATATAAATTTTTAAAAATATTCTAGATGCTCTCACAAAACTAGAAAACAAAGAAAAATACTTTGAAAAGAAACTTATCTGTCTGAAGATCAGTGCCTGTTGTAACTCTCAAATTTAGCGCGGAACTGAAGATGATTCCTGGAAACCAAAATAATAAGGTTAGAAAACCCATCCCGCCCTGAATCCTCACTTTTGTCAAAATAATAGAAAAAACTGGTCAACAGTGCTGATAATAAACACAGCTATAGCCTATCAAAATAAGTTCAGGTTCCTAAACCAAAACAAACTAATAAGAATTCAGCCAAGCTGTTAAGTTTTAATGAGTCTTATCTATATGCACCGCAACAAAAGTGGAAAGTGAGCTTATCCTCCAGCATTCGATTGCATCAATCATGGACTACTGCTTTTGATATATCTCCAGTACCATCCGGGGTCCCTCAGGGTCTTTTTCTCGTATCAGGATCTATCCTCTTCCTACTTTACACAATCAACTTCTATCACTAATTCATGACTGGTGTAATGCCAACTTCTTATTACTAAATGGTTCAAAAACACTATTGATAAAACTCTAAATGCGGTTAAAATAACGCCAAAATAGACTCACGGTAGGTTAATATAAAATTCCTAGGAGTGCTTATAGACCACCAGCTCAAGTTTGAAGAATATAATAGTTTGCTGAAATGAAAAACATTATAAGACGTAGTAAAGGGTGAGTTGGATGAATCCACCAAAACAAAACAAATACAGAAACGGTTTATATAAGCGCTTATTGCCCCTATGCGCTATATTATTGAGCTCGTCCATTACTAAAAGGACACAAAACACCCATATTAGAAGCAAGTCAAATGGCAATACTTGGTTATGCCACAGTGGGTTAAGCCAAACTAAAAGATGGCGATACTGTTGTGTTCTCGAATGAGTCCTGGTGTCTTTCTGCGCGCGCACCATTTCTTATTGTTGTTTTCATTTTTGAGTGGATTGCGTCAACTCTTTTTGCTTACCGCGTTATATAATTGTTTTTCGTGTAGTGTGTGATTTATATTTTCTTACCCTACCTTAACAACCCACCTTCGAAGATGCCCAACCGCCATTAATAGAAATCTATAGGCGTACCCAAATTAGTTTGGTATAGGCGATACACGAGACGTAGTTTTGACGGACGAGTTTCGTGTATCATGTATCCGATTCGTTACAAAATTGGTATGTGGAGGTTTTCGGGGAGATTATGGATTTTTGTCAAAATTTATGAATTCAAGATAATGACTGCACTACCTATTTATTAATCAAACAAACCTTACCTTCAAAACGCTGCACGTCATTATCGACTGGTGAAGATCTCGCCGCAGTTAAGTATCACAGCAAATCAGTCCACTCTGGTTTTCTCCCTCTCTACCCAAGCAAAACGGTCGCTCTTCAATATCTCGACGAGCCACCCCACCCTCCTCTCCGTGATTTTTAGTTGTTCGCACTTTCTTTGTAAAAAGGTTCGAAACGAGATAAGAGAAGTAATCACGATTTCAAAACTTGATTGCCGTTTAGAGTTCAGGGCAGGCTTTCCAACTTAAATTGATGTGCGAGTTTATTATTTAGAAGCATTGAACTGCTAGGATATTCAAGAATGTATCGTAGGTATTCCGTCCTCACACATTTAACAGCAAAAGCAAAATGGAGATTGCCCTATTGGAACATAAACGTTCGAACATGCTCTCAAAACTGAAGAGATACTACCTGTGTATGGCAGTTATCGTTGTTCCTGACTCATGGCTCATAATGTGCCGTGCCAAGTCCGTATAAATGTACGGATTTATCTGTCACTTCTGTCGCCGTGTGCAAACTGTCCGATAGCTGTGCGGTGTTGCCATTTGCCTGTAGAAATGTGAAGTAAGTAAGTGGGGAAAAAAAAAATTATAATTTTGGAAACTTTCGAATTTATGTTGTTTTATTTTCCGATGTTGCCAAGTCATACAAAAAGCTTCTGTAGATTCAGTAGAATTTTTGGTTCATTTATATTATTTTCAAATTGACATGATTTTGTCGAAATATAATGTTGCCATGATGTACAATAAATCCGAACTTCTCAGAATTCGGCTTTTCTCTCAAGTGGTACATTTGTACCATTTAATAGGCGGAGCATTACTGATAAATTATTATCGCTTTTAAATATGCTTCAAAATACATGAACGCATATATAAATAAAAATTCCAGAAAACATTTTTTGATTCAAATTTCAATTACAGTAGTTTGCATTCGTTTTTGAACATCAAAATTTGAAGTTAATAATATTATGCTCTTTGTGACGTAAATGACCGGAGCAGCCAATAGGTGTAATCAGGTTGATTAGACATTAAAACGGCAATGTTACAGTTCTAAACTATAAATGTCAGAACTAGAATACTATTCGCAATGTCAAGCGACGATGACGGATTTGGTTGTCACCAAAATATTCGATTCCGTCTTAAAACAATATATTGTCGATTTTAAGCAGAGCACATAAGCCTTGTTATTTTGAAGCATATGAAGAATTGTGGTAAATCAAAACACTTCTGATAAAGAGAAAGCTCCATCATTTGTTCCTTGTTATGGAGGCGCGGCCTAAGATTTGAAAATAAGGACAACGTTAAAAACAGATTGAAGCTGTCAACTGTGGAATTGGTTGATCGCGATTACCACAACATTTTGCAATGGCACTAGAAAAGCTTCTCATTTAAATTTTGCACTTTTTTTAAGTTTTAGAAAAAAAAAAAAGAAACTTACCAACCGTTGACCTCTTTTCACTAGCTATGTATCCATTAAAAATATTTTTGAGAATTTCTGTGTCCCTTACCTATTGTTCAGCCTCCCATTTCCAAAATGCACATTGCCAATAAGGCAACAACAAATCTGTACCTCAGATTTTATTTTCTCATGGTACAACTACTGGCCTTTTAATTGCTCAAAGTATACTTCCAAAATATAATGTGTTTCCAAGATGTACGAGATAACCGTGAATGTCAGGATTTATTTTCATAAGTGGCTCTGATATTGATTGGGATTATTTTGAGGGTTCATCTTATTTGCGGCGGGGAGGTTTTAATGATTTTGTCCTACGGCAGACCAAGCGATTTTAGCCCACGGCGAGAAGTCTGGAATACGTTTATTCCTGTTGACGTCGCTGGAATTACAATATCAACCACGAGCCGATATGGTCAATCCCTGGAAAATTTGGTTTGATTTATTCTAGTAACTTGTACAGCAGAAACAATCCAGACGTTAAATCTATTTGTTTACCCAACCATACCTCGTGCTTAATAGCGTTGGGCCTAAGCTTAGAAACACTAGGGTATATTGATTTTGTTTACATTACCAAGTGATTTAATAATCGTTAATTTCTGCCTAATTTGGTAATTTGATCTGGGCTTGAATTTTTTATTTTTTTAGATGCATTTTCTTAGTAACAATTTCTTACTTATCTACGTGCTGTCTCACTTATATTGCATTTTATCGAGAATAATATATGTTTATCAATGGTTGATACCCATGTTTTTCCCATTAGACTGTGGGATGGATTTGATTGATTTACTGGAAGCTAAGGGAATTTATTACTAGTACCAGATCAAATTCGGTGGATCGTTGAGCGCGGAAAGAGAGACTGAGGGTCACCCGGCGCCCATTAAAATAATATAAATCGCCACCCACTCCCACCCCACCACCCTTGATGTCATTGCGACAAACCAAAAAATCTTGGTAACGTGTTTCCATGATTGGTGTTGGCATATACATTACACATTTACCAAAACATTATTCGACCTATATAATACAAATAGGCAGAAATAGAGTACTAAAAAATAACTCTTCGAAAATGACTGATAAAGATGATCTAGAACAACTATAAATCAAAAAATTAAACATTAAAACGAAAATAATCAAAATAGACAGATGGACGCTGAGGGTTTGCAATTGTTAAGGACAGCAGCTATAACCTCACCAAAACTAAGAGATTTTGCATTCCCATATGTGATACTGCCTTGATTTCAATCAATCAGTGTGAATCTCGAGCTTCCACAACTGTATTCTTATTTGAATGTAGTTTAGTATGGAACAACTAACGAGTGGGAAAATATTCCCCTAATCCTGGATGCGCCGTACAAAAAATAGAAATGGAGGGGTTTCAGCTTAGTCTCTCACTGATCGTCGAGCTTATCGCTCGGTCGTATTATTGCAAATTATTTGTACTTTCAGTATATTTCATCTCTAGTTGTTATCATTTCATTTTACCGCAGTTGAGGGGCCATCATTAATTGGTCGTTTAACCGCTGGCGCCGCCAGTAAAAATTTCAGGAGGGCAGTTTTTATCAAAACTTCCCAATACGCTCACAAAATGTCCATTAAAGGTCCAAATTAGCACATTAATGTCCATGGTAAATCATCCTGGTACCTCCCGCACGCCATGCGAGAGTTAGCCGCCACCGACTCTTTCTGGTTCTGAAATATATATCCCGTCTGTCCGTAGACGTTAGTGAAACAAAGTGGCAGCCATTTGTGTTGCTTTCTATGCCGGTCGATTCATAGGCTTCCAAATTCGCGCGAAAAATGTAAAGCGTACAAAGTTCGATTATTAAAGTGTGTTGAACATCAGTGATTATTAATCGAGAACACCTTCTGATGATAACTTCTGTATTTTGTATGTATTGTTTATGAAGCTATTTGCCGCGTCATGCAGTATTCTCGCAACAGGTAAAAGTAGGGTTATAATATGTTTAATATGACAACCGTTCTTTAAACATCGACGAATGCAAAATAAACAATATTTGCTTCTGACCCGCAGCAGCCACGTTCGCCTTTTCAGTTATTTTGAAATGTGTTGTTCCCCATTTTGCAGAAACAGTTTGAACAGGTAATTTTATTTGCAGCATTTCATATGATTCCTCGATTACCCTGAAAATATCTCGGAGCGTTTATCGGCAGACAGATTGCGCAGATACTTAACTGATACATTTATCCAATTTGAACCGAAAGAATTGAAAGTCTAGAAGCAAGAGGGTCTCCACGAACAGAAGACGATCGTCGCAGAGCTTCCTCCGAATTTAATTCAAATAAATCTACCAGTGGATCTGTGACGAGCACGAATGAGCTCGAGAACACCTTGCGACGATAATCAAAAGTGCATTAAGTTTTTCATCTGGGCTATATGTGAGAAATTTTAGCGATTATCTGCAGTATACAGCCAATGGAAAGCGCAATTTATACCGGCAGAAGAAAAAAATGAAATGACGTAATCGTCTTCGAAAATATTAAACCCTTTGAAGGTTGACTGCAAACAACAAGTTTTACATATCCGTGTCCTCACAAAAAATTATGCAGATTCCACTGATATATTAAACTTCCTTATTGTGGCTTTGAGGGGAGGCCGGTGCCGCTTTCTTAACAACCATAGCAAGTTATAGCATGGATCGTACCTTCTTTCATCCAAAATTTATTCCAGGGCTTTGGGAGCTTGTCGGTTTTTGTAGTAGATGTTAATCAATAAAACATTAAATAATTCATCATTGAAATCATTCGAGATATCCTGGAGAACTTGACCCAGAATCATCTGAATGATCATGAATTTGTCTCGGATAAGTTCCTGTTTGTCACACTGCGTCACCAACCAAACGACGAATGAGACAAATATAATGAATATCAAATCCACACAGTCCAGATAGAGGGTAGAAAACCGTAACATCGAAAATCGCTAACTGACCACCGTTAATTTGTAAATTATGCTGCGAAAACCCGGAGAACTCTGAAACATAATTCATTCAAATGGTTCAAATCACTACCAACAAATACACTCCACTTCCAAAACGCCGAACTATGACGGAGTACCGAAGTATACCAGCGATTTTCCATGATTTCTGAATGACGAGTTTATGCGACGTGATGCCAGTCATTCAATTTGGGTAAGTAGTAGCGGATGAAAAGTATCGGTTATACGCATCACAAAAACATCATAATTGTGCGGAAATTACTTAATTTGGGCGAAACCTGTTCGGAATCTCAAGTACGTAATCTGAATTATACACCTACAAATTATTTCTGGAATCTTGAATAGGTACTCGAGTTCAGAAAAATGACGAAAAGATATATCTGTAGTATCCGAGTGATGGCATCATTCGAATCGATAATTCCTCGATTACCTGAATATCTATATCCTGAATACTCATCATTCGATTGCGTGGAATAAACTGCCGCGCCTGGTCACCAGTTTTTGGTTCCCGGAGGATCTATTTACCGACCATAGACCATAGATCCGATAATGTTTGTCACGCCGGATAACGCTTAAATCGTTTTGCTGGGTCAACATACCTGAACATGCGAAATTACGGACGCGTTCGCGCACCTTACGGGCGACGTCAAGAATGGCGGAGAAAGCGAATGCAAATGCAACGTCCACAGCTTTGTTTGCGGAGTTGCGAATGATGACGTTACTTAGCGCTAAGAAAGCAAAGAGAGTAAAGTCCGCGTGACAAATTAAAATTTCGCAGCGAGACTGCCTTTGCCCACAGACCCTGACCAATTGTTTTGGTACGCCAGTCGCGCGCTTTGAGGCGCCGCCCGAAATCAACGTATCATCACATGATAATTTTCCACTCACATTTGCGGTGAAAACACACAAAACCATCGTAATAATTTCAGAATAATTTAGTGTTAATTGTCATCGAAAATATAAAATTATACTAAGGACTTGAATTATGAACCCAACGTCAAAATGGAATGTTTTGTTGGCCCTGAGTTGACGCTGAAATCTCTTCGAAATATTCTTTCACAAGGTAAAATATAAGCTGCTCTTTCGGCAACCGATACTTACTTCCATCCATCAGCGGCAGAAATTTTTCTACGTAAAACTGATACTTATTTCCGGCCCATCAGCTCATTTCTCATCACCATTTATGATAAAGTACGAAGAGCATCATCAAACTGGAGTATTTATAAGTATACCTACTGTTCTCCCCTTTTGTGCTATTATATGAACAAAATTATTAGTTGGTTTGTTGTAAAATGTAATTTGTTTTATTTTGTTGATTTGATGATAGCATCAGTTGAATATTTTCACCTCGGTTTTTGAGCCTTATTGTTTTGTCTGTAGTTTTACCTTTGTCCCAGATGCCTCAGCACGTCCTCTCAAACCTGCCCAGTTAATTCTCATCTGCCCGTAGCCACGCCATAAAACAAATATTGGCTTTGAAATTTTTACGCAACCAATGGTGAACGAATCCAACAGATTCTACGAATCGATTACTGTTTCTATATTTATATGATCATCGCTATCCTGTACCAGCGGCGATGTCCACCAAGGCGGAAGAATAAATGCCCAACCCACTATGCCATATACCATTAACCGCTATAAAAGCGCAACATTTGAAAACCCGCCTTATCTCATCTCTGGTTCTACCAACTTCTGTATTTAGTTCGCCAGTTGGTGATATGTCGCCACTGCTCCAAAACGTGGTGCTAACTTTTTACCACGCGGTGGTAGTCGGACAACCCCTTTACTTTAGCTTCTCTGCTGAGCAAACGTTATCCGGTTTCAGGGATTCTAATAAGCCTAGAAATAATTAGAATCTTGTAGCATTAACCTAAGCCAGAAGTGACGTACATGGACATGAAAAGAAAGTACCAATGTAACATTAGCCAGAGCGGTCTCAGGATACATCTAAGAGCCTCCGTACCAGAGCGCGGAGGCGCTTTCGGTCTGCCATCCAGAGAGAATGGTGGGGCCATCAAAGAAACGTTATCTGAATAGGAGGTACGCATTAAAGTTCTTAACCGCTAATCAGAATTCCTGCAGCAATTAACGGGCCATATGACGTACATGGACATATACAGGTACCGCACATACTTTGGAGTGGACCACAATATACAATCAGCGGCCCTAACCCCCTAGATATCAGAGTGGAGCGCTGGTCTGCCACCGTCCACCAGAAAGAATGGTGGATACCGCGAGGAGTAAATGTCATCTGAATATGGAGGTACCACAAGCTCCAACCAATCAAATCTCGCAGCATTAACGTGTCATAGTGACGCATGGACATTAAGTGCCAGGTGGTCTGCGAAACATACGAGGGACAATATACAACCCAAGAGCCCGTAACTCAGTTACCAGAGATGGAGTCCGCCAGTATCCGCAGAGAGAGAATAGCGGGCCCTGACATGTCCGCCATACGTCACCAAGGACTTACCAAATGATCTTTGCTCCCTTTCTATTAGTGTCACCAATTTGTCTGCTAAACAAACCTCCTACCTGATAGAACGCCTTTAATTTCGCAGCGCTATTCTTGGGAATCGTTCTCGTGCATATTTCAAGGTCGCGCATCTTTTTATGATTTGCAACATTACCTCGCAATTAATCATTTGCAGATGTGCGATCATACGTGTTTCAGCAGCCTGGTTGACGCAAAATGCCACTTTTCACGGACGGAGTGCTCCAAACTTAGGAAGTAAATATTTTGCGTGGGTTTATTAAGTTCATAAGCAGGAATGTGATAATAGAGGAAATTGCCAAAATCCGTACTTGGGAAGACAGTTATACTAGTTGGTCTACAATATCTTTTATGAAATTCTTTGGCATAGATGATTTGCAGTTTATAGCCAATTTGGAAAATTTAGAAATCTGTATATATCAAATGAAATGATCGTAATCAGTTCCTGGCAAATACGACCCCTTAATTAGCGTTTCACCGAACATTAAAGTATTCACTTATATTCAGGCTCGCCAGTAAAAGAATTCATATGCAGTTTTCCTTATTTGAGTTCTTATAACTCCTGCATTGCGGCCCCGGAGGAGGCCCAGACTCGAGTATAAACAAGCAGAGTAAAGCTTAGTATGGATTTTTATCTCTTCTATCCAAAAAGTTTTATTCCAGTTGTAGGTTTTGGGAGCCTTGGCCTAGTTTTTACCTCCTGTGTAGTGACTATTTACCATAGAGGTTCCGCAAATAATTTATTCGCGCTATTTACTGACCATATTAGACCCGACGTTAATAAACGCCAAATAACGCAAAAATCCAGTGTCAACATATCCGAACCAAGATGCCTGCCAAAACCCCCGTGTATTCCACTGATTCGATTTTGTTTAGAATTTTGGGGACAACAAATGAAAACGTTAAATTATATAATTTCTAGAACTTCACTAGTAGTGATGGCGCGGTTACGAAATGCTTGTTGTTTGTACTACGCAAAATGTCAACCTATGAAATTTCTTTTCTGTCAACATTACTTCATGCAAAAATTGTGAATTGATCGTTTACAGATGAGGTTCTGACGCGAACAAGATCCCGCCTGTGAACAGTTAAGTGCGAAATGAGATAAATTCTCGAAACTACTGATTCAGCATCTGTCTTGTCAAAATCAGATTGTTCTTAAAGTCTACCTGACGATTTTTTTCAAAGTGATTTCTTCTCAAATGGCCTTTTTGGATCATAAAACCTAATGCAGGAATGAAAAGTGCAGAGAGTGGACTGATGTCTCTAGATGATGAATTAACTTGAAAATTGGAGGGGATTGAAAATGCCCCATGACATTTGTTCCATTAAACTTGATACAAACTATTACTAAGCCATACACTGCCCATCTCTGACGGACTATTACCCCTTACAAACAAACCTCTGATACGAACAAAACCAGAGAGTTCATTGTGGTATATCATAAAAATATGCTGATGAAGTTGAGAAATCGATGAATCCTATGTGCGACAGTCTAGGCTGGGTTTCCAGCTATCTTAGAATGACTTCTGTGGAAAAAGGAGCCCCACTACCGAAGCGTGAGGGAGAAAAATAATTTAAATGCTTCTTTTATTTTTTCCGTAAATAATCTCGCATGAGATAATTCTGAGAAGGAGGGCGATCTAAACCAAGCAGTTGTTCAAAAGTTGTCAAGGCCCACTTCAAGATCGATAAGGCTAATGACTATGATTAGGATAATTATCACTTTTAATTAAATACATAAATGCGCAAGCGTATTCTTTCTATCTCCTATGCGAAGATATCTTGATTTTGGTTAGTGAATTCTAAACCGTTGTCACTGAGGGTCCCATGTACTTTTGAAGAAAATATCACAACAGAGATGAATTTTCCAATACTTTTGCTCTCCCGTGATTGTCAGTCTCATGGAAAAATTATACAAAGTTATATATATATATAAAAAATAAATATTAAAGTAATAATAAAATTATTTGACCTGCTAGTTAAATTAGATACATATTACAATCACAAGCGGAAAAAAAAAAATTATTTAAATGGGGCAAAGATAGTTCAGAGAAGATTCAAATCAATTTTATACATACACCATACTAGTAGTGAGCAATATTAGATTTCCAGCTTCAGAAAGGTAGGGGACTAGGGAAACCTTCTACCTGTACATATTAGTGATGATGTAAGGAACAACAAAAAGTAAACTAAACCGTAAAGTGTGTGCTTAATTTATTATTCATCAAATAGGCTGCAAAACATACTGTTTATTGAATAATTTCGAAAATATATAAATAAAAAGAAAATTGAAACCGCCATCTGAAGAATAAAGATTTTATATGAAAAAGGCAGTAATAATTTTTTAATGAAACTGTGTTTCGTACTTATTTTTTCAACGTACGAAAACGTGGGAGGTGTTTACACTGAAGTGTACCCTAGTGACTGGCGCAGCTACGTATATCAGCTTTATTTAATTTAGAGCAAAACTTTTGATCTAATTTGATAAAATTAAGCTAAATAAAAATTCCTTCAAATGGAAGTTAGCCGAAAAAGCAGCTACCAAGATACCAAATGCAAAATAAATAGGAATAGTACATATACGAAGTTACGTCAAGGTAGAATTTTCTATGTAATAAATTCAAAGATCCGCTGTTTTTAAATCTTCAAGATTGACATCTCAGCCCGCGCAGCCTGGTCCAAAATGACACTTGAGTGCACCCAAGCAACCAACAAAGTTCAAAAAACATTGAATAATGCCCAATGACGAATTTTTTTATTGGTGCCCTTTTACCCATTTAAAGCACGCCTCAGCGTGTTTAACTGAACTTTTAAAAACGCAAAGGTTTCTTTTTAAAGGTAACCCATGACAACATCAACAAACGAGAAACGTGAAGTCTAAATGACAAATTTTGATTATTGATCCGATTAGAGTACCTTGTAATGTCATATTAGTATATTAGTTATGGATAAAAGGGCTTTTAAACACGTTAATTTTCGAGCACGACGGCGCCGGAGTGCTCGAAATAGAGCAAGTGTTTTTAAGACCAGTTATCCAATGAATACTCTTTACGTTATTTTTTTTATTGGTGCACTTTGAAATCATATATACCGGTATTATTACTACAAAAATAGAAATACAACCAATAATGCAAGAAGGTTGAATTCGTGATGTAACATCAGTATACCTTCGTTGTCATGGAAATGAGAAAACATTCATTTGCAATTTGTTACCAAAGATCAATATTTATGGTCACCAGAGCTCAAAATGAATGATTCTAATATCGATTTTTGAATAGTGAGGCAGAATCAGTGGTTAATACTGCGAAAATCCAGTGATATATATAAAAAAGAATACGAAAAGTTCATCAAAATGGATGGAGGAGCACATATAAAATGAACGAATTGTTAGTAATATTTTATCTGACGTTGCCAAAGGTACTCCTGGTTGGGAATTACCAATAGTACCGTCATTTAGACTTCACGTTTCTCGATTTGTTGATGTTGTCATGGTTACCTTTAAAAAACGCGTTTTTTAAAGTTCGATTTAAACACGCTGAGGCGTGCTTTTAAATGGCAAAAAGGCACCAATAAAAAAATATGGGAATAGTACGTAAATAAAATTACGTCAAAGCAGAATTCTGTCTAAAATCTAATATTTTTTTATTTCCAAGATACTAATCCGAAATTTTCACAGATTACCCTCAAAATGACAAATAAAAAAGGACAATTCAAAAAAATTAACATTTATTTCGATAAATACAGAGCTCAAAATATTGTATAATTCTAAACAAAATTACAAATTTGAATTTTGAGGCTATGCTTTAGTAAACTCCAGTTTAAAATGTGATATTGAAACTTATATGGGATATAATGAAATTGTTGAGTGGATGCCACATTTTCAACCGAATGAAACAAAAATACTGAATACCCTAAGTAATCGGAAATGTCAATAGTCCCAAAATGGCAGCTGTTGACGGTAGTACTGCAATATTTCATTTCCATACCCACATCGGTAAACTATAAGTTGTTTGATAGAGTTTTACTTAGCTCCACAACTTTTACTCCGAATTTTTTTCTATGAGATGTACACATAAATGAAAAGTTAGGTAGCTGTAAAATTATTATTCAGGAATTTACCTTTACGATTGGCCACGCTATCGTTTTTCAATATGTCATATTCTGGTTCAAAGGACCTCAAAACCCCTATACATCAATTCGCAAAACTGTTTCGTATTGTTTAACAATAAGCAGCGTAATGAATATAAGTTTATAACTTTTCTGCAAGCGATTTCAAGTTATATCAGGTTGTTTTTAGGAAAATCCATGGAGTCCTCCAGGATTCCAAATAATGTTTACCATATATGAAGCACGGAGTTCTTGATAAGATAGTCGTTGCTCCGCCAAACTAGTGAATTTTAATTTGTCCAAAAGTTGAGAGGTTCTTTCACTCAGATAGGGATTCGAACCAATTAGTTATATGTGCTTATGTAAAGCCTGTGTCAAAGTTTTAGATATATCGCAAAACACTTCCTTCAGACTAGAATATAGATTTTCAGAAAGCGAAAGAGATTGCATCTCCCTTACTTATTGGTTTGAAAGCTAAATGAAGAAATGTAATTCTCATGCACTTCATAAAATCATCCGCCCCATCATAAGATTTTTATCTATGAGCAAAACAGGACAGGAATAAGTATAAGTACTAAACTGGTGAGCCGTGAATAATAGAAATAACCGTACAAAGTTTAAATTGGTACGGTTCATAATTAGAATTATTTCGAACACCTCGAAAATTCTATATAACACTCACATAAGGTTACGGAATAGTTTGTTCTAAAATATGTTACATCGATCGATCAATCTCAAAATACTACAAACGAATTGACATAACCTTAGCTACAAAAGCACAATCACAGAACCTGACTCAGGAGACACAAATCACAAAAACACCCTGTGTGGTCTGTAATTGTAGCTTACCAATTATGACAAGAAACGACGTCGGCGCCATCTGAAACCCCAGGATAACTCCCTTTATCATGGGTTGGTGTCCCCAGCTTGTCCTAATATTTTACAGGTATATGGATACATTCATGGTTTTTGAATATCTTAATCCGAACATGCGAATGATGACGTTTGCGGTGATTTTGAGAAGGGTTGTCAAGGAATAGAATTTTAGGGCGATTCGCAAATACACACACACAAGAATAACGTCCGCGAAATCTACCGAACGATTAATAAAGCTATTTTGATTAGGCTCATTGTTCGATACTTGAAATTTACGTTATCGCATCTTATGATTGGGTATGCCAAAATCCAGGGCGGCAGCACCTCTTGCTCTCATGTCGGCGTTCGCCTATTATACAATATTTATAAGTACCTGTTCACCGGTTTTTCTTAAGATAGGTAAAAGAAGCGACATCTGTAACTGAAGTCTTGATACAATTATATGGTGAGGATGTATAGCGCCATCTTAGGAGGAAAGAGATAGAACGACCAAATCTCCAGCGTTCAATGTGTAAATCCAAACCTTGAAAACCAAAACCCCAATTTTAAAACTAGTTTGTCGTTTGCTTAGTGAGGTTTTGCTTTTACGAGTAATTTGTATGTTCACTATGTTTGTTGATTGAAGACGGGTACTAACGCCGGCTTTTCATCATTACCTAATGATATTTGAACTGGGAAGATAAAGGGTGAAAACAATGTATCATTTTCAGGTTAGAATTCAAGAACGCCGAAATGAATAACACTACGTTATATACCAAAAGGGCTGATGAAGAATCCCGCAATCCACTTGCAAGATGGGAAGTAGCGTCCAGAAATGTAGACAAATCACTACAGCTAGACACACGCCCCAAGACTCATTATTGATCTCATGAACAACTGTTGTGCTGGTTCGAAGAAGCGAAAATTTATAGATCATGATTATCCTCATCAAGTTTTTGATTTCATCACCTACTCTAGCAATATGGACACAAATCATGTATCAATAATGTTCCTCTGCCAACGGAAATAGTGGATCATTTCACACCGCATCCTTTTTTCTCATAATTATTTCAAAGGAGTAGGTGTATGTTGAAGGTGCAAGATGTATGAAAACTGAGAAATAATTATTATTTTAAAGATAAGGTTCCAGAAAGCGTAGTCAATATGTTATTCTGTAACAAACGTGGTGAAAGTGTAAGTTTTATTTTCTGCAGTTTTCAGGTTGTATCAATGGTAAATGAGAGACAGTTATAAGCCTCTCGAAATAGTTGCATTATGCTTCCTTCGAGTTTTTGCCTGCTGATCATTAAATCCGCAGCCAAGTACGCGCGTCTCATACTGTTTCTAGCGATGACATTTTTGTTTTTTCATTAGGTAATTTTATGCACCTTTTTTCGCACAAAATACTCTAACAAATTTCTTCTTTCAAACAGCATAACTATGAAATACTAAATGACTTACTTTCGAATACCTTGTGTTTCAGTTCTAACGAAAAATTTCTCCTCTAAACATACATCCTAAACCCTCCTTCTAATCGAACAAACGTCAAATCTGAGTCAGATGTCAGAGCTTAGAATGTATAAAATATGGATGATTTTTTATAGAATCATACTTTTTGTTTGCCGTGCCGGAAAATAAGATTTAGTGTTTGTAATTTGCGCTGTTTGAAAGAGGAAGCATTTTGAGTAATTTTGTGTAGCTGCTTAAAAATCACCCACTGAAGAAGGAGAAAGTGTTATATTTCTCGAAACGGAATGAGACCGCCTGCTTTTCTTCCTGACTCTTATTCAGTATAAAAACCGTAAGAAAAGTATTACAGCTTATTAGGAGCACGAAAGCACTTAATAATCTATACATGTACCTTCTCATGTTGAAACTGCTGCAGATTACAAAGAAGCAACCAAAATAATCTATATCCAAATTGAAGAACTCTTACTCTAAGTGTTTACAATATTGACAGCAAAAATAATCATTGACAACTACTGTTTTCAAAACATAAAATATGGTAACAGCAGATTAGAACATATACTGGATGTACAAAATCTAAATGAAAACATTTTATTCACATTTCAATACTTCCCCTTTGAACTAAAATGTGATTGGTATTTAAAAACACCCAGTAGATCTCTGAGTATCTCAAATCGAGGTCTGCATAGTGGTTTGTTAGGATGTCCGCTTATCTGGTTTTCTCCCGCATATGTTTGACTTTGAAAATCTTCTTCACCTTTTCTCTGATGAAGTGGTAACGCATTAATTCATATGCGTTTCCGAAAGCGTTTGTGAAACTCTTCTGGACGGAACAGCTTAAGGCCATGCGATCAATCCATAATACTGGTGTGGAAATTTAAGGTACAAACTTCGGTATAAGACGACAACCAAGATATTTCTTTGGGCAGCCAACCTCCAGCTATGTACTCTGCCTCCATCGCTGATACACACAATGAAACAGAGCTGCTTTTGGCTAAACCATATGTTATTGGTAATCTGGTTCATCTTACAGATGAATCCAGAAGTTGATTTACTTGGTGATACCCCTGCATAATTGAACCTCACTGAAAGCTTGAAGGAACATTCACCAGGTTCATAAACAATGCCATAATCCAAGGTTCCTCGAATATACTTGAGTATTCTCTTAACTATTTCCCAGTGATGATATCTCGGTTTGGAAACAGCTTGTGATACAAAATGTACCGTAAACGTGATATCAGGTCCTCGTGGGCAAACCGATAAATACATTAAGCTTCCAACAGCTGACCAAAAGGAATATTTGGGGAGATTTTCTTCTATCTTCAAAACCTTCATTTATCTGACATTTTCGATTGAGTTCCAACAGGATTAGAATCATACATGTTAGCCCCTTTCAAAATTTTCTTTTGCATAAAGCTCCAGGCCTATGAAAATTTTACCATTCGGAAGTTTTCTCTGATTTCAATTCCAAGATACCTTCCAAACTGTTATTTGAATTCTTCCTTTACTTTTCAAGAAATTCTCATTGGTTTTGTCATCACACCACTAATTAAAACCGTCATCCACATGCTATAATTCACGGCTGAGTTTATACTGATATGGTTTCTAATGAATAGACAGGTATCTGATACCTAAGGCAATCCACACCTCTCGAAATTCCCGTGAACCGGGCCGATTCCAAAACGTGGGGTTTGTTTCTGCCATACAAACTCCTTAGCAGTTTACACACCCTATTGGTGCCATCGCGGTAACTCTCGCTGCTCCATGTAAATGTCCCCTTCTAGCATTCCATCTAGAAAGTAGTCTCAATGCTAAATTGTGACAGATGCAAATTTTCAGAGGCGGAACTGATAAACGGTTCTGATTGTATCAAACCTTTGCAACCAAAAGAAAGTATCGCCAAAACTAATAATGTGCTTTTGAGAAAAACCTTTAGCTACCAGTCGAGCCTTATATCTACTTTCTCCCAGAAGTTGATTATCTTTGTTTGTGAATACCCAGCGATTCTTTATGACTTTCCTCCCAGGTGGCAAATCTACAATCTCCAGGTATCATTTTCGAATAAAGACTGCATTTCTTCATCCATCGCCAGTTTCAATATTCCTGCCTCAGTGGATGCCAAGGCCTCTTCAATATTGTCTGCTCACCGCGGCGCATAGCAAAAGTACTATACTTCTAGGCTTATGAAGCTTGGCTCTATCTCGCAGCTTGTTTTAAACAATTCAGGTTCTGATCTTCATTTGATTCTGAAGTAGCTCGGAGTTCTAGGGACTTCCAACATGTCTAGGGAACTATTGTGTGCAATTTGGAACATTGGTATAGTTCCATCAAAAATTGCAATATTTTCTTTGACAAAGTTACTCATATTTTTGAAAATGACGTCCCTAATTCTCAAAACCACATCATTTTTTTATGGGCATCCATATTTATACCCATCCTTATTCCACAATAAACTAACATAGTATCCTTTCAAGCTCTTTTCTCCCATTTGAACGTTTCTTGTTTTGGAACGTGGACAAAACAACTTGTTCCAAAATTTTCAAATGTAAACTGGAGCTTGCTTGTTGTTTCAAATCATGATCGGAGTCATACCTTCTATTAGCGTGGCAACTGGTTCTAGTTCAGGACATATGCAACGGTATTCACTGCCTCGCCCAGCTTTCAGGAAGATCCCCAGTATGTACATCGTCCATGCCACCCAATAAGTGTTCTGCCTTCCCTTTCTGCTGCAATCGCTCTGTTCAGGCGAGTACGGCATTGTAACCTATGATGGATACCGAAGGCGATTATTTCTTTGACATCCTTATTATCAAATTATTTGCCACCATCCGTCAACAATTCTTTTACCGTATGACCAGCCACCTTAGCCTCTGTGACAGAAAAAGCCTCTAAGTTTAACTTCTTTTTACCTCTGATTTTCTTTTGACAGAAGGCAAACACAGCGAAACTTACTAAAATCATCTTTGAAAACGACAAAAATAACGAGAACTTACTAGATTTAGGTAGGATTATAGGGACTGTAAATATCGTATGAATGAGTTTCAGGCTTTTGAGCTTTATTCACTCTTTTGTCCAATGGCAAATGATATTGCTTGCCAAACATACAAGCATCACAAAAATTCTTTATCAAGAGTCACCCCAATCCCACTTTTTCTTGGAGGAACTTTTGGCCATGAGTTTTGCTTTGATGACAGCACGCCTGCCAGCCCTGGTAACGCATCAATTTGCCGCTATTTGAACTTCTGCACTTATTGAAGGAACTATCATAATACAAATATGCATCAAATATAGTCCATTTTTCCGATTCCTGTTGCCACAATTTCGCCATCTCTCAAAATGTTGTATACTATAGAAGTTGTATCACAAGAGATTTTTTCTAGCTTCAGGCACGAACCAGACATCTTGAAGATACTTTCGACCCATTTCCCGCACCAACATGACATTTCAACATCAATATTGCCCACGAAAAGCTTTCATGTTTTTGCCATTTCATCAAAACTGATTGAGGATATTGAAAGTTTTCAAAGGTTGAAAACAGTTTCTGGTAGTATGGTCATGTGCTGAGTAGCACCTGAGTCAGCAAATCCAAATATCATTGGGATGTAAATTCAGTGGAAAAGGCATCAGATACTTAAAAGTCAAACCTTGGCGCTGAACTAGCTTCCGATTTCTGCTTGCTTCTTTCATAATCTCTTCAGATGACCCTGAGTTCACATCGAGCAATATTTCAAAAAGGAACCTTTTCTACTATTATCATTTTGTTAGAAATTGATGGTTTCCCGTGCCACATTGTTCGTGAAATTTCTTAGCTACAAACGCTGTTTTAATAGACATAGACAAACTGCCGTTTTTCTTCCTGTTCTTGGAGCCGCATTTCCTGCTGCGTATATAGTCTTTTCTTGTAATAACTTCGAATGGTTCTCTGCCGTTTGGCCACCGACCCCATGCATTTAGGAATTAAATAATTCTTCAAAGTATTGAGTACTCTATTCATGAACAAAGATTCGCAATTTAACTTTATCTTCCTTCCATGTTTCATCTTAAAGCTCCAACTCCAAAACTTCTCAAGTTTAGCCATATGTTTTGCTACACTTTCCAGGGATCTTTTTCTTTTTTGATTCCAAAGAATTTATTGAACAGTCTATCTTTGTCTTTTGTTCTGTTCTTTGCTCAAAGATACTTCAAGGAGCTTATCCTGACACCCTTGGAACTGTTACTAACATATTGATCAGTTGTCTAACTTTGTGTACTCAAACTGCATACAATTAAATTTTGTGCAGTATACTCTATTTTGTTCACAGACTGTAAATAAATTTTTTATAAGCAACCTTCGCTGCCTTCCATCTGTGAAGTTCCCGCCGGTTCGTTGGCCGTTTCAAGAGTACCAATAACAGCATCCCAAAGCTTTGTGTGCTCGAGCTGTATTGTTATTTGAAATTTCCAATCTATCCAATTGATTTGACCTTCCAGTTTTCAAATTAATACTTTTGGAACTTCCATCCTTCGGTGGTTGTAAGAAAAACTGATCAACCCCAACCGTCAGTGTCAAAATGAAAGGTACTGTGCAACTCAGTGACTTACAGGTAGTTGTCACCCAACAATTAAAAGTTTCTTTTTACTTCACTTGAATTATTCAATGTATTTTCACTCCTGCGTTTTGTGCCCATAACCTGTGTAATATTATGTCCAAAAAGAAGTAATTTGAAAATAATGATATCCAAATTGGTCCCTACCAAGTGTTTACAATATTGACAGCAAAAAATAATCACGACAACTACCAGTTTTTCTCAAACATATGTAAATATGGTTAGCAGCAGATTAGAAGATATACTGGATGTACAAAAATCTAAATGTAAACATTTTATTCACATTTCAACAGAAACTTATTATGAAATATTCATGTAAACTTTCTCAAGTTGATGTTCAGAATCGAAAAATAATTGGTAATTTTATTTATACCGAGCTACCTATCTATAAAAAGACAATTTCAATACTTTTTCACTGTTAGAGAGCTAAATTAATGTATAAGCAATCCCAAAGTTATTAATATCCAGAGGTTTGGAGTACACAGCATACTAGGTAAATATGTATTAAGGTGAAGCTTATTTTGTGGAGGAATACTAATTTGCCATATTTTTGAGAACCTTCTTGATAATCTGAAAAATATAATTTGTTGAAGTTGTAGGTCCGCGTTTAATTTCTACCCTTTTCAATACATCAAAACTCAAATTGAGAGGTAAATAAGTGTAACTGTATTTTCTGAATAATGTATGGTACTGGAAAGCGCCCTTGCTGATTTAAGCTCTATGATTTCAATCACGCACTTCGCCGTGTGCATTTATTTTTGGATGCTACTCTGTCATTGCCTTGAATTTGCTTTATTTTAGAATCTTTATATTCTAAATTTTACCACCAAAAAGACATTTTGGAAACTATATCTATTCCTTGTTCTTGAAAATTGTAAAGATCAATCAAATTAAGTTGTGGCTTTTGTGATTTCTGCAATGTTTTTCTAACGTATTTTTTTTTATTAATAATGTCTTTCTCAAAAGAGTAAGATGACACTTATTTATATATTTACTGTTCTGTCATTTGTATGACCTTCCAATAAAGGTATCCACGTCCAATATATATCATTTGATTTTGATATAATTTTTTTCTGATAAGTAAAATTTTGTATACCTACAAGTTATTGTACCAATTCAATATATTTTCTTTCAAAAAAATATGTATGTAGTAACCTATTAGTAAATCTAAATTACTTTTGCCCTTCTGCACTACTTATGATTCATCTGTTTCATTCAATTTTATTTTCAGATTGTGGAAGGTTATTAAATCCAATAATCCCAAAAAAAGAGAAGTAGATAATGTATGATAGTACCTTCACATACAAGTCAAAAATGTCTAAAAATGACTGCTATGGTACATATATCTATCTAACATGCATACTTGAAAAATTGTTGTCTAGTTATCACTTAGTTGGAAGGTATCAAGTGAAAAATACTAGATTATACTCAACATTGCTCAAGTGTAGCAAATGCTGTGATCATAATGGGGTGTGGTGGAGGGTTTCAAACGCTTGGTCACAATGCTAAAAATAATGGAATTGTGGGATTTTTAAGATAAATCTGTATTTTTAAGAATAAATTACGTACCCGTGAAAGCTTTTAGTGAGTAATCATCTATTTATTTGGTAAGAGGAAAATTTTAAATCATCAGCAAAACTTCCCACTGTATTTGAGAAGTTTGATCAAGCCAATAAAAATTAAAAAATGTAGTGGGCCTAAGTTTGACCAAGTACCGATTTAGCAATAACTGTGTTTGACTTGTACCCTTTATATGCTACAAGTTGATTACGATTTAACAGGTGAGATTAAAAAATTGTGACTAAATTCCTATCACCCAATTTTGAAACGAATATGCAATGATAATTTTGTTGAATGCCTTCGAAAAATCCATATTGATACCCACTTGACAATAAATTTCTGGAAAAAATACCAGAATGTTCCAGAACGATAAGAAAAGTACTAGTTTTTCCAAAAAAAAAAAATCCCCGAAAACAGCTTCTGTTTGAGCACTGTGAAACTGCGCCAGATGTGACGTAACATGTTCAGAACTATCGCTGACGCTGAGAATTTCAAAGGCTGCCAAGTGTTGCTATTCATAATATTTCTTTTACAATGTATGCAAAGCCAAAAACATAATGATATAGCATAACTCTGGTATACATACATATTACACTCAAGAATAACTAAATCAAGAACAGCTATCAAATATGAAGTTCTGTTCTCGATATAAACATGCTGACATAGGTAATGTTTTATCTATAGGATGAAACAGAATAATATTTTCTCGTGAAATTCGCAAAAAAGGGATACTGGCAACTCAGGAAAATGCCAAATCAATGAACTTATGTCAAAAGAAGCGGAAATAACGCCATTTGAATGTATCACTGAATTTGGGGTTTTAGAGCAGTGTTTATTCGAATATTTAAGCACAATATCTTTCAGGAAAACCCGCGTATATATAATATTTATCACTATATTTCACTTCAAGTACATATGAAGCCAAATATACAGTGTTTCTCAAAAGTCTTCTCCCCTGTTATTTTGGAACGATTATACATAAACGAGTGAAACTGAAACTGTATATTAAAGGTTGTAAATCCTACTAGTGATGATAGATGCAGCAAATCGTCAAAGATGACGTCACAAGGCATCAGTGACCACAATTTTAAATGGAACCCTATGGTAAGCTTATTAATCTCTTTAAAAGGTGTATCGAAAAACCTATTCAATGATACCAATTTTGTTTGTGTTTATGGCAGTTTTAATTGCCTATTAGTAAACATTAATATTTAAATTCCATTCAGTATGATATTAATTACAGATTTAAAAATCAGTATCTACTTAAAGAAATTGCTCAAGTGACCATTTACTCTGACAGGAAATATCCTATTTTAAACCTTTTCTCAGACTTTTTGCAAATGTGTCTGGTGGAAACAGCCTCTACATTCTGCAACACAATACGCTGTTTTAAACGTCAATATTGTCAGGTTCCAGTGGCGTAAACCTTCGATTTAAAGTACCCCCACAGAAAAATCCAAAAGCTGCTAAAACAGAAGCTAAACGCCTCGATCAACAATACAATAAATTATTAAATGTACAAAAAATCCTGGACAATTACAAAAGTCGAACAGGGGAGACCAACAAAACGCCAGCTTATTTGACAATCCATCCAGAGTAAGTGGAGCTTGAATTTGAATTTTGCAGAAGAACTGATTTAATCGAATACAGCTTTGCGTTTTTGAAAGCGAGTTGCCAAAACTGCCATAAACACAAACAAAATTAGTATCATTGAATAGGTTTTTCGACACCTTTTGAAAGAGGTGTCGCCACCGTAGGGTTCCATTTGAAATTATTGGTCACAATGGCCTTGTGACGTCATCCTTTTGACGATTTTGTCATCTATCTTACTTAGTAGGGAAGTTTACAACCTTTAATATTCAGTTCCCAATACATGTTTAAAACAAATCCTGTATTGCAGATCTAGCCGAATGTAAAATAACAAACCAATGTTTAAATTTTGGGCATTCTTAAAAAAAATTCGACTGGCAAGGGCCTCAGGAGAATGGGGTTATTTTGAAATAAAACATTGTTAAAACATTTTTAGGGCTAGGAAGTAATTTGATTTAATTCAACAGTCAATTCACCGGTCAATTGACCAAGTGAAATTTTTTGTTGGTCGCTTCCTGCCAATTAGTTCTAATCCATGGAATAGATTTTGAATAATTGAATGACAAAGTTTCAAACTTTGTTTTATTTTTTATTTTTGACAGATGTCAGTTGGAGAAATAATTTTGACTGTTCTGGATACAGTTTTTCAAGGGCTTTCAAATCACAATTTTTCAATAGTGTGATATAGTTTCTGTCATTTTATAATTGTGACACTTCATTGGACAGTTGACAGCCAAAAACTAATGGTTGCATTCGGGGCAGGAACTGTATCTTCATACCAAATTTCAGCTCGATTGGTCAAACGGTTCGGCAGTTATCGTAGAATATTACAGACACACACACAGACGATACAAACTTCTGTCTGGAAATGGTCCCAATCGTCTCGGAGGTCCTCAGAATGCACATTCCGTCGATATCTTTATATTTTTTTTTTCGCACGATTATATGACTTGGACTTTTTGGGAGGCCTGTCAAGTAATTGTTATTTGATGATATTGAGTTACTTTTATATTACCTATTTTATTCCCTTGTTTTCTTTGCAATACAGGACAGCACTAATCATAGATCAAATGATTACTGTTTAGATTCAACTCTGGATTACTCTCACTAGCCTCTGTACAGTTTCTGTAGTGAACATTTCTTGATTTACAGTCATTGGTGTTGTGAGCCCATACAGGACAAACATTTTTATTTTTATTCACATTAGTTTATTTATTTTTACCCTTTTTTTCTCAAATAAGCACGCCCACCAGTTTTATTTGTATTTCAAAATTTCATGTCCAGGCTTGTTTCATTGTCAGGTTATTTTTATCCCCTTCCTTTCTATTTTATTGTGAAACAAATTTTTTTTAGATGCATTTAGTATCCCTGCTTCAGTTATTGTTTAATGTTCTAATTAAAAATTTTCATTTAAAAGAAAATATAAATCCCCATAGAAGTACAGCTTGATCGCATCCGGTTGAAAACTTTAAATTTCTCAAGACTTTTCAACGCATAAAAACTAGAAAATAGAGGAGCACATGATTAGTGGAGCTATGGTAACTACCGTCCTATTGCCCTTCTGAGTCAGTTTGCAAAGGTAGGTGAGTACTGCTACTATGTACGACTATACAAATATTTTGAAAATCTCAAATCATTTAGCTTAAGTCAGAAACTTGTGATTGACAAAACAAAACTAATCAAGTAATCAGCTATTGATGTGCTATTAAAGTATGTAACTGATGCCTTAATAGCAAAACACAAACATGCAGTTACACTATTTTTTATATGAGTAAGGCTTTTGATCTTGTTGAATTGCGATCTGTTATTATATAAATTAAACCTTTATGGTGTATGGGACCAGCACCGAATTGGCATATGCTACATAATCTAATATAATATGAGCTAAAGTGTCCGAAATTAGCTTTTTCAACGTTCTATGCTTGTGTTTAGTTAATAATGCTTCATTCACATTACAACGGAAGAATTATAGCTCAATTTCTGGCTTTATGATTTCCATCACATTGCAGTGCATATTCATCATAGTCTTTTTCACTACCTTTGAAAAACCTGTCGCATATTGATCACCTAAAATAAGGACTTTTGATATGCCTCTTACCTGCTTGTCTATTGTATCTGAACTATTATCAATATACTCAGGTTTTTCCATAGAATCTTGCGTTTCCTGCTGTTTTTCCATACAATCCTGCTATTCCACTATTTGGATTTCCTCATGAAGGGTTGGATCTTGGTTGATTTTCTCATCCTGGTACCCTCCACTGGTTTTTTTTTCCATTTCATTTTTGTTGGGGATTTTATTATTCTTACACCGGTGGCATCTACTGATTCTCTTGATTATTGGAATATTTTTCTTAGTCAGTTTCACAGATGTGGTGCCTAGTTGCACTTTCTTCTTAATTCTCTTTTTTCTCTGGATTTTCTTTGTATCCTTTTGCTCCTTAATATGTACTCCACTGTTGAGAAAGGGATCAGTCATTGTAGTCTGGTGATTCATATTCTGGGTGCTAATTTGTGTGTACATTGTTTTTACAGAGATCACTTTTTCATCAGCTTCTTTCATTAGTTCCTTAATTGTGTGTTCCATTTCTTCAATGTGTTTTTTTTGCTTTTCTAGAAGTGAATTCATTTCTTTCTAAAGCCTGCTGTATTGCAATTCGGGCATTTTGAATTCTTACAACAGCCAATAGAAAATATTATATAGTATTCCGATGCCAAAGTTGAAAAGGATCCGCCAATTCATTCAGAAGTTATGAAAGTGTGGGTGGGTCCTGAGCCACCCAGTATAAACTCTATTCCATCATCCACACATGAACCATGCATGATTCTACGAATTTTTTTAAAATTCCAAGTTTCTTATTATAGAATCTAATTTATTTATTTATTTTTTATTTATTTATTTATTTATTTAGCCGTTTTGCTATACATTCCTACAATACAAATCAATTATAATACTACTGATAATAATAAGAAAAAAAAATGTTTTTTCCCCCCACACTCTAAGTGAGTACACACTTGTATTGTGTAGTGAGAAAAAAGAAAAAGAAACAAAACAGCATAACATGAAAACATAGACAATTTAAAGTCAGAAATAGGAAGAAGGAACGGAGTAGTATAAACAATATAAAAATGGAGGGATAATAGGAACAGAGTAAAAACACATTACAATAGGCAGTAATTGTGTGAATCAAAATTCAACAGTGCAGTTAACATGGCTGTAAGTTGGTGAATAATAATAAATATACAAATTTTTTATGTTTCTATAATTCTCAAGAAGTCCCTATAATTACTATAGATATAAAGTTTAATGGCTGAAGTGAATTTCTTGAGGTTAGCATATTTTCGAGTGGCGAGAGGTAATAGATTATATGCTTTAGGTTGAATATATGTTACAAAATTATTTCGATAAAATAAATGACTGAAACAGATTAATTGATTCAAGTGCCCTAAATGTGAATAATATAAATGAATGAGGGCGTTTTGTATCATTGGTGTTCATCTCCTGGTTAGCTAAAGCTGATGTCTCACGGCGCAAATGCTGACTTTGCGAAACAGCGATAAGATGATTTTTCATGGTTCCCGAGAATTTAGCTGTTAGACTATTCAGCTCTCTTATTGTAAAGACGTATCTTGTCTATATTTTCACAAGAAAGGAGAATAAAGTGAAAATAATTCTGCAGATTTCCAAAAAGGAATTTGGAGCAGTTGGTAAGATATTCGGCATTGATTCGTATCGAACGGACAATTTTTGTATCAACGATTGATCTGATATCGAACAATTTGGTAGACATTTGTGGAGGTGTTTGATACGGAGTGGCTCTTTGAAATTCAGGAAACTCAATCTATTGAAGATCAGTGGAGGACCCCACCAGCAACTGATCATCGGAATTTGGAACCAAAATAGTCTCAATTTGCAGGGAATACTACCTGGTGAAGACAAGATCAGCAGAACCAGAAGTTATCCCTATAAAAAATGCTCAAAGTCGCAATATATTTCATGTGAGTACAACTTGATGTCTTTGCAGCATTGCAACTAGTTATTCAAGACGACGTCCACTATTTTCAAAATTTTACCAATAAAAGCTTTACTAGACCTCCACCTACACATGTTAATCAATCGGCACATGGACCACATATGCAACCCAGCCCACAACAAAGATTTTTCAATCATATTTCTTCTCAAAATTATTTTCTATCGCATCCAATTCCTGCCCCAAAAATTTTTCACCAATGCAAAAGTTTTTTAAAATAACCAACAAAAACAAACCGTATTCAAACCAAACCAAAACCAGACATTTTCAAAACCCGCGCCAATGAGTGTATCTACCACACACACATTAAATAATTTTTGGCGACCCACTCCCATGAGCGTATCTACCAGACATAGTTCGAATAATTTTGAGCAGAATCCCACCCCAACAAAGAAATTTTATTGCTGAAGAACTTTGTAATACCAAAACTGAATATGACATAAACCCCAATTATGAATCTGCTTGCTCAGCCAATCCATGTAAATATTCGAATTTGGACTTCGAAAATTAATATGAGAATGAAATATTCGATAATACAAACTATGATGTTCCACAAACCCAACATTTCGAACCAAATTTTCAAGAACTATCTCTACAGACGACCAAACATAGAACCACAAACAATCCCATTTAATGCGTCTAGCCCTAGTGAACTGCCATATATTCTATTACAGGAATACAACCTCAAATTATTAATTGATTCGGGATCGACAAAGTCATTCGTTGACCCAAATTTGGCTTACAAACTCTTTCCAAACAGCATAAAAAACGACCCATTCATAGTTTCCACGGTATTTCAAAAATCCGCGCAAATTCAGAGCCTTATGCCAGCTTCAAAAATATTCAAATTGTAACATTTGGAATTTTTCTTGTTCAAGTTTCCTAATATATTTGATGGGCTTTTAGTAATAGATAATCCGAAACTATTACAAGCAAATTTGAATTTTGAAAAAGGACTTCTGATAACCCCGCACTCACAAATTGAACTGTTGTACCACAAGACACAAAGTGATCTAAATTTAATTTCTGTAACACCCCGATCAGAACAAGTAATAAAAATAAAAACTTCAATTGCCGATGGCGAAATAATAATTCCCCATCAGAAATTTCACAATTGCGTTATTCCAGAATATTTAACTTTAGCGAGAGGCGGAAAAGCTCTGACAACAATTCTCAATAACACAACCAATCCCATTATCCTGTTTTTTCAATTTCAATAATTTCGACGAAACCAATAAAACAAACCTTGACCCTTCCAATTTTCGGACAGACCATTTGAATGACGAACAAAATTATCACATACTCAATATATGCAAAAAAACAGATATTTTTTATCAAGAGAACATGCTACTAACATTCGCAAGCAAAATCAAACACTCTCTCAAAACCTGCTACGAAATTCCTGTTAATTCGAAATCCTATAGATATCCTTCCATTCATAAGCAGGAAGTGGAAAGTCAAATAAAGAAAATGCTAGATCAAAAAATTACCCTATTCAACTCCAATTCGTGTTGTTCCCAAAAAAGCAGATATATCTGGGAAACAAAAATGGAGGGTAGTGGTACATAAAACTCAACTAAAAGAAAATAGACGACCGATACCCACTATCCACTGGCCTTTTAGACAAAATGGGGACATGCCAATATTTCACAACTCTGGACTTAGCCAGTGGGTTTCTTCTAATCGAAATGAACGAACGAGACATCGAAAAGACAGCCTTTAATACTGAAAACGGTTACTACGAATACCTACGAATGGCTTTAGGGCTCAAAAATGCCCCAGCTATATTCCAAAGAATTATGGACAATATTCTTCAAGGTATTCAAAACGAAAAATGTTTGGTCTATCTCGACGACATTGTAGTATTTTCCACCTCCCTTCAAGAACAAAGGCTAAGGGAATTCAATTTCAAAATACAATTAGATAAATCTGAATTTCTCAGAAAAGAGGTTGCCTACTCAGGTCATTTCGTGACTCCTAACGGAGTCAAACCTAATCCCGATAAAGTAATGGCAATCAAACATCACCCATTACCAAAAACCACCAAACAAATGAAAATATTTCTTGGACTCATTAATAATTTTTCCAAAATTACAAAACCTTTAACAAAATGTTTGAAAAAAGGCGCAAAAATCGAACATGATACAGAATTTTTATCTTGCTTTGAAAATTGTAAAAATATTTCAATAAACCATTACAATATCCCGATTTCGTGAGACCTTTCAACCTCACTACAGATGCCAGTAATGTAGCTTTGGGGACAATTTTGTCACAAGTTCCTATAGGAAATGACCTCTCCGTGGCCTATGCCTCACGAACGCTCAATGACTCGGAACACAATCACTTAATTTCAAAATTAACGGGAATTTTTATAACGAGAATTCGTTCAATATGGAGCTTGATCAGATTTTACTACAATTACATTAGGGATCATAGGAAAAAGTCAAAAATATTATATTCAAAAATTAACACTGAACTCGTATGAAATAAAGATGAAACCATAAAAAATATCAATAAAAACCGTGACGATCCGACCATTTTCGAACCAGGACAAAGCGTTTTTGTGAAAAAACACAAACGCCAAAAAAATGCCAACAAAATCTATAGATCAACCACCTTGCAAACTGTCAACAACGAAAACATAACTATATCCACAACTTCCCAAGAAAAAATCCACATGGATAATTCAAAACGTCCGCGTAAGAAAACATATAAAATAACCGTGAGAAACTTGGAAAATAATCCAGGGATGATTCCTTTAAGACTCGGCATCGCAAAAATTGAAGAATATACCCATTCATTGATTCGCTTCGATCATCGACTAAATCAATAAACTCCATACACAATCGGAAACGTTGACAAACTTGGTAATAAAAAATAAAGATATTCGATACATCGAACCACCTCAAAATTTTGGGATTCACTAAAGAAAATGTAGAAAATAAATTAAAAGAAATTCTGCAACCCTCAAAGGACAAAAAGGGGTCTCATCAATGACCTAGGATCGATTTTCAAGTCTATTACAGGCAACCTTGATTCCACTGTTGGGAAACGCTATGAAAATCTGATTACAGGACTTCAGGAAAACCAAAATAAATCAGCATCCAACATCAAGACCCAAAATACTCTTGCTTTAGATTTGATAAAACAATTCAATGACACAATTCAACGAATAAGTCACAATGAAAATTTGTTGGGAATGGAGATTCGACAAATTTCCGCTATGGTGAACCAAACCATGTACAAAGAAACTCTTCTGTCATCAAAGACATCATGAAACAAGTAATCAGCATATATACAATAATTGTATCTAAATATGAAAAAAGATGAGTCAAACTTCATACGAAACAATATGATTCATAATTATGATACCCGTTGAAGAGATGATCTCCGCGTGCCATTCTCACGACTTGGTGTAGCACAAAACTCACATTCTCATCAAGGTGTAATCTGTTATAACCGTGTGGTTAGTATCCTAGGAAATATCAAAGAACTTCAATGAGTTTAAATTAAAACTATTCAATTATTTGAGTGCTAATGCTTTTTACTCGATGAAAGAATTTTTAGAATGTTAGTGATATAAGAGTATTCAAACTATGAATGTATTTAAACATAAATTTGTACTATAAATATTTTATCCTTTGCAGGTCTTGTATAAAGTCTGATTGTAATTGACTTGAATGAATGTATATTTTTCATAATGTTAGAATTGTGAATGTATTTTAAAATGTCTGAATTTTTTCACTTTTAAATATTGTATCTGTTTGACTAGTCTGATAAGTTTTTGTACTACCTGTGTAAAAATTTCAATGATGAATAAATTATCTATCTATAGAAAATTCCATTTCTTTTTTCAAATTGAAACTTATGCACCCAAGTATTATGAAGACCAATAATCTTCAAAAACCGCGCCATTCAATATCTATCAAAAGCAGGACCGCGAGAGTCATGCAGGACCTTATTTAAACAGAATAATCTACTAACTGTCTCATCTTTGTTTATACTTGACACAGTTTGCTTGATTTTTAAGAATAAAGACTTGTATAAAGTCAATGAGGGCATCACTCGCCAAAAAGGTAATTCGACACTCCCTATTCCTTCCACCAATATAATCAAAAACTCATTAATATATGATGCTGCAAAAATCTATAATCATATTCCATGGAACATAAGAGATATTAAAGACTATGACAATGTAGATCATCTATGAAGAATATTCTTCTTGAACATGTTCTTTACAATGTTCAGGAGTTCTTTCAGGTCACTTTTCAATAATCTTACCTATTAGGAACACTATATAATCTAGCTTAGTTATAGTATTCTTATTTGCAATTTAGCTTGACCGTGATACCTGCATCAGGATCTCGCATTTTTCACTTTGTATTTATAAATTTTATATTGATTTTATTTATATATTTCTTTACATTTCTACATTTTTTAATATATTTTAACGTGTTGTTCATGAATATAGACTATGCTAATCAATTTGTTATGTCTTACATGAAATGTACCTGTATTTAATTTAAAATAAACTTACCCCCCGTTTACTTTTTCAATTATTTATGCATCATATGTACTATTTTAATATTTCTTGTGTATGCATGTATAGCATACGTGTTTTTACATTTTTGTATATAAACTGACCTAATTCTGTACTTTGTCAATGAGTATTCTTCTTCCGGCAATAAAGTATATTTGATTTGATTCATGGAGAACTGCAAAAAATTGAAGACCATCTGAAAAAGGACTAGTTGCCCCTTTCAATAACTTTAAATGGACTAGTTGCCCCTTTCAATAACTTTAAATGGACTAGTTGCCCCCTTCAAACACTCTGAAATTTCAAAATATTATTAGAATCAAAAACTTCATTTGAAACGATAAGATCGTTTATATTCTTGATATTCCAATTACCTATCCCTACTCCTTTGAGTATTATCATTGAGTATTAATTTGCCTTCCCATCTAGCATCATTGAGCATGAATGTATTCAAGAGGAGGGTAAAAGAATATCTTTTAAAAAATTGTTTTTATAATTTACAAGATTACATGAACTGTACATATTCAGAATGATTTCTAGCCTTTTATGTTTTAGATGTTTTAAATGTTACTTGGTGTTCTACTGTCACAATTGATATTACTGTTTTTTTTTTATATACACAACTTAGTACCCATCTGTTTTCTGACTTGACATAAATGTAATTTACATAACATGTTCAAATAAATCTATCTATCTATCTATCTATCTGATCTACCTATTATTGATCACTACAATCTGTTACATCTGCTACAAGAAGACATTGACATGGAAAACCCCTCAAACATATACACAAAACGACCTAAGAGATATGGAACTTTCCAGTGTTCAACTACCTTGTTAACCCTGTGTGGTTGAATTTTACGGGGGAGAAATTACATTATCGCGATAAGACGATTCCTCAGAATTTAGCAGTTAGTTATTATTTAGCTCTCTTATTGTAAAGACGTATCTTGTCTTTATTTTCGTTGTAATAAAATAAATAAATTTTTGAAAAGGGACTGAGTTTTTCCAAAAGTTTTTTCGCGAAACTTGGTGAGCTCGGCTTGGGGATTGTCGACGGGGATCGGTTGACTCGGATCGAGACTTGACAAGCGTAACCTCGAGGTGGCTCGACCGTTGCCATGAAATGTCGGTAAATTCCCAATCATCAAAGGCGCGAGGCTCGACTAGCTGGCTCGTGCAGTATGGTCTGTCGAGCGGTCACAAGGCGCGAGGGTGTCTGTCCACAGTGTCGGCTACGACCGGAGTCCGGTCACTTCGGAGAGGAGGTTTGGTGGTGACAGAGCATAGTTGAGTGTTGTTTTCATTAGTGTGTATTAACATAATAATAATAATAAATCTTTATTTGCAATTAAATTACATAAGGACAATAAATTGTAAAAATATAATAATTGGTAAATACGTCCAAGTAAAATACAAAGTCAGTGATAGTAAAATCATTCAAAGTTAGCATAAGACACACATAGAATGGAACTCGGCAGTATTGAATTCTCAGATTTATATTATAAAAAAATATGCATATAAAAATACGCTGCTGCAAATGCTATCCTCTCATCGGCGCTATATTTAGCTACTGCACTGGACAATGTATCCCTTCCTAGGCTCATGTACCAGCTTCTAGCCACTGATAGACGATGAGTTATGCACGCCGTGAGACCGATCAGGCTCGAGATTGCACAAACCTCACTCCTGTGCACCGAGCACAATCCCCAAGCCAAACTCGTCAAGTCTCGCGCCGTGAGACGCTGGCTTAACTGGAATATAATCAGTATATAGAGCAGTAAAAATGAAGTGTTGTTCCACCAGAGATTGTTCAGTTAGTGTTTGTGTAAAAAGTTTTGGTAGGTATCATAACAGTTGCATAACCAAAGGGTTTTTTTCGGAACTCCAATATTTGTAAGCCCAAATCAATTATTTTTGTTTGGTCGATTTGTTTTCCAATCAGTCCCCAAGGGGTAAAACATCTCTGTAAATAATATAGAACATCCTCAGCTCCACCCCTAATATTACTAAGTACGAATCTCTAGGTTCAGTTTTTTAACCTTTGTTGGACCTGATAGTAATGAGTATAAAAACGTTGGATTTTATTTTAAAAGAATCTTATTTCGGAATAACTATTACACGAATCTTTTCTTCCTGGATAATCTCTAAACCAAATTAAAGTTGATAGTCAAAGACAGCTATAACATGGAATACGTAACTTTATTGGCAGCAGTGCCCGACAGCCAGTTCCCCAGCGATTGCTTCGTAGCAGAAAGTATTTTTTCACCAAAACATTACTTCAATCAATGAATACCATTGAATTTAAATTTTTGGAGGTATTCCAAATTTGTTTTGTTCAATATACTTACCAGTTTTGAGAAAATGAACTAGGATTGATTTCATATAGAAAGTCTTGGAAGTTAACAATTGTCGAGAAATTGCGAGTTATATAAAGAAAAACAACGTAATGGGGTTTATATGGTTCAATTGGAATATATACACGAATGTATATACAGGAAATATTGAAATATACTAAAGTCCCGGAAGTTAACAAAAGGTTGCAAATAGGTTTTTTATCATAAGAATTCATATATTTATTGAGAAAAATCAGTTCAATGCAAAATATACATAGTATATCACAATATTAACACATATACGTGGATCAAATGATTTATGTGGAATGACAGGAGGTGCGACAAACAGAGATGTCCTGGTATTTACCGAAAAATACAAAATGTGATGTAGAACTGATATAGATCTTCATTACACAAAAAACTCTCAGCAAATGAATTTTTAACAATTATATGACCTACCTAATATATATACTACCTACCTAATATATATACACACGAATCAGAAGCTGTCCCGGAAGTTAACCATCGACATATATATATATATATATATATATATATATATATATATATATATATATATATATATATATATATATATTACATTTAATATAAACCAAAGTTTAGTCACTACAGGAATCTTAGTTTTTGCGTGAAAATTAACTTTTTCAATCTAATTCTCCTGAACTCTGATCTCCGTCATCTTCTTCATCACTCCCTTCTTATCAGGCAGGTAGAAGTGGGTATATGAATATAATTGAGGATATTAAGGAAATTAGGGATATTAAGAAAATTGAGGATTTTAAGGAAATTGATGATAATCTAATAGGCAATCCGAACGGGATTACATCTATTTCTTGTTTAGTCTTCAATAAAACAAATTCAACAAAGAGTTAACCATCGACATACATATATATATATATATATATATATATATATATATATATATTACATTTAATATATACCAAAGTTTAGTCACTACAGGAATCTTAGTTTTTGCGTGAAAATTAACTTTTTCAATCTAATTCTCCTGAACTCTGATCTCCGTCATCTTCTTCATCACTCCCTTCTTATCAGGCAGGTAGAAGTGGGTATATGAATATAATTGAGGATATTAAGGAAATTAGGGATATTAAGAAAATTGAGGATTTTAAGGAAATTGATGATAATCTAATAGGCAATCCGAACGGGATTACATCTATTTCTTGTTTAGTCTTCAATAAAACAAATTCAACAAAGAGTTATTCAGGTTGATATGATCATAAAGCAAATATTGTGATTTTATCGATTTATTATTATTACTCATTATTAGTCCTTCATCGAAAGAATAGAAATAGTTATTAAATTGAAATAATTTTGAGTTAAACAAACATTAAGCAAATCTAATTAAAAAAAAAAAAATAATGTCGTGAATTGGGGTTTGTTCACGACTAACTAGGTAGATTCTGACCCTTTGATGATTAAAAACACTTTGTAAAAAAATATAGAAAAATATTTATTAAAATGAAACAATTAATCCCTTCTAGAACCTAGTTATAAATTTCAAATGTATATAGCAGATATGTTTTACTTAAACAAATAAGTGTGGACTAATTCCAAAAACCATACTATTCAAATTGATAATAGGGCTTCTTAACCTTTCATGTCTCTAAGTGCCCCCATTTCCCAATCTCTTTGGGCACGGCAAAAACCCAACGTCGACTCCCCGATCAAACCATCAATCGTCACATTTAAAACCTCTTGTTTTTGTTTGGCACCAATTCGTGTTTTGTAGAATAACAACATTGTGACCCACTTAAAAATCATGCAGATTGTTTCACTCTAAGGGTGTTCGATACATTTTTTACAATACCCCCCGGCCAAAATCGCGCGCCCCGAGCGATAATATTTAAGAACAACTGTTGATTAGATACAGGTTTACAGAAACAATAAAAATGATTTTTCTTCAATAAAAAGTAAATATACATATTACAATACAATACAAAAATACAAATTACTATATAATACAAATATATACATGAAAATATGTAGAAGACATCTGCTTGCACCATCTCCTCCTGGATTCTTCTACCCTCCGCTGCATCTTCATTCATCTTCTGGCATTGGCTAGGTTTTTCCCGGCATGGATAGATATAGGACTGTTTGGTCCGTAACAGTTCGGTGTAGCAACTGGGCCCAACTGGCTTGTCGGTAGCCGACTTTGCATGGTTTGGCCTATTGGGTGGACTCAATGATGCTAGGCCTGGTTAGACTTGGTCCGATTTGGCTTGGCATGATCTGACCGCTGGAATTGGTATGGCTCCGCCTGACTGTACTCTGCATAGCTCGATTCAGTTGGAGTGGTCTGGGAAGGCTCAGCCTGACTAGACATGGCATAGCTTTGCTTGATTGGACTTGATAAGGCTCAGATTGACTGGAAGTGGGATAGTACAACTTGACATAACTAGGCTCTCCAGACCTGGCTTGACTGGCTTGGTTATCATGTTTTCGTTTCATCTTCTCTGGACTTCTCTTGGAGTGGTACAAGGCTTACGACTCTTCAGCATTTCTTACAGGAGTTATTATCTATAACAATAACCAAATTTCAAATTGTGCATATAATACTATCATCGAAATATATGACAAATACCGTGCCCCAAGATATACGAAAAATAATAAACCTCATTACTAACAAATCCTACAAACAAATTTCTATAGCGTGCTTCCCAAATTCTACATATGATCGTTATAACCATGTTTTTACAATAAATCGCTTTGTATCTTAAAAAAAAACAAATTCAAATAATATTGAAGTATTCTTTTGTTTCCATAATAAACCCATTACCATTTCTAAAAAAAATTATCTTATTTACTTTCTCACTCTGAAAAACCATCCAATTTCATATTGCGATTGTACATTTTTGTAATGTGATATCCTGAAATTCATTGCCTAGGATTAAAACCAGGATACAACAAAACAATTTCACAATCGCATTTCACATTTAAACATTCATTTATATTCGACCTCATTCAGATACTCATCCACTAAAACTAATTAAGCAAACTCCTTAATTTCGCATTCAACAGAATCTCAAGATAAGCAGAGAAGAAAAAACAATAGTTGGAAGCAAATAGGTCAAGCAGATACAAATAGCAAATTCAAGGCTGTTGAACCCAAGGTCTGGATGCATTTGCAGAGAATTGCACCAGATGTAACAAAGGAAGACATAATTGAATATTTGCAAGAAAGATCAATAAATCCTGGTGATAGCTCTATTGTGGAAGACCTTCAGATCGATGGAGACTATAAAGAATATAAGGTTGCTGCAGATTTTTCCTACAAAAATATATTCTATGATTGGCATTTCTGGCCTAAAGGTGTTGCATTCAAGCGATACAATTTCAACCTCTTTAGATATAATCGCCGAGACAACAATGACTCTGGACCAACATCTTTTCAAAGCAAGGATTTTCAGAAAACAGTCTACTCAACTACCAAAATATAAGTGAAAATAACAATCCGGGTAAAACTAACTCTCAAACTCAATCAACAGCAAACAAAATAGAAAACCAATGGTTTACAGTTATTAACTCAAATATTCAAGGTGGTCTTGCAAAAAAGGGTGAGGATCTTAATATCATAATGCAAGAGAAAAAAGCAAATATCTTATGCATTTGTGAACATTGGCTCACAAATGAACAAATTAGTGTTACACCGATTCAAGATTTAAAACTTGTGTAACGTAAATAAACTTAACTTGGTTTAACTAATTTATTTAACACTTAATCTACAACTTAATTTATATTACTACGCTACTGAATAGTTCGATCGTATGGGCTCGTTCAGACTGTTCACTCCCTCTTGAGGGCTGTCTATTTATCTCCGATACAGCATTCTCGATGTTTCGAATTCTTCCAGTTGGCGACGGCATGTTCCAATTGTTTCCAATATTGACCGTTGCATTACGCGGAAGAGGGACTGGATGGTTCTCGAATATCTCCGGGGATGATCTCATCGCTGTCGATGGCGACGCGGGAGGCGACAGGTCCGGCCTAGGTTCGTTACATTGCCCCCTTCTTAAAGACATTTCGTCCCGAAATTTCATCCTTAGAGTGTGACGATATCTGCATGACTCCCCATATCTGCACCGTGAAGTTCGATGGAAGTAACACTCCGCGGTCTTCATGATCGGTCGTGGAAGAGGGTTACAGCAAACCAAAATCTTGACGCCGCTGGATCTGAATATCGCCTCCAGCATACTTCTTATGACTCTCCAGTCCAACCCATCAATACCACAGGATAATTTTGGAATTGCTAGATCCACCAGATTCTGGTCCACCATAGTATCTCTTAGTTTGGTGAGACTCTTCCAGACATCTTCATAAGACGGTTTATCTTGGGAATGCCTCTTGGTGACTAGGTAGTAGATGTTTCTCTGGCCTTTCTTCAACTGTAGCACCCCACCAACTTCTGGATTCTGCTCCCGCAGTGTTTGGAGTTGACCAAATTTCTTGGAGAACACTACGGCGATGCCCCTGGACATTCGAAGATCTTCTGCCACACAGTGCGCTATTGCGTAGTCAGCAGGCACCTCGAAAAGGTCTCGTGACTCCTCTCTGGTAACCCCATGTAGAACTTTCTGCCCGTTTGAATACAAGGACATAAACTTCTCGAACGTCATATCATCCTCCGGTGGCTTGAGGGTGCGAACTTGGTCATGGTTTCCAGCGTAAGGGGCCAACCTGTTGAAATGGACGACCCTTGGTTTCCTCGGGGTGGCTTATGGATTCGGTACAATAGGTCGTTTATCCTTTTCACGATCTTATACGGGCCGTCGCACGAGTCCCGCAACTTTGGTGATAGTCCACGACGACGTTTGGGGTTGTACAGCCAAACCAGGTCATCAACCTTAAATCCTCCAGCGTCGGCCTTGATGTCATAGGTCTTCTTCATTTTATCGCTGGCACTCTGGATGTTCAACCGGACTCGTTCGTGGATGTCGTCCATTCTCTGCCGAAGTTTGCTGACGTAGTCTCTCCCGCAGTGTCTTGTCCTGGCGGTATCCCAAACTTCAGGTCACAAGGCAGTCGCAGTTCTCGGCCCATTATAATACTAGCAGGAGTTTGACCGGTTGACTCGTGTACTGCGGATCGATAGGCCATCAGGAACAAATGAAGATACTGGTCCCAGTCTCTTTGATGGTCAGAGACAACCTTGGACAAGTGGCGGTTGATCGTCCTGTTCATCCGTTCCACCATTCCATCGGACTGCGGATGTAGGGCCGTGGTTCTTGTCTTGCGGATGTTCAGCAGTAGACATATTTCTTGGAAAAGGTTGGATTCGAAATTTCTGCCTTGATCCGAGTGCAGCTCCATTGGAATACCGAATCGACATATCCACTCTTTCACCAAGACGTCGGCGACGGTGATGGCTTCCTGGTTGGGCAGGGCATAGGCTTCCGCCCACTTACTGAAGTAGTCCATTGCCACAAGGATGTATTTATTCCCGTGGTCGGATACGGGAAACGGGCCGGCGATGTCAATGGCGATTCTCTCGAACGGGCTGCCTACGTTGTACTGACGCATCGGGGCCTTGGGTCGTATTCGAGGTCCATTGCTAGCAGCGCATACAGCGCACTTCCTGCACCAGTCCTCGACGTCAGCCTGACAACTGGCCCAGTAAAACCGTTGCCACACTTTCTGCAGGGTCTTCGTCACTCCCAGATGTCCTCCGGCGACTCCATCATGGATTTCCGCAGCACTTCCTCTCTTCTGTTCCTGGGAACAATTATTTGGCGTCTGTCTTCCCCACCAATATCGGCCTCCAACACACGTTTCAGGATCCCATTGTCCAGAATAAGAGAGTTCCATTGTGCCCAATAGGACTTAACAGCCGGCGAGTAACCTGCGACTTCCTGCCATGATGGTCTTCTGCTCGTCGGCAATGTGAGCAATCATCTGGACATGGTCTTCGCGACATTTTTGCTGTCATTCCAGTTGTCATCCATTGCCGCGGTTCTACAAAGTGTTGCTTCTTTCTCTTCTGCTCGTCGGCAATGTGAGCAATCATCTGGACATGGTCTTCGCGACAAGGCATCTGCATTCTTATGGCTAGTTCCGGCTCGATGTTCGATCTCGAAATCGAATTCTTGGAGTCTCTCGATCCAACGTGCTACTTGACCCTCAGGATTTTTGAACTGTAAGAGCCATTTGAGAGCTGCATGGTCAGTTCTCAACAGGAATCTTCTTCCATACACGTACTTGTAGAAGTGTTCCACTCCCTTTACAACAGCTAACAGCTCTCGCCTGGTGACACAGTAATTGCGCTCTGGTTTGCTAAGCGTCTTGCTGAAATAACCAATGACCTTCTCCTGTCCCTCCTGGATCTGAGATAGGACGGCTCCAAGTCCCACGTTGCTGGCGTCCGTATCCAAAATGAATTTCCCTTTGGGTAGGGGATAGCTCAGTATAGGTGCGTTGATCAAAGCTCCTTTCAGCTTCCTGAATGAATCTTGACATTCTTCGGACCACTGGAACTTTGTTTGGCCTTCCGTGAGCCTGGTCAGTGGTTTAGCGATGTTGGCGAATCCCAGCACATATCGGCGATAGTATGTGCATAAACCAAGGAAACTTCGAAGTTGGTGAATGTCTTTTGGGATGGGCCAATCCTTAACAGCTTTGATCTTCTGGTCATCCACTGCTACTCCTTCCCCAGAGACAACGTGGCCGAGGTATCGTACTTCTTTTGGAACAGATGGCATTTCTTAGGGCTCAGCTTCAATCCGGGGCTCCTCAGTCGCAGGAATACTTCCTCCAAGTTTTCACGTGGTCCTCGAACGATCTGCCGACCACGATTATGTCGTCGAGATACACTAGACCGTGTTCCATGAGAGTCCTTCAGCACTGTCTCCATCAATCTTTCGAATGTGGCGGGAGCATTACAGAGCCCGAATGGCATAGCGGTGAACTGCCACAATCCTGAGCCGATGGTAAAGCAGTCTTTTCTCGATCTTCCTGAGGCGAGTTCTACTTGCCAGTATCCACTCTTCAGATCAAGGGTCAGAAAATCGTGGAACCAGCCAACGTGTCTAGGGTGTCATCTATTCTCGGGAGAGGGTAACTGTCCTTCTTCGTGACATTATTAAGTTGGCGATAGTCTACACAAAAGCGTGTCGATCCATCCTTTTTCTTCACCAGTACGACTGGAGGGACCAGGGACTGTCAGACGGTTCGATAACTCCTTCTTTTCCCATATCGCTGACTATTTTGTCAGCCTCTGCCTTCTTGGCAAGAGGAAGTCTTCTTGCTGATTGCCGGATCGGTCGGGCACCCCAGTATCAATCTTGTGCTGGACCACATTAGTTCGACCCCTTTTCCTTGTCGGTATCGAAGATGTCTTGGTACTTTTGACTAAATCTCTTAGTTTGGGCTGTTGAGCTGGTTTTATGTCTTTGGAAGAGATGGCAACTAATTTCTCTAGTTCTGTGGGCAAGTTGTTGGGTTGGCTAATCGTACCTCATGCGCCCGGATCCGGATGAAACTGACGAGCAGTGCCCCAAAATTGTTCCTTTCTTCAAGGTCACTGGGAAATAATTGACATTCTGACCCTTACCGCACAAATTTGTAGCACGCAACAAGGTCTTCCCTAGTGCAATCCCTCGTCCAATTTTCTCATCATGAAGTTTGGGCTCGGAACATCACCACGTCTCCACTGCTCGCACTCCCGTCTAGGCGAGCCTCCAGAATGGTTTCAGCCCTCTCAGTGACGCTTACATCTTCAGCCAACAGCACACGGATCAACTCTTCACTTCTCCCATGAAGTACCAGCTCTTCTCGTTGACCGTAGGACGCCGTCTTTGAAATCCAATTCAAACCCTCTGGAATTCATGATGTCCATTCTGATGATTGCATCGTCTTCGATGTCCTACAAGTGCCTGATGTTTCACTTTAGTGCTGCCCAAAATTATTTCAATCGGTAGCTCGCCATATACAGTAGCTGGCTCCCCTGTTGCTGTGCGTAGCTTCCAAGTTGTCGGTTCAATTCGTTCCGGTGTTCTGGCAAAGGAAGGTCCGAGAATTGTCCTAGTCGCACCTGTATCTAGCAGCATGGTGCAAGGCTCGTTATTGATGAGACCGTCTACGAAAACACCTCTGTTCTGTCGTTGCAGGATAGCGACATATGCGTTGTTAACCAGGGCTTGCTGGACACAGGCCGACGATTGCCCCTTCTCGTCGACCTTCTTTAGTTTTCCTGCATCGAGTCGTGTTTTCGAATGTTGGACATTTGCTGCACATGTCCAATTTTGCCACAATTCCAGCATCTTATCTGTCTCTTCTCAGGGAACACTTCCTTAATCACTTTCCTTATGGCAGCTTCCAAATTAGCAGGCTCCTGTGAGTCTTCCCAATCATTCGGACTTTACTCTGGCTTTTGCAAGATTGTTTGCTGCCTCGAATTCTAAAGCGCTGCCAGGTCGTCTACGAGATGTGTTGGACGGGCTAGTGTCAACGCTTGTCTGGTTTCTTGGTCACGGAGTCCATCCAGGAATGCTTGAACCGCTAGTCGCTCCATTACATTTTCTGGTGTGGCTGGATATGCGTAGACGAACCAAGCGTGCAATGTCAGTTTCGAATTCTTGTAAGGATTCGCCCGATTTTGGCAGCGATTTTTCAGCTGGGAGTGGTATACGTGTTCCAAATGGGCGTGGCCATATCGTAATTCTAGATGTTTAATCAGCTGATCATAGTCCTCCTGTTCTTGGCGGTGAGAGTTTGTAGAATATTTGTCGCTTCTCCACGTAATGCAAGTGTCAGTGCTACAGCTCTTTCCCTGCATTCCATCCGTTTGCTTTGGCCGCTGCTTCAAACTGCCGGCGGTAATTTGCCCATGGAGTTTTCCGTCGAACTGAGGCAGCTTCATGGAAAGCTTCCCTATTTCTGAAATGACCTTGACATCTTTTATACCCTCTTGAACTTTATCCACGTTCAAACTCAAGTCCAGCATTGCATTTTCGTTAACCATCTCTGTGGAGGACGCACTATTAATTTGTTTTTCCAGCTTACTGATCGTTTCCTTTATTTTGTCCATTTCTGCCTCGATTCCGTCTTTGATTTCATCGCTGATTATTTCCTTCATCTTGTCCATCTCTGCCTCGACGGTTCCTATTCTTTTTTCTAGACGATTCGCCACACCACAGAGTTCTTTTTTTAGGCCTTCTGTGTTTTCAAGGAGCTTATCTTCCAGGCTTTCTAGAAGCTTCTCTTCCAGATTTCTAGAATTTTCTTGAAGCTTCTCTTCCAGATTTCTAGAATTTTCTTGAAGCTTCTCTTCCAGATTTCTAGAATTTTCTTGAAGCTTCCCTTCCAGATTTCTAGCATTTTCTTCCAAAGTCCTCGAATTTTGTTGCAGTTCTTCTTTCACGGATTTAGTAGTTTCTTCGAGTTTATTCATTACCAAACTCAAATCACCTCGGAACTTCGAATAAAATGTTTCAGGGTCCTCACCTTCTTGTATAAGTCCTTCTGCAAGTCTTTCCTGGAGTACTTGCTTTTTACCCGTTGTTTCCAGTTCCTTTCCTCCAATTCCTGTTTCAATTCCGCTACCTTCAAGTCCGCAAGGCGCACTTTTCTTGAACACATTTTGTCTTTGACGAGGTATCAGTCTGTTTCACACGAAAAGTTTATCAGTTTGTTAAAATTCACTTCGCGAATTCTTTCCACGGGCCACCAGTCTATTGTCTGTTTCACGCGAAGAGTGTATCAGTTTATATTCCCACGCACAATTGTCCACTTCGCGAAAACCGGGCCACTGTCTATTTTTGGGCGTACAAAAAGGTCTATCAATTTATTTTTCTGACTATCCACTCCACGATCACTTGTTTATTTTCAAAATCTCACTTCCGACACCAATTGTAACGTAAATAAACTTAACTTGGTTTAACTAATTTATTTAACACTTAATCTACAACTTCATTTATATTACTACGCTACTGAATAGTTCGATCGTATGGGCTCGTTCAGACTGTTCACTCCCTCTTGAGGGCTGTCTATTTATCTCCGATACAGCATTCTCGATGTTTCGAATTCTTCCAGTTGGCGACGGCATGTTCCAATTGTTTCCAATATTAACCGTTGCATTACGCGGAAGAGGGACTGGATGGTTCTCGAATATCTCCGGGGATGATCTCATCGCTGTCGATGGCGACGCGGGAGGCGACAGGTCCGGCCTAGGTTCGTTACACTTGTATCACACTTTACAAGGATGCATAAGCGGGGGGGGCGGGGGAGTATGCATCTATGCAGACGACAGGACACCTCTAGAACCTATACAAATAAATGTAAGTGTTGAAGGTGAATTTGAAACGTGCGGTGCCAAAATGAAACTGTCAAACAAAGATGGATATGTCTATTTCATTGTGATTTATCGACCACCTAATTACAAAAACCTGGAGAAATTTCTGGACCATCTTGATACCTTGTTACACAGTATTTACAAAAAAGACAATTTTTATGTAGTATGCGGAGATATTAATATAGATTTCCTAAAAAATAGCGACGAGAAACACAAATTAATTAATATGTTAGGTGAATATGGTATTAAACATCATGTAGAGAAGGCCACAAGAATAACATCAACATCTTCATCTTCCACTTGCGTTGATAACATTTTCTCAAATATGGAAAATTATGTTGTGAGTGTGAATGAATCATTCTTCTCAGACCACACATACCAGGTATGTTCTTTCAACGATATAGTCTGTGATTGTATAACAAATAATATATGTTCCAAAAAGACAACTCAGTGATTGTAACATTCAGACTTTCCAAAGTTTGTTATCAAGAGAGAAATGGAGTGAAATGTATCAGACCACAAATTTTGAAGACAAAATTTCCTATTTTTACAATACATTTCTTTATAATTACGATTATGCGTTTCCTGTTAAAACCACATGTATAAAAACAAAAAGAAGGAGATGGCTCTCTCCAGAAATCAAGCAAATGCACAACCATCTCAGTGAAATGAACAAACTAAGGAAAGTTATGAATGTGTATGGTATACAGAAAGATACAAGCAGTATAAAAAAGAGTACAAAGCACTAGTGAAATATCATAAGAAAACAATGAACAACCAACGCATTTCAAACTCTGGCAATAAAACGAAGGAGAGTTGGAAAATTATTAAGGAAAGTAAAAACAATATGTCAAAAACGGGTTTTTGGAGGGTCATAGTTAACGGGTTTTTGGAGGGTCATAGTCCTTCTAATCAAGCTAACTACATAAATGATTTCTTTATAGATTATAACAAAAACAACCAAATACCAAACTATGATATGCATATTGAAAAGGTACATACAAGCTTTTTCTTGTGACCGATAACTCCAGAAGAGGTCATCTCAATAATAAGTAAAACATCTGCTAAAACATCGCCTGGTACTGATGAAATTGATGGAAAAATAATCAAGGTAGCTGCACCATTAATTGCTCAACCATTGAGTCACTTAATAAATGAATCTTTTGTGTCTGGGACCTCTCCAAATATAAAGGAATCTAAAGGTATACCCATCTTTAAGAATAAGGGATCTGCTAGAGAAATCACAAACTACAGGTTAATTTGCATTCAAAATCAAATATCAAAAATTTTTGAATTAGCTTATTGTCAAAGATTGACCAAATATCTAGAACACTTCAAACTACATCCCAATACACAGCATGGATTTAAGAAATCAAAGTCTACCACAACCGCTATTCAAGATACCTTGGAGTATTTATATAACTCTCCTAATAACAAAAAAAACTCACTGTGCCTATTCTATGATCTAAGCTGCGCTTTTGACACAATATATAGAAATTTACTGATTCATAAGCTGGAGGCTATAGGTGTCCGTGGAGTACCCCTTGATTGGGCAAAATCATATCTGTCTAACCGCACACAAGTATCGATGTTTAATGAAACTAAATCACTATCAAGAGAAACCAATCTAGGAGTGCCACAAGGATCAATCTTAGGGCCCTTATTCTTCATTATATTCACAGCCGATATAAAAAAGTGTTGCGAATTGTCTGATCGAATAGTATTATATGCTGATGACACAAATATATTGATGTCACATAAGGATATTGACCAATTAGTGACAAACAGTAATGCTGCTTCTGATGAGTTCCATAAATATTGTTGTCAGAATGGACTCCAATTAAATATTACAAAAACATATTTCATGCGATTTTTACCAAAAAATATATCCCAAACTATGATCTCTATTTACATATCCAAGGAAAATCAATTCAAGCTACAGACACAATAAAATTTTTGGGTGTAACACTCGACCCAAAACTAACATGGGTGCCTCATATAAAAATAATATGTAACAAATCAAGTACATGTTCTTACATGATAAGAAATTTGAGAGAAACAGTGTCTTTTGATGTGCTGAGAATGCTGTACTTCGGTTTGGTACAGTCAGTTTTGCAGTATGGTCTGATATTCTGGGGATCATCACCACACTTCGAAAAGGCTTTTATTGCTCAGAAAAAAATCTTAAGAACTATGTTCAATGTTCACCCAACAACTACATGTAAAAATCTGTTTACTAGAACACAAATAATGACACTACCTAGCTTATATATCTATCAACTAATTATGTACATTCGATACAATGAACATAGGCTTGAGAAGAATAAGGATGTGCACTTGCATGACACAAGAATAAAAAACAATATACACCAAACTTACTCCCGTTTAAAAATCTGCCAAAATTCACCTAACTATGTATAACAAATTCAAACTTAACTATAAGAATGATAGGAACTATAATTCATCATTCGAGAAAGAACTAAAAAAATTTCTTATTGAAAACGAATTCTATAAAAATGAACAATTTCTCCAATTTTGAAAATTCTCATTTTAAGTGGTTCACATTCAAATTTTAATCTGTATTTTTATGGTCAAGTCTTATGAGTATGTACCTGTATTTAGGCATTCACTTATTTTAATTGTATCGAATAGTTTAATTTTAATTCTATGTGTTTCTTTGACTAGTCCTATAAATGTACATCCGTATTTGGTATTGATTGAATTCAAATGTATATTTCTGTGATGAATAAACTGATTCTGATTCTGAAAACACTGCACAGTTTCTAAACTAGTTTTCTACTTCACCCTTCAAATTGAATTGACATGTCGGCCATGGCCTTATTTCCTTGTTTCCTTTTTCCATAAATCATCTCCTTTTTAAGATCAAAATCTCATGACCGAAATATTGTTCGTGAACATTTCTTAACATCTACCTAAAACATAAAATGAAAATTTATTAATTGAGCTTCATCAACAACTGGACTCCATGGGTCATTATATTTCAAAATGCGGCTCACGTGAATCACGTCCGTTTTCGCAATCTTTGTCGGTCCCAGCTTTACTCTATAAGTAACGGGACCCAGCTTCTCTAATATTGTATATGGACCGTGGTATTTGAGGAGCAACTTTGTACTTTTACCCACCTTTCTCATTGGTGTGAAAACTTTAACTTTCTCCCCCACGCTGTACTCAATATGTCGATGGCATTCGTCATATCTTTTTTTATCTACTGCTTGTCGCTTCTCTATATTTTGAACCGCTATGCTTCTTGCTGCCAGTGCCTTTTCCCTCATTTGAATAACAGTGTTATTTTGCACGGGAGCCATCAGATTTGCTTCTGTAGGTAGAACGGGCTGTCTTGCATACACAAGAAAAAATGGGCTAAGTCCTGTTGTACTTTGGGGCGTAGTATTCATAGCAAATTGAGCATGTGGAACATATTGATCCCAATCCTCTTGGTTAGTGGCTGTAAATATGCTCAAAATGGCTGTTATTGTTGAATTCATCCGTTCACAATTTCCATTACATTGTGGATGATACCCAGTTGTCTGCTGCTTATGTATGCAATAAGGAATTGCTGACAACCGCCATAGAATACTCAAGTAACTTAACCAAAAATGATGCTGTAATTTTGTGGCCTAATATAGGAAACAAGAAGCTCGTGAATGACTTCATCCTCAAACTGAACAACACAAATCCACTGATTATCACAGAGCCCTACCAACTTGATATGAAGGAAAAGTTGAATTTTGCAATATATGAAGACAATCTCGCTATGTACAAAGAACTACACAAGCAAAAATTAAGTACATCAAACATCATAGAGTGCAACAGTATACTGAGAAAATCAAACTATTGTTCAGACGGTTTCACTTTGAATGATAATGGAAAATGGCATATTTGTAAACACTTAGTGAAAAGAACATTGCAACTGATCTCGCAAACAAATCGAAAATCTCAACGAAGAATGAAAGAAACAACCCACAGGACAACACAGATCATCAAGGATAGACCAATACGCAATGAGCCCAGAGTGAGTGATAGTAAACAACATTTTTTAGACCCAACAAGGACCCAGAGAAACAAACAGTAGAAACAACTTTGAATAAGGGGTTAGATTTTGATGTTAATTCTGTCACACATATATTCTATGTTAACTGTCAGAGTTTATTGAAAAATTTAGATAACGTAGTGTACTGTGTTCATCGTTATAACCCATGGCTCATTTGTTTATCTGAAACTCATATAACCAATGAAGTTGATGGACATGAAATCAACATTGACAGTTATAACTTAATTTTAGCTAATTCAAATAGTAGACATACTGGGGGAGTGCAATTTACATAAAGAAGGGGTTGCAATATAGACAACTTCTCAATAGATCATATAATATGAATCTATGGATATTAGGAATCAAAGTGAAATTAGTAGAAAACTGGATTACTATATGTGTTCTATATCATTCTCCAAACATTTCGCATGCACAGTTTATAGAATACTTAGAAGAAATTATTGAAGACTGGGTATCTGATAAGTCAACTGTCATTATTGTTGGGGATTTTAATATTAACCTCAATTTAGATTCTACATACAGCAGAAAAATTATAAGATTAACACAATCATTAGGATTAGTCAATTAATAAAACAAAACACAAGGCGAACAAATGATTCAGCTACACTTATAGATTACCTGTTAAGTAATGATAATAACGTTGACCATGAAATTACAGATTTCCCAAGTGTATCTGATCATTCTAACTTGTTGATTACATTAAAGAACAAAGATAATACAAGTCTTAAATGTAAAAATTCAGTGACTATTAAAAGAAACTATAAGCAATTCGATGAATTGCAATTCCAGATGGGTTTGTTAGATACGGAATGGAATTCATCCACCGTTGACGTAGATTATATGTCAATGTCATTAGTGGATATCATTGTCAATAACCTGAATATATATGCACCCTTCAAAGAATATAAAATATTCAACAATTTCAAATTGAATGTTTGGTTTTCTGAGGAAGCTATAAAAAAAAATCAAAGAAAGAGATATCCTATACAAAATAGCAAAACAAACCAGATTGGATCATGACTGGGTAGAATATAAGAAAATTCGAAACATTGTGAACAATGTGATAAGAACAGAAAAAAGAAAATATTATGAAAAAGTAATTGATGAAATAAATATGATGATAAGGCCATGTGGAAATCATTGAAAGAACTACTGAAAGGAAAAAAACAAGATAGTCCGGCAAGTATCAATTTTGATGGTGTTGTGATTGAAAAAGACATTAATATAGCAAAGTCTTTCAATGACTTCTTTGTCCATAGCATACAAAAAATTGTTCACAATATAAAACCACTTAACGATTTCAATAATGTTATATTTCATATTCAACCAGTACATGATAGATTTGATAAATTTGAAATGGTCAATATAATAGATTTGAAAAAAATGCTGGAGTTAATGAAGAAAAATAGTCCTGATAGTAATGGAATTGATCTTCGTATAGTTAGGATAGCTTTTCAGGCAGTTGGAAACTACTTCTTGGATGTTATTAACACATCGTTAAGGACTGGTACTTTTCCAGGTGCCTGGAAACTATCAACAATTCAAAAAGTGACCAATACTACAAACTGTAGCGAATTTCGACCCATAAATACCCTTCCTATATATGAAAAACTATTGGAAACCGTGGTCAAAGAGCAGCTGCTCAAATTTATTGGAAGCAACGATATAATCATCAAACAACAATCAGGATTTCGACAATCGCACTCATGTGAGACATCACTACAATTTTTAATAACCCAGTGGAAAACAAGTATCAGCAAAAACCATGTAATAGGAGTTGTTTTTTTGGACTTTAAGCGTGCGTTTGAAACTGTTAACATAGATTTATTGTTATTAAAACTAAATCGGTATGGTATAACGGGCAATGTATTAAACTGGTTCAATAGTTATTTACGTCATAGAACACAGAAGGTGAAGTATAACAATGCATTTTCACATGAATTAGAAAATCAGTATGGAGTTCCTCAAGGTTCCGTTTTGGGGCCAATATTATTCAGCTTGTTTATAAATGATATTATAAATCAAGTGAAAAAATGCCAACTAAAATTATTCGCTGATGATACATTGATTTACTTCGCTGGTGAACCAGAGGAAATAGAATCCTCTTTAAATGAGGACTTAAAACATATTTCCACATGGTTGTGTGATAATGGACTAATGTTGAATCTTGAAAAGACCAAATGTATGTTGATAGGGAACAGAAGCAAACTTAAAAGGTTGAAGGATAAGGATTTTAAAATGACCTTGTTGATTAATGACAGTAATATTGAGAAGGTGAAAACAATCAAGTACCTAGGAGTAATGATAGATGAAGAATTGAATATGAAAGCCACTGTGATTATATAAAAAGGAAGGTTGCAAAAAAAGTTCATTTTTTGTACAGGCTTAATGGTAAAGTTTCATTGTTTTCCAAGTTGACTATTTACAAATCAATAATAGCACCTCATCTTGATTACTGTGGAACCCTTTTATTTTTTCTCAATAGTGACCAGTTGAGTACTATTAAAAAACTCAAAATCGAGCCATGAGAGCTATACTCATGTGTAACAGACGTACTTCAATTAAGAACATGCTAGAGATATTATCGTTAATGCGGTAAAACAAAGAATACACTATAATATGTTGATATTTGTGTTCAAGCTCAAACACGATATGTTACCGACATACCTCAGTGACGAATTAAAGTATATAAGTAATGTACACACTTATAACACTAGAGCTCGAACAGTAAATGATTTTTATGTAAAAACTGAAAACACAGTGTGTGACACAATATTCAATAGGGGTCTAATACTTTTCAATAGTTTACCAATTGAGATCAAAAACATCACCTCCTTGAACCAATTCAAAAAACAATGTAGTGAATATGTATTAGAACAATTTTAAACTAAAAATTCTTGTGATAATTTTTAATATGTTGTATTATTGTTAATGACTTGTAATTGGTAGTAGGTATTTTTAATATGTTGCTTGAGACAGAAATCACAACCTACTAGCTTGTATGAACTTTTAATACTAATAGTATTTAAATGAATATTTTATTGTGTAATCTTCTTTTAACTGATGGAGTATTGTATGGTATGTTTAATTTTAGTTTTATTCGTATTCATAAGTGTATTATATTGATTTGTTGAAAATATAAACAGGATGTTCATAAAATCAGATGTGGAATCATCTGCGACTGAAAGATAAACTTTAGTCACTATCTTCCATCGTCAAGATAACCTCTTGTGGGGTATTCATGTTGAAAAGGGAAACATTCAATTGAGAATGTTTCCCTTTTCAACATGTATTATATTCATGTAAAGAGCAAATGGTGTGCTAATAAAGAGTTATATATGTATGCCCATGATTAGTAATAATTCTTTTATCATATCTGATCTGAAAACCTGACCCCTATCCGAAATAATTTCCCTGGGACATCCATGGCGGGCTATGATATTACTCAAAATGAACTTTGCGACGGTGTCTGCCTTTCCATCTGGAACTGCTGCAATTGCGACATATCTTGTTGCATAATACAAAACCTGAAGATCTCAAGAATATACTAGACAAGAATATTCCGGACACAATTTGCGAAATAATTTCCCTGGGACATCCATGGCGGGCTATGATATTACTCAAAATGAACTTTGCGACGGTGTCTGCCTTTCCATCTGGAACTGCTGCAATTGCGACATATCTTGTTGCATAATACAAAACCTGAAGATCTCAAGAATATACTAGACAAGAATATTCCGGACACAATTTGCGAGTCTCACACATCTAAGCATCCCGAGATATACACCTCGATGAAAGTCACATTGAGGCGTGAGAATCTTAAGAAGGCATGGAACCGCCAAATCTGGCCCAATGGTGCTCTTGTGTCATTTTTTCGAAAGAAGAGGATACCAGCAAAGGAGCAGGACCCTCAGTCTCTAATGATACCTCAAATCGAATCCCGAACCTGAACTTCACAAATAATATGATCACTCCATACTACCAGAAACACTCTGTAAACTCTAATTTCAATAATGTCAATATTTTAAACACTCTTTATACACCAAAAAAAAGAAATTAGTCCAAATGGTAATGTTCTAACCAATTCTCCTAATACAATCTGTTCAGAAATAGTTATGACTGGTCACAATGCTCTCCCAAATATCTGTCTTCCAATGAATGTGAATTTAGATCCAGGAGGAGATGGTGATGCAAATATTCTTAATAATATCTCTGTTGAAACGAGTAATGATATAATCCTAGCAGGACGTACTCCTGTCATTGACAACTCGCATGTTCAGGGGATAAGTAAGGGTAGATACGAACTCAGATACTCCTAACATTTTCTACATTAACATACAGTGCATAAGAAATAAAATAAATATACTTGAACTATTTTTACATAAGCACAACATACACATTCTTGCACTCACTGAGACTTGGCTTCAAAAAGATGAAACTGTAATCTTATCCGACTTTCAAATGATCTCAAACTACAACAGAAAATCTCATGCACATGGAGGTGTAAGCATTTTCGCCAGAAATGATATACGCCTCAAACCTATAAATGTTGAAGAGCTGTGTACTGATATCAATGCCGAATTTGCATGTTGTCGGCTTGTAAAAAATGGTACTGTTATTGTCTCTACTTACCGTTCTCCAAATGGCAACAGTGAACTATACTTAAATAAATTAGAAGCACTTCTAGAGGAAAAGCTTAGTAATAACTCTAAAGTTATTGTAGTAGGTGATTTTAATTTCAATTTTAAAACTAATGATAACCCAGTTAGGGACTGTAGAAACATATTTTCATCCTATGATCTGGCTGAACAGGTCTTCACTGACACCAGAGTCACTGAGACCACTAGTACTAGAGTAGACAATTTATTCACTAACTTAAATACAAGTACTTTCATTTTAAAGGTAGTGGAAGTCAATCATTCAGTAAAAGCTGTAAATAGTAGATTTGTCTGTCGTCCTATGACTAGAAAAGCTATTGACAACTTTAAAACCGAAGTTCTTCAAACAAATTGGAAATTGTGCCATATTAACATTGAGGATCAGGCCCAAAATATCACAAATACTCTATCAGACATTTATTTACGCAATTTTCCTGAGAAAGAAATAAGTGTAGGAGGGAACAGCCACATCACGAATATTGCAAACACCCAGAAATTCAAATATCTTAAATCCAAACTAGATGCAGCACAGACAATGTTTAAAGTTACCAAATCTAAAGCTAGTTTTGAACTATTGAGATTTTTAAGAAAAGAGTATCATGCCATGATCAACATGGAAAAAGTAAAACTCAATAACAAATATATATCCGAGTCAGATATCAAAAAAACTGCTTGGAATATCATAAACGCCAGCCTAGGCAGAAATAAGAACCGAAACAAGGCACTTTCTTCTGATAATTGCATTTCTGCAGACAAATTTGCACAATTTTTCCAAGATGTTATACAAAATCTAATTGAGAACTCTCAAACTGCAGACAACATAACTATGAATTTTGATGACTTCACCAAGAAAATTAATATAAATCATAAATCACTCTATTTACATCCAACAGATGCACAAGAGGTTTGAAGCATTATTGTAAATCTTAGGAACTCTAAGTCAAAGGATTGTTTTGGTCTGAATGCCATTTTGCTAAAAACAGTTGTTGATACACTAGATCAACCAATTGCAGACCTCATAAACCTCTGCATGAATAATGGTGTTTTTCCGAATATATTCAAAATATTGAGGGTATCGCCAGTTTATAAAAAGGGAGATGCCAACTTACTAGAGAATTACAGACCCATCTCCATCATACCCCTAATAGGCAAGATCCTAGAAATTATACTAAAGATGAGGATTTTAAACTTCTTTGAAAAAAATAACATTTTTTATGCTAATCAGTTTGGATACAGAACTGGAAAGTCCACTATCGAAGCAATCTGTGAACTTTGTCACACTATACTGGATGGTTTTGACAATCAATCAACCAGCCACGCTCGATTTTATGACCTCACGAGAGCTTTCGATACAGTTCGACATGATTATCTACTGGTGAAACTCGAAAGATATGGCATAAGAGGTACCCCATTAGATCTCATCTCGTCATATCTAAACAATAGGACTCATTATGTTGAATATGGCGGTAAAAGCTCTGATGCCCGTACTGTGCCATATGGCGTTTCACAGGGCTCTGCACTTGGACCCTTGTTTTTTATCATTTATTTCAACGATTTGCCAATTAATCTAGGCCAAACCGTTAAACCTGTATTTTATGCTGCACCTACTTAGTTACAGGCAATAATAACCAAGAATCTCTCACTTCTCTAGATCAGTCCGAGGCCATATCTAAAGACTGGTTTACTATAAATTGTCTTACTCTTAATGAGACAAAAACTCAAAACATGTTTTTCCACAACACTCCGTCACAGCGAACCAGTTAAACTCTTAGGTGTGTACCTGGACTCAAAGTTGGATTTTAGTTTTCATACCGAAGATCTGTGCAAGCGCCTAGCAAAAGCCACATTCAGAATGAGACAATTAAGGTCTCAGTTAGACGTTCAACATTTAAGGATGGCTTATTTCTCACTGTTCCACAGTATACTTACTTACAGCTTAATAGCTTGGGGAAACTGCAGGAACAAAGAAAGAGTATTTGTAGCACAAAAAAAAGTAATACGTATAATGAGCTTCAGTAGCTCTCGTTCTCATTGCAAGCCACTATTCAAAAAACTAAATATTCTTCCATTACCATGCTGCTATATCAAGGAGTGCCTTTTATCAATTCATAAAAAATTATTGACTGATGACGTTACACGGCCCAATAATATACATACACATTCAACTAGAAACAGTAATAATATTTGCATACCTCTTTGTAGAATTAAGAAAACCCAAGATTCCTACAGATATATTAGAGTTAAGCTTTATAATGCATAACCACATAGCTACAAAGGGCTAACCTACAATAACTTTAAGAAAACCGTTCAACATATGCTAATGAAGCATTGCTTCTATACAGCTGAGGAGTTCCTCCTGCACATGCCCTCCTGTGCCTGCGAGTTAGATATGACCTTTTGATTTTATTTTCTGTTTTTTTTCTTTATCTCATGCACATACCTATGTACCTTGTATTTCTTGTATTTTGTATATTAATTTCAAATAAGTATTATGTACCTAACGATTGTAAAAATTTTTGAAAATTTTTATGAATAAACTATCTATCTATAATCTGCCGCTACAACTATTGTATTGTTTCCATTACTGGAACGTTTAAATGGTCCCAAAAGATCGATGCCTATTTTCTGAAATGGTATCCCAACTGGAATTGGCTGTAAGAATCCCAAAGGTTTCCGGTTTGTTTCACCTTTCCTTGCCTGACAATCTCGACAGCCCTTGATATATTTTTCCACGTCTTTCTGTTGTCCGTCCCAAAAATAGCGATTTTTTATTTTTTGATATGTCCGTGAAATTCCCAAATGTCCTGCCAATGGTTCGCTATGATTGGAAAATAGAATTCGCCAGTCAAATGTCTGGGAATAACTAACAGGTTTTTAGTCCTTCCAGCGAAACATTCTTTTTATATAACACCCCATCGATTATTTTAAAATTTTTTGCTCTCCTTCTTAAGCTAATATTGCCGTTTTCACCTTCCGGATTCTCCAGGGCTCCTATCAATTTCCCGATATTTCCATCTTTCCTCTGTTCTTCAGCCATATCTTCCTTTGTCGTGAGAAAAGTAGGTATATCAAAAAATAAATTTTCTTCTTCCACTTTTGGTGCTAACACTGCATTTCTGGACAAACAGTCAGCATCTTTATGAGTTGACCCACTTTTGTAAATCACCTCGTGCTCAAACTCGTTCAGCTTAATGGCCCATCTGGCTAACCTTCCTGTAACATAATCTGAATTCTTCAAAGAACACAAAGCGTGGTGGTCGGTTATAATCTTCACAGGTTTCCCGTAAACAAAATGTCGAAAATAGGTCAAGCCCCAAATTACGGCTAAAGCTTCGAGTTCTGAAATTGTGTAGTTATTCTCACTTTTTGTTAGTGTACGGCTTCCATATGCAATAGGGTGCATTTCCCCCTGGTATTCTTGCAATAATATGACTCCTAAACCTTCCTTGCATGCATCTGACTTCAACTCGCATCCAATGTCTGGGTTGAAGTGAGTCAGTACTGGGGCCCCTGTGAGTTTTTCCTTAAGAATCGAGAATGCTTCCTCCTGTTCTTCATGCCAATAATACCCCGGCTCATTTTTCGTTATTTCATAGAGCGGTCTTGCAATAATTGCAAAATTGTTGATGAATTTCCTGTAGTAATTTGCAAGTCCTAGGAAACTTTGGGTATGTCTTTTGGTTTTCGGTCTGGGAAACTCGGAAATCGCCAATAGTTTTTCTTGGTCTGGAGATATACCTTCCTCGTTAATGATATGCCCCAATACCTTGACTTCCGGTGATGCGAAGGTGCATTTACTCGTCTTTAATGTCAGTCCTGCCATTCGGAGTCTTTTGAAAACATTCCCTAATCTTGAAAGATGTTCGGAAAATGTATCTTAAAATACCATCACGTCGTCCAGATAAACTAGTACGTTTGACCACTTCAAGCCTTGAAATACTCTATCGGCTAAGTCCGAAAATGTTGATGGGGCATTACAAAGACCGAAGGGTAATTTATTGAATTCATACAGTCCAAAATCTGGTGTGACGAATGCTGTATATTCTTTTGAGTTTTCTTCGATCCCTACTTGCCAATATCCACTGAATAAGTCGAGAGTGGAGAAGTACTTGGATTTTCCGAAATATGTGAGAATTTCATCGATATTTGACAGGGGGTAGTTTGACTTGGTGATGTTCTTCAATTTCCTGTAGTCCACACAAATCGAGTATTTTCTTCTTCCCCTTCTTTCTTCACCAAAACAATAGGGCTCGAGAATGGTGACTGTGATGGTCTTATGACACCCGAATCCAACATTTCCTCTACTTGATCTTCGATTATTTTCCTTTCTTTAGGGGAAACTTTGTAGGGTTTACTCTTGAAGGGTGTATGTTCTAGTAACCCGATTTTATGTTGAACAGTTCTAGTAACCCGATTTTATGTTGAACAATATCCCATATCCTTGACGTCCATTGCAAAAATATCCTTGTAATTATCAACGAGGTTCTCTATTTTCATTTTTTCCTGTACTGTAAGGTCTGTTCCCAATTCATAACATTTTTCAAATGGTTTGATTTTCTCTTTCGTTGTGTAGAGTACTAAATTCATATGATTATCTTCTTCCATAAAACCTAACGTTGTACCTTCAAAGATAACTTGTCCAACAGTTGAAATATTCTTGAGTTTTAAAGTCGAATTTTCCAATACTTTCGACAGCTCCATACAAACTAACCCTCTTTTAGTGAAATACTCTTCTTTGGGTTTGAAAAAAAAAATATTCGTTCATTTCCGGGTAGTTTCTGGATGTCAACATCGACAATCATTTCTTCTTGGGGTTCCAATCGACAATAATCCTTCGACTTCACTTTGGTTTCTTTTTCCTCCGTTTCTAAGATAGCTGAGAGGTCCCAATTTTGTAGAAAACTTGATTCTTTCTCTTCCATAGAACTATTATGAGATCATTTGAAGAACATAACAATTGTAATCATTTCTCTAATTGTAACTCTATTACCTAAGTCTTACTAAACATTCAGTCCCTTCGGAACAAAATAGATGAACTTTTTATATTTTTAAATGACTTGAATTTTCCAATAGTCTTGCTTACGGAACATTGGTGTAATAAGCTCGAACCAATAAGCATTCCTGACTACACTGTGATATCTAGATACTCCAGAAACTGTTATAATCATGGAGGAACTGTAATATTGATTAAAAATTCAGCTCTTGGGGACTTGACTTTCATTCAAGTTGATAAGTTCCAAGACTTGTCCGAAGACAAAACGTTTGAGTTTTCTGTCTGCTACAGCAAAAAAATTAATCTGTACATTTTATGTTTTTACCGTTCACCATCTGCTGATGTAGATATATTTTTTAATAACCTAAGCTATTTATTATCTGAATTACCTGTCAACTCATCTATATTATTGACTGGTGATTTTAACATAAATTATAACAATGATGAATCGACAGATACAGACTCACTTAAAAATTTACTTTTAACTTTTGACTTGAATATGCACTTTGAATCAGATACTCGTATTTCCCAATTCTCTAGCTCTTGTATTGACTATGTTTGTAGCAATTTTGATGTACAGAACGTATCATGTTCAGTGATACCATCAGGTTTATCAGATCACGAAGCAGTTACTTGCTCTGTACTTCTTGACTCATTGAATACACAACGTAAACTTAAGTTTGGGAGACTTTACAGTAGAGCAAATTACAATAGGTTCTATCAGAATTGTCTAAAGATTAACTGGGAAGGTATGCTGTTCCAAAGTGATCCATTCCTCACATTTCACAACGCGCTATTGAATGTATTTGATGAATCATTTCCCATGCAAAAAATTAAAGTCAAAAAAAACCATGGATTACAACACGATTGAAAATTTCTTCGAAGAATTTACGTTCACTGCATAACATACGAAAATTTACTGACAATCTTTACTTCCATGACATCTTCAATAACTACCACAGAATATATAGATCCACTATTAAGAGAGCGAAGGAAATCCATTATGATAACCAAATCGGTAAGTCAACTAATAAAATGAAAGAAGCATGGTCTGCTATCAGTGATATTATGGAAAAATTAAAAAAAAACATGTGGGAATATCACTTAGTCCTGATAGAATCAATGATTATTATTGTTCGATTACAAAAAATCTTAGTGAGAATATAGTGATTCCTTACGATCCCTTATTAAATCTTGAAGATATCAGAATTGAGGATAACCTTACTTTGTACGATACAAATATTGACGAATTAGTAGAAATATTGAGGAATATAAAGAATAAAAATGCAACTGGTTATGATGGAATCTCCATAAAAATTATCCAAAATCTTCCAATTAATGCATTGCAAACATTGGTATCTCTAATCAACACCTCATTCCACAATGGATTTTTTCCTGATTTTCTGAAAACATCTGTTGTCCTTCCATTATACAAAGGTGGAGATTCAGATGATCCCGCGAATCTTCGCCCGATCTCACTCATTCCAACTATAGCCAAAGTTATCGAAAAACTAGTGAAAATACGTCTGACGGATTTCCTAAAACGCCACAATATTTTGAGTGAAAGCCAGTTTGGTTTTCAAAGCAATAAAAATACGCACGATGCCATCTTTTCATTTCTTTATCATATTTATTCAAAGTTGAATTCTGGTAATGTAGCTGCGTCTTTTGTGATAATAAAATCAAAGAAAACTGGGACATAGTAAATAGTCTGAGAGGTAAATTAAACTCCCTTCCAGAACAACACAGTATAAATCCCGAAACCCTCAATGATTTTTACTGCTCAATTGCTCAAAAATTAACATCAACTATCGTACCTACGTCAAATCCAATGGATTACTTACAAAATTTAAATCTTCACAACGTATTTCATATTGAAGATACAAATTTATTGGAGTTGAAAGAAACCTTGCAAGAATTAAAAAACAAAAATTCATCAGGCATAGACGAAATTTCTGTAAACATATTGAATAATTTTCCTGGTTCCGCTTTAAATGCACTAGTCATGGCCATAAATAAATCCTTTGCCCATGGAAAATTTCCGCAGGGCCTAAAACAGCTCTCGTAATCCCTCTTTTCAAAGGTGGTAACTCAGAAGATTCGAGTAACTTTAGACCGATTTCTATTCTCTCAACAATCTCTAAAATTATAGAAAAACTGGTAATAAAAAGGACATTAACTTTTTTCCATAGCTATGATATATTAACCAACTCACAATTCGACTTTCAGAAGGCAAAAGTCACAAATGATGCCATCTTTGCCTTCCTTGAACATGTTTACACTCATCTCAATAATGGAAGCCGTAGCCGCAGTGTTCTGCGACTTTTCCAAGGCCTTTAATTGTGTAAATCATGAACTTCTCCTGCAAAAATTGCACTGCTATGGTTTTAAAGGAGTGAGTAATGACTGGTTTAGGTCTTACTTGAGCGATAGAAAACAATTAGTAAGTTAAAATGGAAAACTGTCTTTCACCAAAGATATCATATGGGGTGTGCCACAAGGATTAGTCCTGGGCCCAATCCTTTTTTTGATATGCTTAAATGACTTAGTTACTCTCTCGATTAAAGGAAATTTTACAATCTTTGCTGACGACACCATGCTTCTTTGGCATGGAAAAAACTCTTTAGATATGGAAGAAACTATTACTAAGGATCTGGAAGTTGTGAAACAATGGTGTGACGCAAACTTCTTGTGCTTCAATATTGTAACGTAAATAAACTTAACTTGGTTTTACTAATTTATTTCACACTTAATCTACAACTTAATTTATATTACGCCACTGTATAGCTCGATCGCATGGGCTCGTTCAGACTGTCCGTGCCATCTTGAGGGCTACCTATTTATCTCCGTCACAGAATTCCCGATCTTTCGAATTCCGGCAGTTGGCGACCAGCATGTTCCAATCGTTTCCAATATCGACCGTTGCTCTCCGCGGCAGAGCGACTGGACTGTTCTCGAACATCTCCGGGGATGACCTCATCGCTGTCGACGGCAACGCGCGAGGCGACAGGTCCGGCCTAGGTTCGTTACATTGCCCCCTTCTTAAAGACATTTCGTCCCGAAATTTCATCCTTGGAGTGTGACGATATCTGCATGACTCCCCATATCTGCACCGTGAAGTTCGATGGAAGTAACACTCCACGGTCTTCATGATCGGTCGTGGAAGAGGGTTACAGCAAACCAAAATCTTGACGCCGCTGGATCTGAATATCGCCTTCAGCATACTTATGACTCTCCAGTCCAACCCATCAATACCACAGGACAATTTTGGAATTGCTAGATCCACCAGATTCTGGTCCACCATAGTATCTCTTAGTTTGGTGAGACTCTTCCAGACATCTTCATAGGACGGTTTATCTTGGGAATGCCTCTTGGTAACTAGGTAGTAGATGTTTCTCTGGCCTTTCTTCAACTGTAGCACCCCACCAACTTCTGGATTCTGCTCCCGCAGTGTTTGGAGTTGACCAAATTTCTTGGAGAACACTACGGCGTCCTCTTCTGCCACACAGTGCGCTAGTGCGTAGTCAGCAGGCACCTCGAAAAGGTCTCGTGACTCCTCTCTAGTAACCCCATGTAGAACTTTCTGCCCGTTTGAATACAAGGACATAAACTTCTCGAACGTCATATCATCCTCCGGTGGCTTGAGGGTGTGAACTTGGTCATGGTTTCCAGCGTAAGGGGCCAACCTGTTGAAATGGACGACCCTTGGTTTCCCTCGGGGTGGCTTATGGATTCGGTACACAAGGTCGTTTATCCTTTTCACGATTTTATACGGGCCTTCCCACGAGTTCCGCAACTTTGGTGATAGTCCACGACGACGTTTGGGGTTGTACAGCCAAACCAGGTCATCAACCTTAAATCATCAAGCGTCGGCCTTGATGTCATAGGTCTTCTTCATTTTATCGCTGGCACTCTGGATGTTCAACCGGACTCGTTCGTGGATGTCGTCCATTCTCTGCCGAAGTTTGCTGACGTAGTCTTCTCCCGCAGTGTCTTGTCCTGGCGGTATCCCAAACTTCAGGTCACAAGGCAGTCGCAGTTCTCGGCCCATTATAATACTAGCAGGAGTTTGACCGGTTGACTCGTGTACTGCGGATCGATAGGCCATCAGGAACAAATGAAGATACTGGTCCAGTCTCTTTGATGGTCAGCAGTAGACATAATGAACCTTGGCAAGGCGGTTGATCGTCCTGTTCATCCGTTCCACCATTCCATCGGACTGCGGATGTAGGGCCGTGGTTCTTGTCTTGCGGATGTTCAGCAGTAGACATATTTCTTGGAAAAGGTTGGATTCGAAATTTCTGCCTTGATCCGAGTGCAGCTCCATTGGAATACCGAATCGACATATCCACTCTTTCACCAAGACGTCGGCGACGGTGATGGCTTCCTGGTTGGGCAGGGCATAGGCTTCCTTCCGCCCACTTACTGAAGTAGTCCATTGCCACAAGGATGTATTTATTCCCGTGGTCGGATACGGGAAACGGGCCGGCGATGTCAATGGCGATTCTCTCGAACGGGCTGCCTACGTTGTACTGACGCATCGGGGCCTTGGGTCGTATTCGAGGTCCATTGCTAGCAGCGCATACAGCGCACTTTCTGCACCAGTCCTGGACGTCAGCTTGACAATTGGTCCAGTAAAACCGTTGCCTCACTTTCTGCAGGGTCTTCGTCACTCCCAGATGTCCTCCAGCGACTCCATCATGGATTTCCCGCAGCACTTCCTCTCTTCTGTTCCTGGGAACAATTATTTGGCGTCTGTCTTCCCCACCAAATCGGCCTCCAAACGTTTCAGGATCCCATTGTCCAGAATAAGAGAGTTCCTTGTGCCCAATAGGACTTAACAGCCGGCGAGTAACCTGCGACTTCCTGCCATGATGGTCTTCGATTGCCCTTCTTCCAGCTGACAACTAAGCCAAGGTCGGGGTCTTTCTCTTGGTCTTTCTGGATCTTGCTGTCATTCCAGTTGTCATCCATTGCCGCGGTTCTACAAAGTGTTGCTTCTGCTCGTCGGCAATGTGAGCAATCATCTGGACATGGTCTTCGCGACAAGGCATCTGCATTCTTATGGCTAGTTCCGGCTCGATGTTCGATCTCGAAATCGAATTCTTGGAGTCTCTCGATCCAACGTGCTACTTGACCCTCAGGATTTTTGAACTGTAAGAGCCATTTGAGAGCTGCATGGTCAGTTCTCAACAGGAATCTTCTTCCATACACGTACTTGTAGAAGTGCTCCACTCCCTTTACAACAGCTAACAGCTCTCGCCTGGTGACACAGTGATTGCGCTCTGGTTTGCTAAGCGTCTTGCTGAAATAACCAATGACCTTCTCCTGTCCCTCCTGGATCTGAGATAGGACAGCTCCAAGTCCCACGTTGCTGGCGTCCGTATCCAAAATGAATTTCCCTTTGGGTAGGGGATAGCTCAGTACAGGTGCGTTGATCAAAGCTCCTTTCAGCTTCCTGAATGAGTCTTGACATTCTTCGGACCACTGGAACTTTGTTTGGCCCTCCGTGAGCCTGGTCAGTGGTTTAGCGATGTTGGCGAATCCCAGCACATATCGGCGATAGTATGTGCATAAACCAAGGAAACTTCGAAGTTGGTGAATGTCTTTTGGGATGGGCCAATCCTTAACAGCTTTGATCTTCTGGTCATCCACTGCTACTTCTTCCCCAGAGACAACGTGGCCGAGGTATCGTACTTCTTTTTGGAACAGATGGCATTTCTTAGGGCTCAGCTTCAATCCGGAGTTCCTCAGTCGCAGGAATACTTCCTCCAAGTTTGTCACGTGGTCCTCGAACGATCTGACGACCACAATTATGTCGTCGAGATACACTAGACACGTGTTCCATGAGAGTCCCTTCAGCACTGTCTCCATCAATCTTTCGAATGTGGCGGGAGCATTACAGAGCCGAATGGCATAACGGTGAACTGCCACAATCCTGAGCCGATGGTAAAAGCAGTCTTTTCTCGATCTTCCTGAGCCAGTTCTACTTGCCAATATCCACTCTTCAGATCAAGGGTCGAGAAAATCGTGGAACCAGCCAACGTGTCTAGGGTGTCATCTATTCTCGGAGAGGGTAACTGTCCTTCTTCGTGACATTATTAAGTTGGCGATAGTCTACACAAAGCGTGTCGATCCATCCTTTTTCTTCACCAGTACGACTGGAGGACCAGGGACTGTCAGATGGTTCGATAACTCCTTCTTTTCCCATATCGCTGACTATTTTGTCAGCCTCTTCCTTCTTGGCAAGAGGAAGTCTTCTTGCTGATTGCCGGATCGGCCGAGCACCTCCAGTATCAATTTTGTGCTGGACCACATTAGTTCGACCCCTTTTCCTGTCCGGTATCGAAGATGTCTTGGTACTTTTGACCAAATCTCTTAGTTTGGGCTGTTGAGCTGGTTTTATGTCTTTGGAAGAATGGCAACTAATTTTTCTAGTTCTGTGGGCAAGTTGTTGGGTTGGCTAATCGTACCTCGTACGCCCCGGATCACAGATGGAACTGACGAGCAGTGCCCCAAAATTGTTCCTTTCTTCAAGGTCACTGGGAAATAATTGACATTCATGACCCTTACCGGCACAAATTTGTCAGCCGCAACAAGGTCTTCCCTAGTGCAATCCCTCGTCCAATTTTCTCATCATGAAGTTTGGGCTCGAACATCACCACGTCTCCACTGCTCGCACTCCCGTCCAGGCGAGCCTCCAGAATGGTTTCAGCCCTCTCAGGTCGCTTACAACTTCAGCCAACAGCACACGGATCAACTCCTCACTCCTCCCATGAAGCACCAGCTCTTCTCCGTTGACAAGTAGGACGCCGTCTTTGAAATCAATTCAAACCCTCTGGAATTCATGATGTCCATTCCGATGATTGCATCGTCTTCGATGTCGCTACAAGTGCCTGATGTTTCACTTTAGTGCTGCCCAAAATTATTTCAATCGGTAGCTCGCCATATACAGTAGCTGGCTCCCTGTTGCTGTGCGTAGCTTCAAGTTGTCGGTTCAATCCGTTCCGGTGTTCTGGCAAAGGAAGGCCGGAATTGTCCTAGTCGCACCTGTATCTAGCAGCATGGTGCAAGGCTCGTTATTGATGAGACCGTCTACGAAGACACCTTTGTTCTGTCGTTGAAGGATAGCGACATATGCGTTGTTAACCGGGGCTTGCCGGACACATGCCGACGATTGCCCTTCTCGTCGACCTTCTTTAGTTTTCCTGCATCGGTCGATGAATGTTGGACCTTTGCTACGACATGTCAATTCTGCCACAATTCCGGCATCTTATCTGTCTTTTCTCAGGCAACACTTCCTTCATCACTTTTCTTATGGCAGCTTCAAGTCAGCATGCTCCTGTGAGTCTTCTCAATACTTCGAACTTTACTTTGGTTTTGCAGGATTGCTTTGCTGCCTCAAATTCCAAAGCGTGCCAGTCGTCTACGAGATGTGTTGGACGAGCTAGTGTCAACGCTTGTATGGTTTCTTGGTCACGGAGTCCATCCAAGAATGCCTGAACCGCTAATCGCTCCATTACATTTTCGGTGTGGCTGGATATGCGAGGACGAACCAAGCGTGCAATGTCAGCTTCGAATTCTTGTAAGGATTCGCTCGATTTTTGGCAGCGATTTTTCAGCTGGGAGTGGTATACGTGTTCCAAATGGGCGTGGCCATATCGTAATTCTAGATGTTTAATCAGCTGATCATAGTCCTCCTGTTCTTGGGGTAGAGTTTGTAGAATATTTGTCGCTTCTCCACGTAATGCAAGTGTCAGTGCTACAGCTCTTTCCCTGCATTCCATCCGTTGGCTTTGGCCGCTGCTTCAAACTGCCGGCGGTAATTTGCCCATGGAGTTTTCCGTCGAACTGAGGCGGCTTCATGGAAAGCTTCCTATTTCTGAAATGACCTTGACATCTTTTATACCCTCTTGAACTTTATCCCAAATTCAAACTCAAGTCCAGCATTTCTTTTCGTTAACCATCTCTGTGGAGGGCGCACTATTAATTCGTTTTTCCAGCTTACTGATCGTTTCCTTTATTTTGTCCATTTCTGCCTCGACCCCATCTTTGATTTTATCTACCTCCGTGTTCATTTGCTCCCTAATTTTATCTATCTCTGTCTCAACGGTTCCCATTCTTTCTTCTAGAAAATTAGCCACACCACACAATTCTTTTTTTAGGCCTTCTGTGTTTTCCAGGAACTTCTCTTCCAGGCTTCTTGAATTTTCTAGAAGCTTCTCTTCCAGATTTCTAGAATTTTCTTCAAGCTTCTCTTCCAGATTTCTAGCATTTTCTTCCAGGCTTCTTGAATTTTCTTAGCTTCTCTTCCAGATTTCTAGCATTTTCTTCCAGACTTCTTGAATTTTCTTCAAGTTTTTCTATTATCGGACTCAAATCACCTCCGGGAACTTCGAATAAAAATGTTTCGGGGTCCTCACCTTCTTGTATAAGTCCTTCTGCAAGTCTTTCCTGGAGTACTTGCTTTTTACCCGTTGTTTCCAGTTCCCTTTCCTCCAATTCCTGTTTCAATTCCGCTACCTTCAAGTCCCAAGGCGCACTTTTCTTGAACACATTTTGTCTTTGACGAGGTATCAGTCTGTTTCACACGAAAAGTTTATCAGTTTGTTAAAAATTCACTTCGCGAATTCTTTTCCACGGGCCACCAGTCTATTGTCTGTTTCCGCGAAGAGTGTATCAGTTTATATTCCCACGCACAATTGTCCACTTCGCGAAAACCCCCCGTACATTTATATTCCCACGCACAATGTCCACTTCGCGAAAACCGGCATGTCTATTTTTGTTTCACCACGTTATTTATATTCCCGCCAATTGTCCACTTCGCGAAAACCGGGCCACTGTCTATTTTGGGCGTACAAAAAGGTCTATCAATTTATTTTTCTGACTATCCACTCCACGATCACTTGTTTATTTTCAAAATCTCACTTCCGACGCCAATTGTAACGTAAATAAACTTAACTTGGTTTTACTAATTTATTTCACACTTAATCTACAACTTAATTTATATTACGCCACTGTATAGCTCGATCGTATGGGCTCGTTCAGACTGTCCGTGCCATCTTGAGGGCTACCTATTTATCTCCGTCACAGAATTCCCGATCTTTCGAATTCCGGCAGTTGGCGACCAGCATGTTCCAATCGTTTCCAATATCGACCGTTGCTCTCCGCGGCAGAGCGACTGGACTGTTCTCGAACATCTCCGGGGATGACCTCATCGCTGTCGACGGCAACGCGCGAGGCGACAGGTCCGGCCTAGGTTCGTTACAATATTAAAAAAACAAATTTACTCACATTCGCTTCTGAAATTGAAAATTTACAATTGAACGGAGATATCCTGGAAAATAAAAACCAAACGAAATTCCTAGGATCTATATTGATAACAAACTAAAATTTGACCATCACATTTCAGTATTAACAAAAAAAATAGCATCAGGATGCTATGCACTCCGAATTATATCGAATGAACTAAGCTCATCCACATCAAAAATGGTTTATCATTCGCTGATAGAGTCTCACTTGAGATATGGTGTTGCATTCTGGGGATATTGCAGTCAACAACTCTTTCACTCAGTTTTTGTTTTACAAAAGCGAGCAATTAGACTTCTATGTAAGGTGGGTGTAAGTGAGTCATGTAAACCATTATTCGTGAGAGAAAAAATTCTCACAGTTACTTGTATGTTCATTTTGGAAACTGTTTGTCTGATTCACAAAAAATACATTACATTAAAAACACCGATACAAGCAAATTACTCAACCCGACAAGCAGCTGAATATAAAGTACCGCTCTCCATTCCAAAATCAAGTCTGACAAAGGATTCTTTAATTTATGAAAGTAACAAGCTATACAACCACATACCCTACGAAATTAGAAAGGAAAGAAATTATAAAAAGTTCAGATACCTTGTTAAAGAAGCCCTTGTAACAAAAGCTCATTACAATCTCGAGGAATACTACAATGAAGCTCTGTTGTGATTATTATTTTAATATACCTTTATTATTTTAATATACCTTTATAATATACCCTCCCATATATGTATTATCTAAACTATAATTTTATTTTTATATTGTATCGTAACATGTGATCCTACTTTTAAATTATGTCTCTGTGTATATTTTTCTTTTTTTTTAGGCTTTCTGTCACTTGTGTCTGTATTTTTTAAAGTGTTATATTTTTTAATGTGTTAAACAATTTAGTTTTTAAGAAGCTTTGTCAATAAGAAGGTTTTTTCTTGGACAATAAAGTATATTTCTCTCTCTCTCTTGTTTCACTCTACGGGTGTTCGATACATTTTTAATAAGATCATATACGATGTAATCCATCATTATTATCATAATACAAATTTAAGTTTTTTTCTATCTTTAATGTTTTTGTGTGATTAAGTTCAGCACTATTTATTTCTTAAAACTTGTTTCTTTTTTCTAAAAAGGCTTAAAAATTATATTTTTCAAGATTTTTTTATGTCAATAACAAAAATAAGTAAATTATTATTTATTTTAAAACAAAGCCCTTTTCTTTTTTCAACTTGTAAACCTGATTCAATTTTGAAATATTAATGGCCAAAATATTTTCAGGATATTTTGTTAGCTCTATAATTTTTTTCTCCTAAAACACCATCTTATATCACCAGTATTCTTTTCCGGACATTCCTGCATTATATCGTATAACTGCTTTCTAGTCATATTCTTAAAATTCCCAATGGAATCTAAAAATAAAAATAATCTATTGTAAATCATGTAACATACCAATACATAATACAGATACATGTCACCTCGACATCGTAGCACATAATAATAATGAACAGGGTTGCCAGGAAATGTACTCCCACTTTGACAAGATTCCTAAATGGAACTAGAGTGGGGGAGACTGTGCGCAAGGCAGCAAATACAAATTTAACAATATTACTACAGTTTTTACCATATATATTATGTAATAAATTTGAATAAAATAAGAATCTTCATAATATGTACAAAGAATATAATAATAATAAAGAAGTACTTCAAGTAGTTTAGCCTTAAAATTATAACAAATTTTATTCCTGTATTTTTTGCATCTAATGTACTTCAGTCATTTGGTGCTCAAAACGGGGGTCACCTGTAAAGTTTTCCGGAAGTTTTGAAAATTGGTATTTTTATAGATTTTGACGTGCTCTTTCCAAATTTTTACTTTGCCGCTCACGCCGCCATATTAGAAAAATGGCGCTCAAAAACAGTTTTTTTACAATATCTCATTTCCGACTCATTTTACGATTAAATTAATTTGTTGAAAATATAAACAGGATGTTCATAAAATCAGATGTGGAATCATCTGCGACTGAAAGATAAACTTTAGTCACTATCTTCCATCGTCAAGATAACCTCTTGTGGGGTATTCATGTTGAAAAGGGAAACATTCTCAATTGAATATTGATAGAAAGATTTTTCTGTGAATTGAAAATTTGCATCTTCTTAAAGATAGTATTTGAAAAATGTGATAGATATTCTGAAAAGGCCCTAACTCAAAAGAAAATCTGAAATTGAAAATTTGCATTTTCATTTAGATAGTTATTTGATTTTATATTCCAGTCTTAATTAGGAACTCATAAAGATGAATGAGGCAAAGAAGAATGTTTTCCAAAAGAGAGTACTCACCAGAAATCACTCGTAACATTGATGCAGGAGACCTAGTGAATGCGATGTCTCTCCTGCATCAATGTTACGAATGATTTCTGGTGAGTACTCTCTTTTGGAAAACATTCTTCTTTGCCTCATTCATCTTTATGAGTTCCTAATTAAGACTGGAATAGAAAATCAAATAACTATCTGAATGAAAATGCAAATTTCAATTTCAATTTTCTTTGAGTTGAGGCCTTTCAAATATCTATCAGATGTAGTTCAATGTCCACGTGCTTTCGAAGTAGTTGTTTTCTGTTAGACATTCACAAAAAATAACTTCATTTTAATCGGGGATTTTTCAATTCACAGAAAAATCTTTCTATCAATATTCAATTTGAGAATGTTTCCCTTTTCACGATTAAATTAGTTATGTAATAAATTAAACTAGAGAAAATTTCCTACAATTTTTGGTTTAAACGTTTTTTTTTGTAAAATGAATAGTTTCAGCGGACGAGGGCCGCAAAGCAACACACATCTACACTAAATCATCACGAGTTCTGAATTGATACAATTTGATAGAAATTGGAATAGGTAGTGGAGTGTCGTTAGTCGTAAAAAGTTAAAAAAACTCGAATGAGAACACTATTGAATAAATTTTAATTGCGTTTCTTGCATTTCACTGCTGAAACCAAATACTAAAATGTTTGTTAATTAGAATATGCCAATCTTTGTTTATTTCGCAGTTTATTGAATAATTCAAGGAGTAATTATAAATTAACGACTAATCCAAAATAACTACAATAATTTTAATCATATGGATAAAAGCGTATCATTATTTATGTTTTTAAAGTTGGTAAATATTAATTCAAGGTCAAAAATTGCAAATTAAAAAAAAAGGAACCAAAACAGTGGCCAGAAACATTGTAACCAGGTATAATTTAAACAAAATACGTTATATTTTTTATACAAACATATTTATTTATGAATAACATAATTAGACATTACTCTAATGAAAAATATATGAATTACTTCCTATACTATATCTCCGTCTTTAACTTCCTCAATTTGTAAAATTGGAGAAGCGTTTAAACAACTATCACCACTGCACTCCGAACAAGCTGCACTGCAATTTAATCCATGTTTCCTGCATCCACAAGCAGCCCGCATCCTGTCGTAAATGTACAAAAAATACTTTTCAGTAGGTTTTCAGGGGCTAGCGGTTGATTCATGGTTATTGGTCTCAACGTCCCTCAGTCATAACTCCATCCCCACTCTATCATTCCCCAACCATAATTGCACCTGTAAGTACACTCTTTTCAAGTGCTTGGAGACTGCATCAGGTGTAGGCACTAATGATGCTAATCGTACACAACTATTCTTAGTATCAGCTTTATTAAATGAACTATATCGGAATATATTTAAGTCTACCGTCAACCTAGCCCCCCTATTATTTTCTATCTTTATCAATGATATTGGGAACAACATCTCAAGCAATTTGCTGCTATTCGCAGATGACTTAAAATTGTTCAGAAGAATTGAATCAATTGATGATTGCCATATATTACAAAATGATGTCCAAAACCTCCACCTTTGGTGTATCGAAAATAAACTCCCTCTCAATGCAATAACCAGCTGTTTCAATGTGTTTTTATTCTACAAAAAAGAGCAATCCGATACCTGTGTAAAGCTCAATATCACGATCACTGCAAACCATTTTTTATTAGCCAACAAATATTATCACTCGTTTGTTTATTCATTTTGGAAACTGTATGCCTCAAAGCCAAAAATTATGGGCCAAAAAAAAAAAAAATTCCCTTACCTAAATCTATCTGACAAAAAACTCCATCATGTATGAAAGCAAAAAAATCATCTGCCAGCCAGTTATAGAAACATAACTTCTCTGAAGAACTTTCGAAAGACTGTAAAAAAGGCTCTATTGCAGAAAGCTTATTATAACCTGCAGGAATATTATGAGGATATACTATAGTTCCTTATGGGAATTGATTTGATACTGGATATTTATATTATTGAATTTTTTATTTTTTATCTCATGTTTTGATTATTATGCAAGACTACTGTTAAATCTTAAGGGTGGTAATTGTTAGTTAGTTAGTTACCCTTTTGTTAATGACATCTTATTTTATAATGTGTTGTTTCAATAGTCCTTCTTTTTTAAAGTAGATTGACAATATGTTTTTTATTTATACATGTAATATTTATCTTTTATGTTCGTACATTTTATCCACTTGACATTCATTTATCTAATTATCTGTACATTTCTTATATATTTCTCTTTTTTCCTATTTTCATGCTTTGTCAATAAGAATCAACTCTTCAGACAATAAAGTATATATTGATTGATTGATTGATTATAAAAAAATGCAAATCCAATACATACTCCTTAAAAAAGTCGCCAATTGAGTTTTCTTACTCTATCAACAATATCACATTAGAGCGCTGCCAACAAATAAAGGACCTTGGTGTCGAATTCGACCCCAAACTTAACTTTTTCAATCATTACAACAAAACATCTTCTGCCGCTAAGAGAATGACCGGACTAATCTTCCGTACGTGCAAAGACTTTCAAAACAAGGACTGCCATGGCCCTTTATAATGCATTCGTGAAATCTAGATTGGAATACTGCTCCCTGATATGGTCCCCCTTATACAAATGTCATATTGATCAACTTGAATCAGTTCAAAGATTCTTCATGAAATATGTGTCCTTCAAGCTGGATGGGACCTACCCCCCTCAAGGTTACGACAACAATTTACTACTCAATGGATTTTCATGTTTATCACTAGAAAATCGTAGATTATACTGTGCTTGCTTATTCCTCTGCAAATTAATAAATGATCTAACAGACTGCCCTGATTTATTGGCACAAATCAACTTTCAAGTCCCTCGTAGCAATTGTAGATACAAAACTTCCTTTCACCTACCTAAACCTAACACCAACATACTTTTAAAATCACCGATGTTTGCAATAAGTAAAATTGCTAATGAAATCTGTTCTGGAATCGATATTCTTAATGAACCTATAGGTTCTTTCAAAAACAAAGTTAAACAAAAACTGTATTTTAAACAATCAACCTGTTCTTAATACTACATTTGCATCCCTCTGTATTACCTGTATTTATCTGAATATGTATTCTCCAACTGTAACTTCCGAACTATCTTGTATTTATATTCATACTAATTATCCTGTATTTGCTTTCCTCAACTTGTAATATTAATCTGTCTTGTAATTGGGATTTATCCTGTTTAGACAATAAATGTATTTTTTTTTTCTTTAGTGCATTGTATAAGGCAATAACGCAGGCTATTCCAGCTGTACAAATATAATTAAGAAATACATTTTCATTCGAAAAAATTTGAGCGGCTTTTTGCAGATCTACGCTTTTTTCGAAAATATTTGCAAAATTATTTTTGCCCTTACTACAAAAAGCTGAGGTGGTGTCACATCCGGAAAAAGCATGTAAAAAAGTATGTACTTTTCACACATATGCAGTTTGTTTTTAAGCTTTTAGAATAATAAACTTTTTGCAATACTTTCCCCTTTTCCGGTTTTTTTAAATACATTTTTCTCTTATCTGGAGCTGGAGCTATTATCTGAGAATTTTTTGCTTTAACATATTTATAAATCTGCTCTTATTTTTGCTAATAGCAAGTAATTTATCTTGTCCTATTTTAAGAGGCATATCTTCGTCAAATATAATTTCAGTTGATGCATTTTTTTGCGAACGACGATTTCTTTCAACCGATTTTGTGCAGTCCCTATTATAACCATCAAATACTACATAAACTTTTCTACCAGATTGTCCTGAACTGAATAAACTCAGATAGAAAAGGTAGTTTTTTGATTGCGACACAAGGTTAGGTTATATCTACAAAAACTAATTTTTTTTATTACATCAATAGGTTATTATATAGGTATTACTCAAATGCAATCTCAAAGATACTTAGATTGATGATCAAGGTGTAGATTCTTCATAACGTTAGAAATACAAACTAAAATGAATAGGATATTTTACTTGCCTAGATGAATTCGTTTCAAATGCAATTTTACAGTTGAAAAACACACCTATATACATACATATATATATATATATATATATATATATATATATATATATATATATATATATATATATATATATATATATATATATATATACATATATATATATATATAATATATATATATATATACATATATACATGTATATATATATATATATATATATATGCGCTTAGTCACTAATTACAGACCTATAAGCATTTTAAACTTCATACCCAAAATCTTTGAATTGTTAGTTTGCGACTTCTTGACATCATCTATAAAAGGCTACCTGATCGACCAACAATTCGGATTCCAATAACACAAATCTACTGAACTAAACCTTCTAACCTATAACTATTTCCTCTCGGGTGCCTTGGACCAAGGGATGCAGGTTAACTCCACTGATTTTTCAAAGGCAATCGATAGGGTAAATCACAGCATACTTGTCCATAACTCGAGCATCTCGGCCTACACGGTTCACTCTTGAACTGGATCGACCTAGTAAACAGAAAACAAATCGTAAAGGTTTATGGTTTTCAGTCCAGAGTAATCAATGTTCCCTCTGGTGTTCTTCAAGGATCACATCTGGGCCTATCCTGTTCAACATATTCATAAACGACATTCATGAGTGCTTTCACCACTCGAAGTTCCTCTTATTTGCTGGTGACCTAAAGCTCTATTCCATTGTTAAAAATGACACAGGCTGCCACGAACTACAATGTGACCTAAACAACTTATTAGACTGGTGCACCACAAATAGCATGGATCTGAACTCTGCTAAGTGCTTCGCAATATTCTTCGGAAAATCACGAAATAAAATATCCCACCAATACAAGATCAACGAGTCAAATGTTCAATCAGTACCAAACATAAGAGACTTGGGCATCCTCTTAAACTCTGATCTCAATTACAATTGTCACACATCAAACATATCCTCTAAGGCTCTCAAAATGCTCAGTTTTATCAAAAGATGCTCTCAAGACTTCACATCGATTCACCCTATCAAATCGCTCTATTGCTCACTAGTCCGCCCTCACCTAGAATATGCTGCTTGCGTCTGATCTCCCCAGTACAATATCCATATACACAAATTGGAGAAAGTCCAACAAGCATTCCTAAGGTAAATCTCCTTTAAGAGAAATTATCACGGTTACAACTATGAAGCTCTTGAGAAGGAATTTAATATCGAAAGCCTTTGCTCTCGCCGCAAAAAAAAGAAATCTCACAATGTTTTACAACCTGATAGATAGATAGATATTTATTCGCCACAAAAGATTACACACAATGTACAAAAACTACAAATGTATACAAACTTATCGGACTAGTCAGGGGTTAATGGTTTGTATAATTAACATATTCACATAAGTACATACATAAATATACACATACATATATACTAATGGAAGTATAGATACAAACAAACAAATATATATATATTTTTTTTAAATACACTAATAAAGATAGATATAGAGCAATAAAATTTATAAATCTCATCGGACTAGTGGAGAAATTTACAAATTTTGCACACTCGCACATAATTAGAAAATAATAATAATAATAAACTCCGTACATTCAAGCCCCGAACTAATTGAGAAAATCAATCTTTACGCTCCACCCAGACAAACACGCTCAACCAACTCCTTCTACATACCTCACTACAGAACTTATATCGCTGGAAATTATTCTATCACAAGAGCATCCACACTAGCAAACACCACTTCCTTGGACTTCTTTGTGGGCCCCACAAAGTTCAAGTCTACACTCAGCCAATTCTTCTCTCAGTAAAGGTGCTTTAAAATGTTTTAATAAACCACTTGGCATTGTGTACTTTTCTTTTCTTTTTTTCTTTCTCTACTTCTGTAACAGGAATTTTACACTGTACACTTGCTCTCACTCAAATGTTCCTACTGCCAGTATTTCTTAGATTTTATTGTTAAGTTCAAGTTTTTTGTTTACTTTTAGATTTAGATTACGTTTGTCCTAGATTTATTAATTTTAATCTTATACTTAGGCATCTTATCATTTGTTAACAATACCTTAATGAGCATTCGCTCGTAAATAAATAAATCAATAATTATTTATTTAAAAAAAAAAAAGCGTAAAACATTAAAAAAATTCAATATGTAGTGTCAAAAACACATTAAAAAAAATGTATCACTGGCGACTTCGTTCGAGGTATAAGTCTAACGACACTCCACTTTCACAAAAAACATTTTAACATAAATTGTAGGAAATTTTATCTAGTTTAATTTGAATTTTAATCGAAAATGAATCAGAAATGAGATATTGTCAAAAAACTGTTTTTGGGCGCCATTTTTCCAATATGGCGGCGCGAGCGGCAAAGATACGAGGTGGCAAAGTGAAAATTCAGAAAAAGAAAGTCGAAATCTTAAAAATAACAAATTTCAAAACTCCCGGAAAACTTTCCAGGTAAAACTACCAAATGATTGGAGTAATGGTGAAATTTACTGTTCTTCACCAGTTGTGAAAAATTTTACTTTTCGCAACTGGTGTTGAAAATTTGATAACATCAATGAGTTTTGAAAAGTGTCACTTTAAATGTCAAAATTAGAAAAAATATTTATTTAACAAAGAAATCTATAATGATCTTACAGCATAAGGTTATAATAATACTATAATTAAAAAAAATCATATAGGCCTAGGAAAAAAAATTAGATCAGCTCTGAATTCTGCAAGCAATGAAGTCTAATTCATCGAATGATAAGAGATGATGGTAAGAGATATAATTTTTAAATGTGTGGATCTAACACTCAATATATGAATATTTTATCTAAAAATAATTTGGTGGAGCGCCTTTTACATTAAATAATTTAAATAACAATTCAGAAAGTAGCTTGATAAAAGATAGTTGTAGTGATATTTTATTCCAGACTCACTATGAAGAAGAGGAGAAAGATGATGTGGATGTATACGCTGAATTGTCTGACGAAGATGATGATGTTGAGGAAGACATTGAAGTTTCTTCTTCTGGAAGTGTTGACTCTACACAGTGTCGATACTCTGTTGAAAATTCTTATAATGAGGAAAAGGAACAAGCTTGCTTAGCTCTGAGAGAAATTTGTGTAAATACTGGGTGAGAAGAAAAGTAATTCAATTATGTTATTGATTTGGCATGATTTTTTTTTCAGGGCTACATTCTTGCTTTATATCGAAAAAAGCTTTGAAGAAATATTTAAACTGGTTAACTATCCTCAAGATGATATTCGAAAGGCATCAATTGAAGCCCTACTTCAGTTCTGTATAACGTTACACAAATGCAACACTCCAGAAAGTAAACAGGCACTTTATAAAGCTCTACAGATGTTTGTACCAAAATGTGCAGAACTAATCAGAATCGATGAAGAAAGAAGTGTTGTTACAGTTTGTTTAGATGCTTATGCTGCCCTTCTTGAGGAAGTTAAGGCTGATGTTTTTGTGGGGGAAGGGCATAGAGAAGCTATTATGAATTGTGTTATAGATGTATTGAACTTGAAGGTACAATTAGGTGTGACAAGTTTAATCATTAGCCTTACCTGTGTTTTTTGTTGTTGTAGACTATGTGCCAAGACACTGACTTGGGAGATGTATCAGATCATAATGATGAAGATGTTGAGGCAGAACATGATGAAATATTGTTAGAATCTGCTGGTGATGTGATACCTAAATTTTCAGCAGCACTAAGTCCAGCGGACTTTGTTTCTTATTTTCCAAATATTTTACAGCTCATGTCCATAAGAATGGTGAGTTCTATTTTTTCTTCATAATGAATAATAATAATGATAATAATAAGGGAACTTTATTGAACTGAAAATTCAATTCCATATGCTATTGACCGAGGTCCTTCTGCCTATTGTTACAATAAATACAAAAATTATATGTATAAAATTAGAAAAAGGAGATAAAAATATATCAAAATTTGCTGTTGCATTTTCTCCTGAGTAGTGATCTGAGGATGTCGGTGAACAGGTTGTTTTTCTGCATCTCTTTTTAGGGTAAGTTCTATATTTTTAGCTTTCTGACAGAATTGTTGAAAAAGATTATTCTGGCGATTTTCAATAGAAATTATAATGGTGAGCTCATATAAAGGATTATTTGGTGGGTTGTATAGTGGGTTATTGGACGCAGAATTTTTGGTGATAAACCTCAATGCAGATGTTTCAGCAACTTGCAATTTCTTTCTGGAATTTGCTTTGCAGTTGAGAAAAATAGTGTGGTGACCTTACTCAATCATAGGTCAATAGATGAGCTGGTATTTTCTGCTTGCTGTTGTCACATTGATGTCTCTTGGTGTCTGAGGCATCTGAAGTGTTTGGCTCTAGATATAATTTTCTTCTTTTTTTGTGTGTGTATTGAAGGTGAATTGATTATAAAAAGTGATCCCTATGTTTTTGTTGTCCTGACGGGATTGACTTCTTATAATTTTGGGGGACGTCGGCGAAAGTTGTTGATTGAATAACTTCAGTTGGAATTTAGTGGGATTTGGTTTCAGTCTCCATTTATTGAACCAAAAGCAGGTAGAATTAAGAAGATGATGAAAGTCTTGTATGGATTTGTCATGGAAATTCAGTGCGGTGTTGTCTGTAAACTGGAGAATATAACCCGAAAAGGAAAAATGTTCAGGATTGGGGAAATTGTAGTTATAAATATCTGAACAGTATAGGTTGTAAAAGAGATAGGAGAGAGGTGATCCTTGAGGTAAACCCTGTTGAAGGGTGAACATAAAGGAGTTTTCATTGAACACTTTCAGTCTTATACCAGCTAACCAGGGAGTTAACTAGGAAAAGTAAGTGCCTTGGAAATCTCATGGAATGAAGTTTGTAAATGAGGTATGTGTGCCAAACACTACCGAAGTCTTTGTTGATGTCCATAAAAAAAATCAGTTGAGTTTAGCTGTTTCGGTGTTGCTTTTGAGAATTGTAATAGTATGTAAACTTGAGCAGTCATTTTTGAATCCGAACTGATAAGCTGGTATTTCCCTTTGTAATGCCTATTGCAACCTATTTCTGATTTTTCTAGGTTTTTCCCAAGAATGGAATGGAGAGTCATAGTTCTATAGCTGCTTGTTTTTGTATGGTCTATCTAGTCCATGTTTGGGTATCGTTCTAATAGTACCTGTCTTCCATTCAATTGAAAAAAGTATTTACTCAAGCAATATTCATAGACTCCTCAAAAATTCCTTGGAAATCTCTTGCAAATATATCAGCTTTTTCTGCAGGTGATTCATATTAAGTCTCTTTTTCTTCAATTGTTTGACTCCTTTTGTTTTTATAGTAAATAAATACTTTATTGCCGACTTAATCTTTACAGACAATAGCAACATCAAAAGAGGATGTGCCATGGACATATTAGGCAAATTTATTTTATTATTCATATAGGATAATGAGGGATATGTTAGACTTTAAGATAACCTATTGACATATGAAATATAATATCTTAATAGTGTACACAATTTAAACATGCATTAAAAGTGTTGTGGCAATAAACATCAATTTTACAATTAAAAACAACATACATAAAATAAAATTGCATGAAAAATATCTAACCATTTCATTGAAAAGAAACCACCCTTAAGGCTATGGAGTCTCACTAAAAATATCATCTAGGAAGAGTTATACGTAATTTGGGTGAAGAGGTTGAATGCTTAAGTAAAGAGAAGCTGTTTCTGGAAAAATTAGTTTCCAAATCAGAGAAAACAAACAAAGTCTTCAATACATTGTAGTGCTTTTCCTTGGTTGCTTGATTACAAATGTATGAAGGTAAACTACGAATGGCAATCATGCTTGATCAACATCGACACACTTTTATTGTTTACAATTAAGTTTCCTCGGTGGATAGGTATACCGAGACAGTATCGATCAAACCATGTAATAATTCATAGCTAGTTCAATATATGTGTATTATTATTATTATTCACGACTGGACCTTTTTATTCCACACGACGATAAAACCACATGGCGATCCTACCAAAGAACTAAAGTAAAGTGACAAAAACAAAATCTGATTATGGGAAAGACTAACTCAAAAAACCAAGAAGTTATCGATACAGGTGTTGTGAACTCCAATTTCATCGTGGAAGAAGACAGGAACAGAAGTAAAAATGTCACCTTTACATATTGTGGTAATCATGGCCTTTCAACTAGGAATGAAAGTGTACAAAACCTATAGAAGAGATATGAAGCGGAAGATCAGGAGAAGTATGGCAGTCATCCAAGCATAAACACCACTTCAATCTACAGGAGTGAATATAGGGACCATAGTTCAGCATGAGTGAGTGATAAAACAAGTGCGTGTTTTGCCTAAAACTGTACACTCATCATCATCTGGCACCTCACATCATACTACCATCAGGAGCTGACAAGGCAACTCTTGTGAAATTAATTATTCGCCTAACTAATGATAATAATAAATATGCTTTGTTGTCTGAAGTGATACCTTATTGACAAAGCTTAGTGTATACAAAATATAAAACAAAGTTTAAAAGAAATTATAAAACAAAGTATGGACATAAAGAATTCATGTTACATGGAGGATGGTAATTAAAATGAAAATATAATGAGCTAACAGTGTAGACAGAACTAATATTGAAAAGTATCAGAATACAATATGGGAATATAGTAAATATAATATAGTGAGAGAAAGAATTCCTGCAGCGAGTAGTAGGGTCTCTCAGAGAGAAAATTTTTGACTGTTTTCATTCAAGTTTGCTCTCCTGATGTCAATTGGCAAGTGGTTAAACTACCAATAGAGAAAGCGTATTGGTAAGTTGTTCTACTTTTTGTTATTAGAGCAATGACTTGTATTGAAGCCATAAATATTATTATATGAAAATCAAAATATAATTTTCAGTTCTGATACAACACAAAGTACTGGTAATAATGTAAAGTTACTTGGAATTACTTTCGACGATAAATTGAATTGGTCTGCACACATAGACTCTACGAGTAAAAAGCGCCATATTTGTAATACGTAACCTGAAATGAGGTTCTCCATTGACACTTTAAAAACATGCTACCATGCAATATTCCATAGCCACATAAGTTATGGAATAACCGTTTGGGGTAACTCATACAGTGCTCATACAGAATATTCAAACTCCAGAAACGAGAAATAAGGATTATGGTAGGTGCCCCAGGAAACACGTCAAGCCAATATTCATAAAACAAAAAATTATGGCATTACCGTCACTCTATATCTATGAAACTTTGCTTGAAATTCATAGAAACAAGGGACAATTCAAATTGAACTCACAATTTCACGATCATAATACAAGATCTTGTAATTCTTTCAGACCAAAAAGATTCAAATATGCTATTTGAAAGAAAAATACTTCAGATGTAAAACTATATAACCACGTTGAAAAGGGAAACATTCTCAATTGAATATTGTGAATTGAAAAGATCCACGATAAAAATGAAGTTATTTTTTTCAGTCGCAGATGATTCCACATCTGATTTTATGAACATCCTGTTCATTTTTTCAACAAATCTATATAACCACCTAACGGAAAACTTTAAGCATCTAACAGAGATTAAATTCAAAAAATCATTTCGTGCAAAACTGCTTTCACTCTGAAACGGAATACCTAAGTAATATAGACTTTAAACTGGACCTGATATGAATGGCGTTCTGCTGCTTGCTCTCCGCACCACTAACAATTTATTTATCAATAAAAATTATCAAAATGTTTTTAAATATTACTTTTAATATTGTTTGTATCTCATACAATGTCTGTACTTTGTCACTGTTTTTTCAATTCTACTTTTAATAGTGTTTGTACTTACTACGATACTTTGTGATCTTAAATCACTTTATATATATATATATATATATATATATATATATTTGGGGAGAATGGTTCTTGAATCTTGTTGATATTTTTATTTTTTGGAGGTTCTTGGGATGTAGATTTAATAAGAGAAATGAGAGTTTTTAGATAGACGTTTCGCCTCTGGCCAGAGGCATCATCAGTATTGGCTTTTTTTTATTCATCATAAGTAGGTAATATTTTGTTTGATTACTATCGTTTCGGACGTCCATCGTCTTAATGTATTTAAAAGGTTTTCACGACGTTTCGAATGCTTGTATCTGCAATCGTCTTAGGTCAGTATTCACCTGAAGACGATTGCAGATACAAGCATTCGAAATGTCGTGAAAACCTTTTAAATACATTAAGACGATGGACGTCCGAAACGATAGTAATCAAGTTACCACATCGTCTACAACCTTCAAACTAATATTTTGTTTAACAACATTGCTGAAAGAAACAATCATTATTAGGGGGACAATAGAGATACCGTTGAGGTGGTAATGTGAGTTTGTTTTTTTTATAATTTTTTTGCTACGGTACGTACCTTGGCATAACATCAGGGTTATTAAACCATTTTCTGGTTGTTTACACATTTTAGCTTATTGCTTTATGTTTAGATATCATATCTGTATTTCGGTGAGAGTGGAACTTCAAATTCTTATAATTAGTTTTCGGTTTGTTTTGTGTATTTTGTTGTTTCGATGCGACGATTGACAGACTTATTAGTAATCTTTGATTTTAATCAAATCAATCAATCAATCAAAATATACTTTATTGTCGAAAGAATCATAATCTCATTGACAAAGCATGTGTTAGATCATAACTACCATCATTTTAATTATTACAGAGGAGACAGTGTGGAGTCAGCTTTAAAATAACAAAAAGGTCATTAAATAAACAGTACACACACACCTAATATAATAATGTGAAAGAATAAAATGTTAAAATGGTTGATTCACTAACTGTTAATCTGTAAAAAACACAAATCGTCAAAAAATACAATACAAAAACCAATTAGACAGGTTAAAATTAAATAAAAAGTAGGATATCTTATATCTATCAAATGTAAGATCACAATTTAAAACGCCCAATAAGAACTAATAAGACACGTTAAAATTAAATATAAAGTAGGAAGTTAAAATCATATAAAAAGTTGAGTTCCCTCTATCTATAAAATAGTACGATCGTTGAAAAATTCCTCTAAACTGTAATAGGGTCTATCAGAAAGCAATGCCTGTAACTTTTTGTGAATTAATATCACAAATCTTGTTATTTGTTTTAAGAAAAACTATATTGCTTGACACAATTTTTCTATTAATTCGACAAATCATTCCAGACATAATTGTCAATGTCAGTTCATAATAATATATAAAAAAATGACGTAATGTCGGAATGCCACACATTGGCGTAACATGTAATGGATCAAAACAATGGGGTGATAAATTATCGCTTTAACATCATCCCCCCCTTGAAAGCCATAAGGGTTTCAACAATAGTCTTTTTCTGGAACAGGGAGTACACATAGTTTGCATGTTGGACGTTGATAAGTTCCATTAACCGTCTTTATGGTCACTGTTCTTATCACTCCGTCCGCACCGGGGAATAGCTGGACGACTCTACCCATGAGCCATTTCAATGGTGGAAGTCCATCTTCCTTGACGAGTACAAGAGTTCCTAATTTTAGTAACTGTGGATGATTTTCCTTCCACTTCGTTCGAACTTGTAAATTTGATACATATTCCTTGGCCCATCTTGACCAAAAATGCTGCATCATCTTCTGAATGTGTTGGAAGCGACTCAAACGGTTGCTAGGGGATGGCAACCAGTCACTGTCAGGAACAGCTGTCAGCTTATCGCCAATGAGGAAATGTGCAGGGGTCAATGGAGAAGGATCATTTGGATCGGTAGATAGGGCATAAAGAGGCCTACTATTGAGGCAGGACTCAATTTGTATTGCAAGGGTTGTCAATTCTTCAAATGTTACAGATGTTTCACCAACAATTCTTTTCAAGTGGTATTTTACGGATTTTACTCCAGATTCCCAAAGTCCTCCAAAGTTTGGTGCCCGAGGAGGAATGAAACTCCAAGAAATACCGTCTTGACTCAAATTCGTTTTGATAGTCTCATCGGACTCTAGGAGAAATTTTTTTAATTGAGCTTCAGCTCCTACAAAATTGCTGCCATTGTCGGACACAATTTTGTTACACAATCCTCGTCTTGAAACAAATCGTCTCAAGGCCGAGATGAAACATTCAGTGGTCAGATCACTCACTACCTCTAAATGCATGGCTTTTGTTGCAAAGCATATGAATATACAAATATAGGACTTTGTCAATTTGAAATTCCGGTGTTTTCTATCTTTCAAGAGAAACGGCCCGCAGTAATCAACACCAGTTATCGAAAAAGGGCGAGCAGGAGTAAGCCTTTCCTTGGGTAGATCACCCATTATATTTTTAATATTATCTGCTCTGAATCTAAAACATTTGACGCAATCATGCATCACCTTTCGTGCTAAGTTACGACCAGAAATAGGCCAAAAACGATCTCGAAGTGATGCCAAAAGAGCTTGGGGTCCTGCATGCAATAACCTGAAATGTTCATCACGTGCTACAAGAACTGAGAATATGTGTGACCTCGGTAAAACAGCCGGGTATTTCTTATTGTATTCAAAATTCGAATGTTTCAATCTGCCACCCACTCTGATGATACCCTGTTTATCTAAGAATGGATTTAAGTTTATGAGAGTGCTTTTGATATTTACCTGGCCAGCAGACTTCAATTGCTGTATTTCTATTGGAAATACTTGGGCTTGCGTTATGTGGATTAATTTTAATAAAGACCTATTCAACTCCTCAGGGGTTAAAGGACCTATTTGTTGAAAATGTTTCGTTTTTATATTATTGATAAATCTGAGAATATAAGCAAAAACGCGTCTCATTTTATTCAAAGTAGAAAATTTATTGAGTTCAGGGAAATTGCTAAACTTATTCATTTCGATTTTAGTAGATATCAAGGTTTTAGAGCGAGTTTCTGGTATATCAGATGAAGGAATCGGTAGATATGAATTATCAGGCCACTGATCTGATGATTGCAACATCCAGTCAGGACCGGACCACCAAAGTTTAGAATTCATAAGAATATTTGTGGAAGTACCTCGCGACAGAAGATCAGCAGGGTTGTCACGAGTATTCACATAATTCCATTGAGATGTGTTTGTTAATTCTTGGATTTGAGCTACCCGATTGGAAATAAATATCTTCCATAGATGCGGGGAACCATTCAGCCATGATAATGTTATTTTTGAATCACTCCAATAAACTATTTTTTGTATCTCAATGGGCAGGGAACTAAAAGCTGATTTAACTTTGTCCATTAATTCCGCTAGAAGAAGAGCTGCGCATAACTCAAGTCGCGGAATGGTGAGCGATTTTAACGGTGCCACTCGAGTTTTCGCACATAATAAGTGACAACAAAAGTTATCAATTTCATCAGATGACCTCAAATAAACACACGCTCCATAAGCAGCTTCAGAGGCATCCGAAAAACCATGGAGTTCAATATGTTTAGGGTGCGTAGAAATAACGTGTCTAGGTATCTGTAGATCATTTAGTATTTCTAAGTCACGCCTGAATGAGTCCCACATACTACTGATGTGAAACGGAACAGATTCATCCCAAGAAATTTGTGAACTCCACAATTTTTGTATCAAAATCATTGCAATTATTGTGATAGGGGATAATAATCCTAATGGATCGAATATTTGAGTAGTATAACTGAGTATACTCCTTTTAGTACTAATTTTTGGATAGTTAGTTTCGATTTTGATTGAATATGTTAAAGGTCCGGATATGAATTCCAAAAGAGTCCCAAAATTTTAGTTTGCTCGTTGTTTCCAAAACCGACAGTTTTTATTTTCAGTTTGTTGAATAACTTCGGAGTTGTTGGAAACCCATTTTCTAAGTACAAAGCCATGCTCTGCAAGATAATGTGTGATCATGTTCTTAATGCGTAGTACATCATTTGAAGTATTGCCACCTGTCAGGAGGTCATCCACGTAAAAATCGTGAATTATAATGGAACTTATATCTGGATGATCATTTTTAATCTCATTAGCAACTCCACGCAAAGCACGAATGCATAAAAAACTCGCAGACGCTGTGCCATATGTTGCTGTATTGAGCTCATACGCATATAAAGATTCAGACGGACATGAGCGCCATAAAATTTTCTGAAATTTTCTTTCCTCTGGTTTTACAAGGACTTGCCTATACATTTTTTCAATGTCCCCAGCAAGAAGAACATTATGGATACGAAATCGTAACATAATTGAGATCAAGTCGTCTTGTATGGTCGGTCCGACGGCTAAAATGTCATTGAGCGAATAACCTGAAGTTGTTTTTGCTGAACCGTCGAATACAACCCGAATTTTAGTTGTCGTGCTGTACTCTTTAAAAACACAATGATGAGGTAGGTAATAACCATCTTCAGGAATTACGTTCAATTTTGACATATGACCCAATGTGATATATTCGCTCATAAAATTAGTATATTGAACTTTAAGATCCTCAGATTTATTCATTTTTTGTTCTGCAGCATAGAACCGTTTTGTTGCAATTTTTAATGAATCGCCTAGTTTGATAGATGGTTCCTTGAAAGGAAGACTAACTACAAATCGGCCTGAAGAATCTTGAAATGTTTTAATTTTAAAATGATGTTCACAAAAAGACTCCTCGGGAGAAAGATGTGTTTTTGAGGGGATTTCTTCGATATTCCAGAAACGCTCGATTAGTTTATCGAGATCAGTTATACTAGTACTTGAATAACAATGAGTTTTTATTGCGGATGTATTTTCAAAAAATAAAGGACCAGAGATTATCCATCCAAAATGAGTTTTTTGTAGTGTCGGTAATCTCTTGCCTAACTTTATTTGTCCAATGCATAATAAGTCATAAAATACATCATTTCCTAGAAGTATGTCTATGGAATCGCTTTCATTGAAGTTTGGGTCTGCTAGTATTAAATTTGAGGGTATTTCGATCATGTTGGGGTTGAATGATATTGAAGGAATATTTCCCGTAATTTGATCGATTATAAAACAAGATAGAGTGGCTTTGAATGAGTTTATTCTAGATTGAATTTTAACACATGTTCTGGAGTCTAGAGATGATGAAATTTGATTAATACCGGTTACCAGAATTTTGCATTTATTTGTTTTCAAGTTTAGCCTCTTACATAAACTTTTGGTAATGTAATTGCTCTCCGAGCCACTATCGAGTAATGCCCTGCAACTATGTATGTGCCCATCATTGTCCATTATATCGATTACAGCTGTGGAAAGCAGAGTGTATTTTTTATCCTGTGTTGAACATAGCGATGTAGATGGTGATACTTGATTATCCTCTGTATTTTGAATATTGGAATTGGAATTCGTGATATTTTCATTTGAATTTGGCTGATGTTTGTTCGTAAAATGCAGCAGAGTATTATGTAAATTGCCACATTTGCGACATTTAGAAGCAGTACATTCTTTAGTTGTGTGATTTTTTCTAAGACAATTAATACAGAGTTTGAGTCGTTTCGCTTCATTGAATCTAGAACTAGGATCTAAGTTGAGAAATTTTGAACAATTATGGTAAACGTGATCCTGGTTACAAATGACGCAGTTTGAATTCTTGGATCCCACAAGTGTTTTTACTCTTTTTACATTATGTGAAATGTGTGGTTTTTCATTATTGAGTGTTTCTAAAAGGTAACACCTTTTATTTAAAAAATCAGTGAAAGATTCTAAAGTAGGCAATTCAGATTTTGTATTTTTGGATTCCCACTCTCTTCTTGTGATGTTATCCAGTTTAGTGACTACCAAATGAATTATAATTGTGTCCCAATACTCTGTTGGCAACCCAAGATTCTTTAGTGCACGCAAATTTCGTGTCATGCCATCAAGTATTTGCCGTAAGATGGTGCAAGATTCTTTCGCAACCATAGGTAGATTAAAAATTTCTTTGAGATGACTCGACACCAAGAGCTGTTTATTTTCATATCTTTCTGTCAAAGAAATCCAAGCGATGTGATAATTATCATTGGAAATTTCTAATGATTTTATTATGTTAGCTGCATCCCCTTTCAATGATAGTCTCAAATAATGAAATTTTTGCACTGAGGATAACGACTTATTTTCATGAATAACAGAATCAAACGTGTCTTTGAAGAAAAGCCAATCATTATAAGAGCCATCAAATGAAGGGAGATTCAGAGCAAGTAATTTTATGTTGACATTGGTTGATGGTGTAGAACATGAGGGCGTAGGGCAAGGTATGGTTGCCTTTTCAGTAGATTTTGTAGATATAATATATTTTCGCGCGTCACTCAAGATATTATAGTAATTATCTTCAAATAAAACCAATTCTTGTCGAATTTCGTGCAAATCTTCTTGATCATCATCCTCAACCTCTATTTCTAGTTGAAAACTTAAATCATAGAATTGATCTAATAAAAGTTCGGCTTTGGCAATTCTTTGCTCAAGCTGAACTATGTCAGTACTTTCATTTTCTATTATTTTATTGAAATACGATTCAAATCGTGTAAGTTGCGCCTTTATCATACCACGTTTTCTTTCAAAGCGCAGCCATAAGTAACTCTTTGGATGTGAAGCTTTTGCTTATTATGCAATGTATCAAGATAACGCTCCGTTGAATAGAACTAGAATTATTTCGAAGCTAGAATTATTTCGAAGTAACTCTTTGGATGTGAAGCTTTTGCTTATTATGCAATGTATCAAGAATGAATTCTGGAATGTGAAACTTTGCTAAGATTATGCAACTGTTTCGTAAATAGAATAATTTTCAGTAGTTGTGTGACACTATTTGCTAAGATTATGCAAAGTGTCAAAGCGTTAATACTCAAGTACCACGTATATACCACTGAAAATGATTTGTTGGGATTTTAATTGTTATAAGACTTATTTCTTAATGAAATAAACAATACTAATTGAAAAGGATGGGAGGGATAAGGATTGATTAGGTAAAGGAACAAACACACCTCGCAATGCTAATACTCCTGGAATTCCATGGCTTCATAAAATAGCGGCCTGGGCGACTTGGAGGCAGCAAGCACACTTGTTCACTCGAGTGTTATCAAACACCTTCCGTATTCATGTAAAATACGTTAACTAGTTCAATATTTGCGTTCGAAGGACCATGTAACTTTTTGTGAATTGATATCACAAATCTTGTTATTTGTTTGTAAGAAAAACTATATTGCTTGACACAATTTTTCTATTAATTCGACAAATCATTCCAGACATAATTGTCAGTGTCAGTTCATAATAATATATAAAAAAATGATGTAATGTCGGAATGCCACACATTGGCGTAACATGTAATGGATCAAAACAATGGGGTGATAAATTATCGTTTTAACAATGCCTTGACTTCTTTTCTAAAAAATAACACAATAAGACGACGAAGATACAATGCCAACCAACATCAACTATATAGTTTTTCAATGTGGCGAGCAAAATTCTACCAAATGAATTTAACGATTCACATGAGAAGCTGCAATTTTCTCTATCCCTTCTTCAACAACGCCGAAAACGCAGTAGCATTCGTTAAGACACGTCTCATAGGTAAAGTTAGTGATCTCATTACTGAAAACGATAACTCTTTAGACAGCATTATAAATGAGATAAAAAATTATATCAGAGGAGAAAGCTCTAAGTTAGTCACCGTGAAACTGTTGGCACTGAAACAAAATTCGAAAGATTCGCTTCTGAAATCGAAGCTCTCTCAGCCATTTTGAAACAAGCATATGTAAGGGAAGAAGCAAATCAAATCAAAATATACTTTATTGTCGGAAGATTAGTATCTCATTGACAAAGTATTGTAAAGAAATAATAACAGTAAATGTATATATAATATAAAAACACATGCCACACAACAATTAAAAGATAACTTTAAATAAGATAAAATACATTCACCTAAGCAAAAGCAACATATAAAAATTTTGCACCTTATGTCATTTTTAGAGAATCAAATTAAAATGTACTTAATTGTCTGAAGAAAAATAAATTCTTATTGTTAAAGTGTCGAAGACTATTCACACAAAGACAGTCGAGTCAAATATACTGAGTAGTCGAAAGAAAGTTTTTCCTCACAAAGTATAGTCTTAAATGGAACAATATAAATAATGAAACAAAAATATAAAAATGTAAAAATGTATATAATCATTCACGAATTTGTTGGTAATGGCAGTTGAGCTGCTGTGTAATTTGAAAACCGGTAGCATTAATATAAAATTAGGTAATCTGGTAGGATTCGCCGAGATTATAACAAGCTTTTTCCGAAAGAAACTTTTTTACCGATTTCCTAACATTTTCGATATTTTTAAGTTGCAAGGGCAGGTGATTGAATAACTTCTTGCTTTCGTAGATTATGGAGTTCTTAGTTAGAGTTGATGTGGGAATAGGCAGTTTAATGTTTAGGGAAGAGCTGCGGGTATTATGTGTCGGCGACAAATATCTGAATTCTTTAGATTTTTTTTGAATCAAGCATACAGTTTCCAAAATGAAAATGCAGGCCAGGGGCAAAATTCCATGGAGCAAAAATAATGGTCTACACGAGTCCCTCGAATTGGCTTTGCACATATATCTCAGAGCTCTCTTTTGGAGCATAAAAACTCTTTCGAATAAATAGTTCGCACACATTCCCCAGAAGCAAATGCCATAACGAAGGTGAAAAGTATGCATTATTGATAACCAAGTTCGTGAATATCGATTAGATAATACGAGTCAATAATTTTTATAAACAAAAATTGAAAATCCGATATAAAACGCCGGTTTATATGAAGAACTATCGGATCCCCAAATTGCAAAATGACAAAATCAATCGTCAAATCGATATTTTCACACTTAAATAAAGACGCAAATAGCCTATACCACCTTTTAAAGGATAGTTCGTAGATGAAAACTCCGGTGTCGGCCCCAGCAAAATCACTTTGTGGAATTTGTTTAACAACAAATAGTGTCAAAAATGACCACTTTTTTGTTTTTTTTTACAAATATCTCTAAAAGTATTGAAGGAATTCGAAAACCTACAAAATGGGTTTTTGTGCGACCGTATCGGTGCATTTTCCACTGAACAAATCCGGAAAAACTTCTAAAAAGCGATAATTAAAAAAAAACATAATTTTTATAAATTTGAAGCTGTACAAACAATCTTGCGGGAAATGAGATATAATAATATGTAGTTCAACTATGCGCAAGATGGTTTCTGTCCGATATGTAGTTTTTGCACAATCGCGTTATAAAGAATTTAAGGGCTTATCTTGCAAAATGCGCCGATTTAGGGGAAATCGTCGTATTGTAATTCTGTAAATGGCATCTGGAAGTAGAGATCAATATCTTTGTAAATTTTGGATTTTCACCTGAGAGGTGGAAAATGTGTTGAAAATGTCACTGAAAGTTGCTCCAAACGCATGAAAGTGCGGTCGAGGCAGAGTCGAGTAGCGGTAGTGGCGAACAAGCCAGCGGAGGAGAGTGTATCAAGCGTTTGGAGCAACTTTCAGTGACATTTTTAACACATTTTCCATCTTTCAGGTGAAAATCCAAAATATACAAATTCTAGATATTGATCTCTACTTCCAGATACCGTATACAGAATTACAATACGACGATTTCCCTTAAATCGGTGCATTTTGCAAGATAAGCCCTCAAATTGTTTATAACGTAATTGTACAAAAACTACACATCGGACAGAAATTATCTTGCGACAGTTGAACTACATATTATTATTTATAATTTCTTGCAAGATTGTTTGTCCAACTTCAAATTTATAAAAATGATAAATTTTTCAAAAATAATCGCTTTTTAGACATTTTTCCGGATTTTCTCAGTGGAAAATGCACCGATCCGGTCACACAAAAACCTATTTTGTAGGTTTTTGAATTCTCTCCTCTTCCGTTGAATGTGAAACGATTTTTACAATACATTTCAAGATATTTGTAAAAAAACAAAAAAGTTGTCATTTTTGACCCTATTTGTTGTTGAAAAAATTCCACAAAGCGATTTTGCTGGGGCCGACACTGAGGTTGCCGACACTGGGGTTTTCATCTACGAACTATCCTTTAATAGGTGGTATAGGCTATTTGCGTCTTCATTTAAGTGGGGAAAAAACCTCTATTGGTTGGCCTATTTGGAAGAATTTCATTTCCAAATTCCAGTATTAAAGCGAGAAGACAATGTTGGCGCAGTCGCTCTTTCGAGAATAAACATAAACCAATTAAATGAGATTAACGAAAAAAACGAATATACGAATCCTGCAATTATTTGAGCGATTTGAAATTACCAAATTTTAAATTCCAAATCGGTGGGTACAAAAAAGAAAGTACACAAAAATCAATCCTAACCAAAAACCAAATTCTAAATAAGAGTATAATATGATTTATCCAAGAGCAACTCATTGATTCTATGCTTATAACACAGGGAGATTCCTGATTTCATTCGGTAATTTGTTTTAAACTTTTATGGCCATAAGTCTAGGACATGTTTCGGTTATTGTTCCTAGTGTTATAATTTGCATTCCTGTTAAGACTCTGAAAGTTTGTTATATCTGATTTAACATATTGCAATAGCTCATAGATGAGTGTTCAGATTCTGAGACTTTGAAAAATTGTCCTACAACTACTTCTTCTACTTACTCCCGCAATATACCTGATAGCACTTTTTTAATTGTAAATATCCTGGTGCAGTCACTAGGTGCTCTCCATGCCACAATTCCATATGAGTTAATCAGAAGTACATTTGTTATTTCTCAATATTCAATATTGGTTATCGAAAATTTTCAATGTTGAAAAAGTGGCGTATTCAAAAGACCTTCTTGAAAAATCGTAACAAATGTTGGAAGTCTTTCAGATATCTGTTACGTTTACATCATGAAGTTATCTGCACAAGGCGCCAACCGATAGAAAACCTAGGGTGTTTCGGTTTTTATCCTAGGGTCCTGTCAAAAATGTTCAACGCACAACCAAAATGTACCTATTGTTTTGTACCATTTCAATATTCAAAAGAAATACTACTGTTCGCCTAAACTTCATTATCAACATTATATATGAAATGGCTATTCCTAAAAAAGGAACCTCCAACAAACAATTTTACATTTATCTTGAAGAAATAGAAAATAATCCTATTCTCGTTAATGGATTAATGGAGTCCAACAAATGCCCAAAGGTAATCTAAAATAGCCGGGAAAATTTTACAACAAAACAAATTTTGTGTACTATTTTAATAAGGAAACTTCAGGTGCATATTTAGCAGATATTCTAAAAGCCTGATCATACATCATGCGGAAAATGGATGGCGAGGACTATAAAGAGTGCACAGTAAAGACCATCTGGAATACTACCACCAAAATTTTGATAGAGAAGTACTTCGATCAATATAGAAGAAAAATCAACCCTTTTGAAGACGTAGTTGATATAGAAGCAAGAAAAGCGAAAAGAAACGAACTTCAAATGATTCCTGAGAAGAGAAAGACGAGCTCTGCATTCTGCTGTAACCATTTTAAAAAAACTGGTAATTACATGCGACGAAGGAATGCCAGTTGGCCTGGTGAAAAAGGTATTTCATATATTATCTTAGATAGAATGAGAGTATGTGGTCGGACAGAACCATTAGCATGTAGGCCTCTTTATCGGGCCTGTTATGCACCCACCGCTGCTGGGAATCGGTTCAGCTTTTAAGGTACCCTATTTCGCGAGCGAAGGAGGCCAGCCTTCTAACCGATACCTTTCTCACACTCTCCGGGTTCAGAACGATACTCCCAAGGTTCGGCTCCCCTTATTGCTGCCACTGCTGGGCATTCCGTGAGGATGTGGGTGGCTGACTCCTCATCCTCCAAGCACCACCTGCATTCAGTATCATCCGTGATACCTATAATGTTGAGGTGCTTGTTTAGATGGCAGTGCCCCGTGAGGAACCCTATATATTATCTTATGAACTAGCTTGGAGAGGTGGCGAGGCCACAAATAGCATTATACATTTTTTTTCAAACCTGAAATTGACATGTCTGGGTTCGTACTTTGGTAACCAATCATAAAAATCCAGATTTATGTCTGATGAGACTATTTAATAAATATATTGAGAAGAGACAAGATGCTCAATGTGAACGACTCTTTTCAACAGCTAATCCCATTAGCAACACTTTGGCATCAAAAAAGTTGTACAAGAATGTTTCGGTTAGTCGAAATACAATGTCCATGTGGAACCAAAAGGTAGCAAGATAAGTAGGCCGGATTTCAATTAGAATGAAAAGAAAACATAATTTTTTACCCAGCTTCTGCTGTGTCAACTTTGGCCAAACGTGGACTAGGAGAAGATCAGTTAATCAAAATAACAGGCCATGCATCTACCAGCTCAATTAGACTTTACTTGCAACTTGATGACGAACACCACGAAAACATTGTCAAAATGATGAGAGAAGAAATTCAGGTCGTCAAAAGTCCAGGAAGTAGTTCCCGCCTGGAGGCCACTTTCACAAGTATGATTTGTAATTAAAAAAAACAATTGTAATACCTTGTATTCTAAATAAAATTTGTTTCTGATATTTTTGTATAATTTTATTCAGGATATAGTCTGTAAAATATATTTCCTGCATGCAAAATGGCTTGAAAATTTTGCATTCAGGTTTGTTGCCTTAAAGAAACAGCTTTCATGCATTTTTATTTGCCTTAAAAAGTGTGGTCACTGCGGGTTACTTTTTGTCAAATAACAAAAATACAGTCAAACTGTTTGTAGGCAATAAACCATAATGCACGATTTACAACAATTTTGCATGCACTTAACATATTATATTACTGCAGAATATTCCCTCAGTCAAATCAATAGCACTTGATAGCGAATGGGGTAGTTTTTCATTTTATACCTTCTCTATGCTGTTGATTATTGTTAACTTGTTAAAACTGTAGGAGGCATGCGGAAAGAGTTCATTGAATTTCAACAATCTGTTGCATTTTGTTCTTATGATATTATTGTTTTGGTAGAAACGTGGCTCACAAAAGATTTCCTTAATTCAGAACTCGTTTGACTAATTATGACATCTTTCGAAAGGACAGAGATTCAGTTAAGAATAACGATAAATTGAGAGGGGGAGGAGTATTGATAGCCACTAGAAAACATTTGAAAGCCAGTCAAATAACTTGATGATATAGTTGAACATCTGTTTGTCCAAGTTCAGTTCAAACATTCACTTTATATTTTTGGTGGGTGTTATATCCCTCCTGCTTCAGATATCCTATTATATAAAACCCATTGTGAGTCAGTTGAGTCCTTAGTGATGTTGAATCCTCACAAAAAATTCATTATATGCGGAGATTATAATGTTGCAGATGCTGTATGGATAAATGATAGCTTAGGTGTTACTGTCAGTAATTTAAATAATCCTAAAGCATTTCAGCTTGCCAATACTTTTGGTTATTTACACATGTATCACTTAAATTTTATCATGAATTGTAGAAACAGGTTGTTAGATTTAGTCCATTGTTTCGCAGTAGTATGCATCATGAACCTATTGTTATTGGCTGTAGTGCTCAAACGGGGAATAGCCTTTCCTAGAGTGAATATTATTATGATTTAAAAAATGCAGATTACCTAGCAATCAACAATGTATTTGCTGATTTTAACTGGAATCAACTGAAACTGTTGGATGTGAAAGAAGCCAACAACATATTTTACTCTCTGATTTACGAAGCAATGAACTCTTTTGTTCCTCTTAAACTGTATAAAAACTCGCTTTTTCCTATCTGGTTCAGCCCTGAATTGAAACACCTTGTGAGGGAGAAGTCAGAACTCCACAGAAAATTTAAGCACTTGGGTGACTATGATGAGTTTTCTCTGGGGTTGGCCACAGATGTAAACAACTCCGTGATGCTTGTTAAAAACATTACATAAGAAATATTGAAAACAACATATATCTGAATCCTAAAGCATTCTGGAGGTTTATCAATGATAAACGTAAAAATTATTATCTACCTAGCTCGATGCACTTTAATAACCAATATGAAAATTCTCTAGATGGTATTTGAAAATTTGCAAACCATTTTTTATCTTTCTTAACTTCACATGAACGTACTCATTCCTGGCTATACTTTTGATGAAACAATCAATTTTCGTAAATGTAATATTAGTGTCATTGATGTTATTGATAAAGTTAACTCCTTACCCTCTAGATTTTCTTATGGTCCAGACAGTGTTCCAACTGTATTATTAAAGAATTGTATTTATACATTGGCCACTCCTCTCACTCATATCTTTAATCTATCCCTGAATTCTGGAATTAGTCCTGATTTTTGGAAACAAAGCTTTCTTAAACCAATTTACAAAGCAGGGGCTAGAGAAAATATTGAAAATTATAGAGCGGTATGTACCCAATCCGAAATACCCAATCTATTGGATTATCTGGTAACAAAACGAATGTTCTGAGAATGCAAAAATCTCATAATTCTACAACAACATTGTTTTGTCACCAACAGATCAACTGTCTCGAACCTACTTACTTGTCTATGAAAACTATATTTTGAGTGCTATGGAAAATAGATTACAAGTTGACTCTATTTATACGGAATTTTCCAAGGCGTTCGTTAGAATTGATCATCAATTATTCATTGCCGAACTTCCGTCTTTGGGTTTACATGAATCAATATTGCAATGGATTCAGAATTTTCTATCAGGCAGAAGCCATATTGTAAAAATTGGAAACTGTACATCATTCGCTATTACAGTATCTTCAGGTGGTCCACAGGTGTATCACTGTGGACCTTTACTTTTTTATTTATTCATTAATGATGACGGTTCAGTTATAAAAAATAGTTAGTTCCTCATATTTGCGGATGATATGAAAATATTCAAATCCATTGCCTCTATGAATGATATTTCACTTCTAGATCTATCCAAATTTTATGATTGTGTGCTTAATCTCATGGACCTTAATATTTCCAAATGTCACTGTCAAACATTCTTCAGAATTAATAATCCAGTTTACTATGGCTACAAGATTACTCATCTATTGACAGAACATCAGTTATAAAAGACTTAGGAATTATTTTGATACTGAACTGAACTTCAAAGCTCACAATGAGTATATGATATCAAAATCGTTCAAGATGTTGGGCTTCATCAACAGAACTTCCAAGAATTTCAGTCTGGAAACACTTAAATTGTGGTGAGGTCGTTGTTAGAGTATGGTTCAATAATCTGGTGCCAATATTATGACATTAATGAAAAACAAATTGAAGATGTAGGGTTTGTGCATACAAGTTAGGTCTGAAAAGGGGTGATTATTCATACGACTTTATTCGGGAACAATTGAAACTGTTGTCTCTAGAAAATCGTATAACTATTATTGACTGTTTCTTAAATAAAATTTTACAGGGTGTGGTCGACTGTGAAGAGATTTTATAATTGATAGAGTTGAATGCTAATAGGCAGACTAGAGTCAGCAATGAGACATTTAAAATACCTTTCCACTCAACGAATTATGGGTTTTTCTCTCCAATAACTCGACTGCTTAGAAATGGTAACAAATTTCAACAAGTTGACTTATTCTGCAATTCAAAAAGTGTTATTAGAACATAATTGCATCGTTTGCTCATAAATTGAATTACTCATTTGTTTTGTTGATATTGGTGTTAGTATTTTTATATTATTTTAGGTTCTATGATAGTTTTAGGTTTATTACAGTTTTTGTACATGAATATATTGTAATTGGGACTACCAGTTTATGTATAAATAAATTTACCGTTCTCTCTTACCCATGTATACAATTCTTAATGCTTCAGGTTCAGCTAGTGACACTTCACTGTCATGACCTTAATTTACCGTATTTCTAAATGCAAACAGTAATGCATTCGGGGATATACAACTGACAACCAACTAACTTGAATTAATGTCATTGGAGATCACTTTATTTATCATAATTCCTATATTGAATCAACTTTTTTGAAGCCTTAATTCTTGTTTGTCTTTGACAGTTGCCATATTATTGACTTGAAAGCAACATTGATATGTGCAAGACCATGAAGTTCTGAAATTTATGATATATATATTAATATATATATTAATATATATATATATATATATATATATATATTAAATTGTGTTAAATTTTTTCTCAAACAATGTGTGCCTTTTACAATTTTCAATTTTATCTTTATAATAGTAGTGTTTTATTTTTCTTTTTTAAAAAAATTACATAATGATGATTAGTTCGCTGTCTTCACTTAACCTCACCTTAGTAAGTTTAATTTTGAATGTGTTCAAAATTGTATTTCACAATTGTGTTTTCCTTTTTTTACAACTGTCTTGATAACTAAAATAAACATTTTCGAAAGCTTGACAAAATAAGAAAGAGTTTTCTTTATTCACCGTCCATTAAATTTGACTGCAACCTCAAGGAATATCCTTTCTACTAAGTTTATTTCAAATTCATAGTTATTTTCAACTAGTCCAGTCACGAGCCTACCCTTCTTCTTATATATATATATATATACATTTTTAAAAGGTATATTCCTCTTTGTTCAGTAGACCAGAGTGTGAATTCTGGAACATGCTCTTCTAAGGTGAACACGCACACTACACCCATTTCTTAGTTAACTTTCAGAGACACAATTTAATGAAAATGCTATTGTTGAAATGAAGTTAAAGATACAATTCTTCTATAGAAATGCTGGAAAAAAATCATTGTGTGTATTATATAATTATCATTAATTAATTATTGTTTTCCTTTTGTTTCAGAAAAAACAAAATAGTATAGGACAAAGGTCGTTTGCATTTGGAACATTAGCAGAATGCATGAAATCTTTGGATGTATATATGGAAAAATTTGTTCCAACATTATTGCATTTATGGTTGAATGGTGCTAAGGATTCCTGTGATGAAGTTAGAAATAATGCAATATTTGGTCTTGGAGAGATGATATTGCATGGTAAAGATAAGATATATAGGTATTTGGTGATATTTCATTATTTCCCCTAGTTAAAAAAGCATTTTCAGTAACTATCCAGAGATTTTGCAAGCTCTTTCTGGGGCAGTTTCAAAAGAGTCACATGCAGGTACACTGGATAATATTTGTGGTGCTATAGCTAAAATAATATTGGTGAATCCTAATGGAATTCCTTTAGATCAGGTAAGATAATTTCAGTTTTATCAAAATCTTTCAAATATAAATATTAACTTTTTGTCAACTAGTATTGACTATTTTCCACTATTTCAAATACAAGAAATTTTGCTGTAAAGTAATTAAATACGTCCAATTCAAGTACTCCAAAAAGTACTTGTCAACTACTTTTCAAGTTCTTTCGTCAAATACATTATTTATAAAGGTATGTTTACTGAATTTTCATTCATTCAATTCAGTTGATTAAAAAATGCTCCATCAAAAAAAAGTTTTCTTTCCAAATATTTTATATGGATGGGAATGGCGGAAGGAAACATCTCTTTCCTAATATATAATCATTTAAAATTATCAAAGTAGATAAGGTTAGAGAGTTCTGTACTTCAAAATGAAATGTGTCAGTTTGTGTGTCTGTTGTGTATTTGGTTTGATTGTCCCTTTAATGATAGCCTGTCCGGCAACATTGTCTGTCTCGACAATACCAAATCGATTTTTCAATTATTGTTCTAAGTGTATGAATGCTACAATGAAGTCACTTGTTCTATATGTATAAATAATACGACAAATTTGAGTAGACTTATTTCAGTTAATTTGTAGCATAAAAAGTAAACACTTTTTTATGGAGCAACAAAGACGTTGACTGTGATTATGAGGTGGAGTCAATCTAACTGAATACATTACATCACTGAACATAAGTTGGTTTTCGTTAGAAAGTATTCAAAACGTGAGATTGGTTGCAGTATTAAGTTTAATAGTTAACCTCTTAAAACATAATTTTCTAACAATATTTTCTGGTAATCTTTTTCCCTCTTTTTTAAAGGTCACTTTTTAGGCAGTCAGGTTTTTGATTTAAAGTTACTTCTTTTATTTGTCAAAATTTGAGAGCTACTGTAGTCCTTAGAAAAATGTAGTATTAAACAAGGGAGAGTAAGGATCAATTTGTTATGGCCTTGAGACTTGTGAATTCATAGAGAATTGACTTAGGTACCTATTTGAGATCCCAGGATTCAAGGAAAATTGCTGCAGGCAGTTGTAATTGCTACGTGCAGGCCTACCCGAAAATATATTTCCGAATTATCTATCAGTGTAGGTGCTATCAAATGAGTGAATAATAGAAATTAATAATATTATCACTCTTGGATCGGTTTTGTTGGTGGTAGTTTTAACAACTATAGTCGAATAATGGGTAGTACTGGTGTACTTGCTAGAACATCTGGAATAAGTGGATGTTTCCATCAGCGAGCTAACATTTCAAGGAATATCACTAATGGCCAGATGTGTGATAAGTGGACAAAACCACCAACCAGATAAGTGTTTTGCTTTTAATCGAAATAACTATAGAAAGCTGTCCAAGAAACACTAGATATGGTTTTGAAATTAGAGAATATGAAAATAACGAACTTGAGACAATCTTCAATGAACATTGTTGGATGAATGACAACCAGGATTATTATGAAGATGATTGTCAATATACATAATATTTTCCAGTCCATTTATAACTCAATAGAGTGGCTCAAAAAATTTAAATAAATGATTTTGAATTGAAAATAGGTAGCGGTAGATAGGTGAACATTTTGAATTGATGAGATTGTACTAAATTGAATATGACATCTGTGATCTCTCAAAAACAATTGTTCACAACATCAATCTCCAGTTATATCTATTAACTGGTTTTACAATACGACCACTTCTGATTCGCACTGCTTCTGATTTCAACTAGCATAAAAAAGTTACTAATCAGCTGTAAGTTTTTCCAAATTTACCGGAAGTCGAATTAAAAAACGCCATTACTCCCTTGTGATATAGGTTATGTGCCTTGGCAAAAATTTGCATTCAATTTCATGACTTTTGAGACAACAAATATTATAGCCTTGTTTGACTATTTTAAGAAATACAATGTGGTGAATAAAATGACATCAAAGGGAAATATCTGTGAAAAATATTTTTTCTCTGCATGGTTTCCCAGGGGAAACTCCTGGGAGTTTCATAATTTCATACAATATATCATTATGAACTTATCTTCCCCCTACCTGCAAAGCAATATATTCAAATTTTCAAAGAACTTACTATATGACCATGAAAAATAAAATTCCCTTTCTTGGTATATTTTTCTGCTCCTTTTTTGTATGTGGGGGGAAACCGCAGGGCACCAGAGCCTTGTTTCAATCAGCTCTGGGAGTGTCCTCTCCTTTAACTTGCTTTTGCATGTCTCCTACGATTTTATGCCACTGCTGTCTGGCCCTCTCTTCTCGTTCCTTGATTGAGAGGACTTCTTTCACATAGTCGTGGATTTTTTTGCAGTTCCATCTGCTACTTATCATAATGTTGATTATATTATCCGGAGCGATATGCGTACCGATGTCCAGTTCGAGAGCTGTTCGTTTCCTCGCCCATTTCTCGCAGTTTAAAGACTATGTTCCGGGGATTCCTTGTTTTCACAATAGGGGCAGTTTGGGTTTTCTGTCTTCCTTATTCTTATCTTGTAGTTTTTGAAAGAGCCGTGGCCGGTCAGGAATTGGGTGAAGAAGTAGTCCGTCATCCTGTGCCGACAGCCAGCCCAGTCCTTGACATTTTTTATAAATCTCTTCGTCCACAGACCAGACGTGGTATATCCCCCCATGCCCTTGCCCTTGCCTCCTTGTGATGACCGTCTCTTCTGTGGTATAGTCTCGCTTTCTCTTGGGAGAGTAGGGCTATGGGGGCAACCCCTGTCACTACTCGAATTGCGACCACCGATACTGTCCTGTAGGCACTGCCTCAGCAGTGCTTTCGTTTGGTAACTGGTAATCATGTTCTTATACTTTTTGATGTTCCGAACATTTATCCAAATCGGAGCTCCATAAGCAGTACTCCTACTCCCCCAGGGCACCTATGTTTGGCATGAGCCTCGCTAGGGCTGGCATCCTGCGGTGGCTTGGTGTTGTGTGTCCTCTTGTTCCATTTGATCTCATACTGGATATGTGGAGCTGTTTCGTTTCAAAAAGATGGGTTCTCCTGTATTCAGGAAAGTGAGGTTCAGCTCTGCAGCCCATTCCACCAGGTATTCCTCCTCCTATCCTCCAACGAGAAGCCCCAGAGCGGAGACTCGAGTTTAGGTCTCCGGCTATAAGGTATTCGTGGCCTGTGTTTAGATAGATATAATGAGAGTATGTGGTCGGACAGAACCATTAGCATGTAGGCCTCTCTTTCGGGCCCCTTATGCACCCACCGCTGCTGTGAATCGGTTCAGCTTTGAAGGAGGAGTTAAGCGAAGGAGGCCAGCCTTCTGACCGATACCTTTCTCACACTCTCCGGATTCAGAGCAATACTCCCGAGGTGCGCTTCCCGTATTGCTGCCACTGCTGGGTATTCCGTGAGGATGTGGGAGGCTGACTCCTCATCCTCCAAGCACCACCTGCATTCAGTATCATATCAGTGATACCTATAATGTTGAGGTGCTTGTTTAGATAGCAGTGAGGAGCCCTACCACTATTATGATTTCCTTTCTGCTCAGTGTGTAGATCGATCGATAAGGAGTTTTGATTGTATCATGCCAGGAGCCTCTTTCCATGCCTCCTGGAATTTTACTCCCAGGATTTCGTTCATGGTTGAGACGCTCCATGATCTGGAAACTTCTAGTATTGGTTCTGGTCCAATTGTTGAGCTTTTTGCACCTTGTCTGGCCAAATGGTCGGCCCGTTCGTTTCCGGGCACACCGGTATGACCGGGGACCCACATTAGCTTTACCTTATTGGCGATGGATAGCCTTTGCAGATCGTCAATGCATTCCGACACCAGCAGCCAACTGAGTCTGTATGATGTGAGGGCCTTGATCGCTCCTTGTCTGGCCGTGCATATCGTGATTTGCTGGCCGTGGTAGCCTCTGTTAATATTTTCTCTCACACAGGCGAGTATGGCAATAACTTCTGCCTGAAATACTGAAACAAAATTTCCCAGGGTAGAGTTCTGTTTTTGGAGATTGCCCATATATCCCGGCGCCAGCTGATTCACCCATCTTTGTACCAGAAGACCCCCATTGTGTCCTATCTGTTCCCAATCCTCCCTTTTGGGAATGACTGATTGCTGCCTTTTGCTGAATCGTATGACAGGTGAAAAATTGCATCTCAAAGAGTGGACAATCCTTTACTGTTCGATTCCATAATCGAGAATGTCCATACATTCCCTCGCTCCGCCATTGGTTGGAGCTTCTCAAGCGAGCGTTGACTTTGTGTTCCTCGTCTTCAATGAAAAGGTGGAGGGGAGGCAGTCCTATGAGTGTCTCCAGCGCCCTAGTGGGTGCCATCCTCATTGCACTTGTCGCAAGACAGGCAAGTCTTTGTACCCTATCTAATTGGGTTTTTGAATTGCCGGATGCTGTACCTTGCCACCATACGATGGCTCCGTACGTAATCATTGGGCGTATGATAGTCGTGAATGTCAGTATAGAATCTTGGGGCCGAGCCCCCACGTACTGCCCTTCTGCATGACCAAGCTGTGGCTTTCCGAACTTTGTGTTCGATAAGCTCGTTCCAGTTTAGCTTGGAGTCAAGGTACTTGACTGAGCTCCTGTATTGCAGGGACCTCCCATTGAGTTAGATGTTTGGGAGGTCCCCTGGTTTGCGTTTCCTGGCTTTTTCAGGGCTTACACTCAGCCCTACTGAACGGCACCATTCATCCACCCCCTTGTGGGCTCTTTGTATCCATGCCCCTTACGAGGCCGGACCCCTGGTCATCGACCAGGATGACAATGTCGTCTGCATAGGCCTGAGTGTAGCAACCTAATTATTTTATTTTTACTAGGAGACCATCCACCACGAGGCACCATAGCAGAGGGGCAAGACTCCTCCCTGTGGGCAACCCCTCGTGGGTACGGCCTCTCTAGAGCAACTTCTGATATTTGCTTCAGCTAGTCTTCGGGACAGCTAGGTCTAATCCACCCTCGACCTATGGACGAGTCGATGGAGGGTAGTCTCTGCGCCCTTGCCACATCGCGTGCTGGACGGCGATGAGTGGATTCAGTTCCAGTACCTCCTTTCTGATGTATCTGTCCACCAGCCTTTCAGTTTTCTTTAGAAGAAAAGATGTGAACGCTTTTGCCAGGTTGTAATCATTTTTACCAGGCTTGGGGATGAAGATGACATTGGCCTAGCTTTAGGAACGTATCCGTGTGCGAGGCAGCTGCGGAATATCTTCAAAAGATGGGGGCTTAAGATATCCTTGCCCTTTTATAGTAGGGCCGGGAATATACCATCTTCCCCCGGAGATTTGAAAGGTGAAAAGGACTCAATGGCCCAGTCCACTCTTTCGTAAGTTACAATCCCATCTTATAGTTAACCTTTGTTTTGGGTGGCTGTGGATTGTGTGGCTGTGGATTGGGTGTTGCAGTGTCACTGCCGCAAAATGGACTGAGAGCATGTGTTGGAGTGTCTCCCTGTCCGAGGTAGTATATCCACCTTCGGGCAGGGAGAGCACCTCCAGCTTCGCTCCCGGGTCTTTGGAAAGGACCTTGTTGAGTCTTGCTGCCCTTGGTAACGTATTTGTACCTTGGCAATAGGTTCTCCAAGTGTGGTTTGTATTCTCTTTGTGCTGACTTATAGTCTTCCCAGTGTGTGGGTTGTTTTGACCGTTTGGCTTTATTGAGAAGTTTGCGGACTTTCTTGCGGTGGGACTCTATTTGTGAGTTCCACCATGGGGTTTTACCTGCTTTGTTTACCTTTTTAAGGGACAGCTGGCTTCGTATGATGATAGAATGGCGGAATTGAGACAATTTGCTAATGTCTCAATTTCCGCCTCCGATCCGTATCGTGTAGGCATGATCCCGAGCCTTTCCTTCAGTTCCTCCTCATAGATGTTCCATCGGGTGGCTCTGGGATTCCTGTACTGTTTTATGCATAGCTGTTGCCTGCTGGTTGGTTGGTTGAAAGCTGACGAGCCAGAGACAGGGTTGGCACTTAGCTTCCCTTGACACTGCGACTAGCTGGGGTCTATTATATCACTCTGTCGTCAGTGGTTCCTCATTCAAACAGGTTTGTGCCTTCAATTAGGTTTAATAGCCTGTTGATGAGGTTCTTCGGATTCATGCCTGTTTCCAGGCTGATCTCTCCAAAGGTTCTGTGTCGCCTACTACTTAGGGCGTCACAGTCAAAGATAATATGAGAGGCTGTTTCCTCCTCTTCATCACATAGCCTACACTCCACGGTTTCCCTGCATACTCCCATGGTGTTTAGGTGTTTTCTTAGGCCGCAGTGTCCAGTCAACAGACCTATTATTATACGTGCCTTCGTTCTGTTCAGGTTCAGATGGTCAGGGTCCGGTTTGGATGCCCTACCATGACTTTGCTGTGTATTTGCCCGACAGTTTGATCCCATAGTGTTGGTGTCTTCTTTTTATCCACTCGTCGATCAGGGTCCTGCATCGGTTTTTGCTAATCCCATGTACAGGTTCTGGCCCTGTGAATAGCGTTTCAGATGCTTGTCTAGCTAGCTGGTCCGCTTTTACGTTGCCTTCAATGCCTCTATGACCTGGCACCCACATCAAGGTGACCTTGTTGTGTTTTGCCAGCTCGATGAGGTTCTGGAGGCAGTCCCAGACCAGTTTAGACTTTATCTGTATAGAGTTGAGTGCTTTGATAGCACTTTGACAGTCAGATAGAATGTGTTTTTTTCTATAACCACTTTCTAGATTCTTCTGAATGCATACCATGATAGCATGTGTTTTAGCTTGGAATATCGTGGAGCATTTGCCAAGTGGTATTATGTAATCCCTTCTTGGCCTTACCCCATGTATTCCTGCTCCCGTTCCTTCAACTGTCTTTGAACCGTCTGTATACCAGAGTATGTCCGCAGTTGATTGTGATTCTATACTCGGGGCTTATCCAGATCCGTCAATTCGTGTTTCGAATGGTTTTTCGAATGAGTATAGGGGTTGCATGTAGTCTGAAATCATTTCGAGTTCTTCGATGTTGATTACATGAGTGATTCTGGTATGTCCAGTTGTTCTGATTGGATTCTCCAGTTTTTTTGTTTGTTTCAGTCTGTATGCACTCATCCTGGCCTCTCCAGTGACATGTAAGTCAAGGGGTTCGAGGTTTAGAATGATTTCCATTGCAGCTGTTGGAGTGCTTTTGCCTGTCTTTGATTTGTTTTTGGCCACCATAAGAGTGAGCCATAAGTTATTCTTGGTCTTATTACCGCTGTTAAAGCCAGTGTATGGCTTTCGGTTTGAGCCCCCAGGTTTTTCCAAAAGCTCTCCTGCACATCATGAAGGTTATCTTGCTTTTATTGGTTACATGTTGAAGATGCGGGTTCCAGGTTAGTTTCTTGTCAAGAATCAGCCCTAGATATTTCACCTGCTCTACTACTTGTAATGTTTCACCGAATAGTCTGGGAGGTATGAGATCTCCCATGTTTCTTCTCCGGGTGAAGGGAATTAGTGTTGTTTTGTTCGGATTTGCCCTTAGGCTCTCTCTGTTACACCATTCCTCTACTGTCCTCAGTGCATTTTGCATTAGCTCTGAGGTTGTTCGAGTATTTTTTCCTTTGATGAGGATGACCAAGTCATCTGCATACCCTTGAGAGTAATACCCTTGGTTATTCAGAGAAATTAGCAGTTCATCTACAACCATGTCCCACAGAAGGGGGAAGAGTATGCCCCCCTGTGGGGTACCTCTGGAAATTTCAACCTGCTCTGTTTCCTCGAACATGTTGGCTTGGACCAGTCTATTGTGAAGCATTGAGTGTATCCACCTGCAGGTGGTTTCGTCAATGCCTCTTCGAGTGGCCGCAGAGACCATACTTTCAAAGGAGGTGTTGTGAAGGCTCCTTCGATGTCTAGGAAAGTGCATAGTGCAATTTCTTTGTTTGCTAGAGACTCTCAAGCCTTGGAACAAGCTGATGAAGTGCTGTCTCGCATGATTTTCCTGTTAGATAGGCATGTTGGTTTTGATGTAAAGGCCGTTCTACAAGAGCGGTTTCCCTTATGTCTCTATCTATCAGTTTTTCTAAGCCTTTCAGAAGAAATGACGATTGGCTTATTGGTCTGTATGCCTTTGCCTGGTCGTATGAGTCCCATCCAGGTTTTGGAATAAAGACCACGTTTACAGTTTTCCAGGTTTGAGGTAGCCATCCCAATGCTAGGCTCAGCCTGTACAGTCTGCGCAGTTCTGGTGCTAGATATTCTCTACTCCGCTCTGAAGTAGTATGGGAAATACTCCATCTGGGCCCGGAGACTTGTAAGGCTTGAAGGAGTTTATTGCCCACACTACTTTTGAATGAGTTACCGTTCGTTTAGCCACTTCCCAGTCTGCCCTTTTTGCCCTCAAATGAAGGTTTGCAGGGATTTCATATCTGGGGTTTTGGTTTGTGGTGACAGTGGATCCTGGGAAGTGTGTATGGAGCAAGAGTTCTATAGTTTCCTTTCCAGTGTTGGTGTGATTTCCGTTGGGTTTTTTGAGAGTCCCCAATCTCAGGTTTGTTCTATGTCCTCACAGAACTTCCTCCATGACTTTCTTTGTTCCCCTCTAATTTTTTTATTGTATTTTGTGAGAGTTTTGGAATAATCCTCCCAGTCACCAGTTTTTTTCGCTCGATTAAATAGTTTTCGCATTTTTTTTTTAAGATATGTGAGTTTGGTGTTCTACCAGCTCACTTTACCTTTAGTGGTACTGCGCTTTAAAGGGCAGTTGTTATGATATGAAGTTATTATGGCCTCCTGTAACATTAGGGAGGTTTGCTCTATTTCATGAATCGTATTTGAGTTAGATTTGACATTTTTGAAATTTGTGAGATTTGCCTTGAGCTCCTCCTGGTACCCCGGCCAGTTGGTTTTTCTGGGATCCCGACACATTACTGCAGGTTCATTGGCATAGCCAATCTCCACATGTATGTGTCGGTGATCTGAGTTTGAAGGTTCCTCAGATACTGCCCATTTGCTGACGTGCCGAACCACCAAAGGAGAGCCCAAAGTGATGTCAATGATTTCCCGTCTGTTACGGGTTACGAAGGTTGGCTCATTACCTCTATTAAGTACTTCCAGGTTACTAGAGACAATAAATTCAAGCAATTACTCACCTCTTGTGTTCGTGTCGGTGCTCCCCCACACTGTATTATGGGCGTTTGCATCGGCTCCGATGATAAGCTGGAGTTTGTGGTCCTCACAGTGTTTAACCAAAGCCCTCACTTGTTCTGATGGTGGAGGGCTTGTAGAGTCATAAGGCATGTAGTACTATGTTCCTCTCTACTCCGTCCTTGATGTAGGTCGTCTTGATTGCTTTTATTCCCTGTAACAGAATTCTATTAGATTCAAGACGTTCAAATCATTCCTGACAATAACGCAGGATCTGGCGTTTCCACAGTTTAGATTATAAATAAGCTTACCCTTGGATGTTCCGAGGCCTGATACTCGCCCTCTGACCAGTCATGGTTCTTGTATTAGGGCCACGTCGGTGTTGCCCTGTGCAAATATTCTGCACTGGGTTGCAGTAGCAGCCTTACTATGCTGCAGGTTGGCTTGAACTGCCCGCATATTCCTGTTCCGGCTAACTTGCTTGAAGTTTACCTGCGTTAGCCCCAGGAATGCTTTCATTCCCCTGGCTTGCAGGTTCTTCAAGGAGGTCTCGTCGATTTGGAAGACAAGAGTTAGACCCAAGGTCTCCTCTTGTCTCTTGATGACAAGCCATTCTTCAGTATCTATCCCCATGTTCTGGGTTTTGATGAGCTGGAGAATCTTTTTGGTTTCCATTTTACCAAATGGCTTTGGAATCCATACCACTACCTTAGAGGTATTCAGGATGTCCTTGGCTAGCCCTACTTTTAGGACAGCCCCCTCCCAAGGTATCAGTCCGGGGATACTCTCGAGTAGCCAGGATTTGGTGGTTTCATCCGAGCATGTCAGGACCAGCACGCCCTTGTGGACGTAGCTGTTCCTGAAGTTCGGACCCTTACTCGGCTCACACTTGAGGATTTCCCCGGTAATTGCTTCCTGCAGGAGAATCCCTTGGTCATCTGATAACTGGTGATCTGGATAACTCTCCAGAGCAACAGCCATCTTCAGACCTCTTGTAACCTCCCTATAGCTGCCCTGCTCAGTTGGGTTAACTTGGACAGAGACAGCCACTGGTTGGTCAGATCTAGGTTTCTTCACCCTTGCAGAGCTCTCCGTGGAAGAGGGTTGACTTCTCTGTGAGCAGTCCCTCTTATTCGGAGTTTCTGGCTGCCTGCTGCTTCCAGCGATGCTGGGAGTTCGTTCAGGGAAGCCAGTTTTTACTCCTGGGTGTGGATCGCGTCGGTTGCTTTGGCGTTTCCTGGGTTTAATTCCTTCCCCAGCTGCCTTGGCCTCCGCGATCCGCACCTGTCTTCTTGCAGCTCCTGAGAGCTTTTTCCGCGCCAGATGTAAACGATTTACCTCTGACGCGACGTGCCTTAGGGCAGGTGTTTCTGGAGGTTTAGCGGAACTGCCACTGCCTCCAGAGAGTTTCCTGCACTCTGTTTCCGAGAGTTTCTCAGTAGGTGTTCGACCATCTGCTGATCCCTCCTCGGTTGGGTTTGCGGTTTCTGGTGCCGAGTGCGATTCAACTGGAATCTCCTCGACTTCCATCTCCGCTTGTGGTGTTGGGTCTTCTTCAACTGGTAGTTCCCCAGGGTTGTGTTCGATTTGGTTTCCATATTGTTCCCACGAGTGTAGGGGAAAGGGTCGTCCACACCTGCGGTGCCCCCTGCGCAAGTGTAAGGCAGATTACTCTGGGAGGTCGCCATGTATCCCAGAGTTTCCGTTTGTGATACCTGACTGGCTCAGGTATCATCCATCCCTCGGCACGGGTCGCTTGACGCCTTGGATTAAGCCGTGATGTGGTGGCATTTGGTTCGAAATTGACTTGATCCGCAGGCTTTGACCATTTCTGGAAATTCCCACTGGATTTTCCTTGTCAACCCCGTTATCCAGTGATACCACTTGGAGGTAGCCACCTAAGTTTCCGCAACCCATCTTCATCTCTCGTAGGAGGTGAACATGTGTTGCCTGCTAGTGAGAAAAGTATGTGTCGGTGATCCGCTAACGTTTCTTCCTCCGATACATGCCAGTCGCTGACGCTCCCCGTCAGTTCCGAGGAACATAACGTGATATCGACGGTAGTTTGAGACAGGGGCGTGAAGTAAGTGGGCACTGATTCTCTGTTGACACCGCCATTTGGTAGCCTCCTGTCCCTCTGTTTGACTCGGGCTGCCGGGCTTCCTATCTCATCCTACCCCTTCTGTCTTGGTCGATTTCCGTCAGGGTCACGTCCTCCGGGTCGAGGAGGGCTTTCGTTTTAGAGCCCCCCTCCGCTGATTAACACGGTTCCTCTGAGGGTTGTCTTTCGACCCCTTCAGCGGGTGTCGACTCATCTTCGATGGAGACTGTTGTTTCCATCGGTTGGTCCAGTGGGCCCTTAGTTAAAGGGTCTACAGCAGAGGAAGGAGGGTTCCAGCTGATCAGCGCCTTGGTTGCGCCGAAGAACGGAGCCCCGTTGACCCACCTGATGCTGGTGGCAGACTCTGTGTCCATCACCACCACCAGGCTGAGACCCACGCTTCACCTCTCTTCTGCTCCAGACCCTCCACTGTAGGGTCGACAGACCTGGGTTTCGCCTTTCCAGGGCATTGATCTTATACCTGGGTGCTTTTAGATCTACTATCGTTTTGGATTTGGGTGGACCCAGTTGCCGTGTTTGTAGTTATCCTCACTTTTTCTCCGCTTTCTCTTAGACGGTATCCTTTAATTTAAATTTTTTTTTTTTTTTTTTGTTTCTTCGATCCACTTTATCAGATTTTCGCTGAGTGCTTGGACTTGGTTTAAGACCTGTTCGTATTCGGTTCCTTTTTTTCTGGTCGCTGTCTCTCTGTTATTTTTTTTTTTTGCTGATTACTTTTTTTGGCCGCCATTATACCCTACGTTGAGCTTATGCTCTACTGCAGTACTGTACAATTCTCGAGCTGCTACATTCAGGAGAAGCACTCCGCTCACGTCTAGCGTGGTATGGCAGGATGGAGGAGCGAGGTGCGCCGTCTGCGTGTGCATGGTCTCGAGAAGAGACTACCGGCCCGAGCGTTCTTGTTTAACCTTTCTTGAAACTGGTTCTTGTGCCTATATACTGTTAACAACAGTTACAAGGAAGGATCTTTCACATTTGAGAGTTTTTGGATGTCAAGCTCAAGCCCGTATTCCAAAAGCAAAACGTACGAAGTGGGATGCGAAATCTAAAGAGTATATTTTCACTGGGTATTGTGAAAATACCAAAGGCTACGACTTATCAATGAAAAATGTTCCACTGAAATAATAATTGCGAGAGATGTTGTATTCATAGAAGAAGGGACTAATCACTAAGTGAGAATATCAGGAGAGAAGACTGAAGAAGTAATGATTGGGAGTGAGAATGAAGAAGAAATACGTATAATTGAATCTCCAAATGACAATCGACAGAAAGAAGAAGCAGTTCAAACAGAAATACTGGTATCAGATGATAATGAAGAGGAGAGACAAGACGAAAATGTACAAAGTATCAGTAAAACTGTAGATCTTGCCAGTAGGAGATCCGAAAGACTTCCAAAACCAAGAAAATGGTCTTCAGATATGTATCTATATCATATAGAGTGTACAAATTTAGACGAGCCGAAATCAGTAGAAGAGGCGCTTTCTATTCCAGAAAATAATAAATGGTATGAAGGTATGAAGAGAGAATATGAATCACTGATTCATAACAAAACGTGGATACTGGTGGAAAATAGTTAAAAATAAATGGGTCTTCAAATTGAAATCGGGAGCAGATGAAAGAGTAAGTCACAAGGCGAGACTTGTAGCGAAGGGCTATACCCAAGAATATGGTATTGATTACACAGTGACCTTTGCTCCAGTGGTGAGACATTCGTCTATGATAATTTTATTTGCAATTCTTTTTTAAAATGATTTAGATATTGATCACATGGATGTGACAACGGCTTTCTTGAAGGGAGAATTATAAGAAGATGTTTTTATGGAACACTCCGAATTATTTGATATAGAAACCGATATGGGCAAAGTTTGTCTGTTAAAAAAGGCGATTTACGGACTCACACAAGCATCAAGGAGCTGGAATAAAGAGTTACATTCTACCTTATTGAAATTGGGAATGAAACAAACAAATCAAGAACCCTGCATTTATTACAATATAGGTTTAATTATATTGTAATAATAGCAATTTGGGTGGATGTTTCCTTGATTTTTTCCAATAATGACGAAAAGAAAAAGGAACTAAAAGATAATTTGATGAAGGAATTCCAGATGAAAGATTTAGGGGAAGCTAAGTTTCGTATTGGTTTAAGAATAAGAAGAGATAGAACGAACCATACAATTTATTTGGACCAGCAACAGTATTTGGAAGATCTATTACAAAAATTTAATATGGATAATTCAAATCCTGTTAATACTCCATTGGATGTGAATAAAAAATTGATTAGGCGAAATGAACAAGATGAAGAAATAATGGAGAAGATTCCTTATCAACAACTAATTGGATCCTTAATGTATTTGTCTGTAGGAACTAGACCTGATATAACTCATGCATGTAGTGTACTCAGCCAATTTAACAATAATTATGATGAAATACACTGGAGAGCAGCAAAACTAGTTTTGAGATATCTGAGAGGTACAGCCAATTATTGTTCGACATTTAAGAAGACAGGAGAGGTTATAGAAGGATTTGTGGGTGCAGACTGGGCAAATGATGAAAATGACAGAAAATCATACAATGGATTTGTATTTTTACTAGGTGGAGCAGCAGTTTCTTGGGAATCTAGGAAGCAGAGGACTGTGGCATTATCCAGTACAGAGGCCTAATATATGACAATCGCAGGGGGGTCTAAAGAGGCAATATTTATGAGAGGACTTCTGCAAAAACTTTTTGGGAGAGATGAAGCAGTTGTTTTGTTCAACGATAATCAAGAAGCTGCAAAATTAACCAGAAATCCCATTTATCATCGAAGAACAAAACATATAGACATTAGACACCATTTTGTTCGGCAAACCATTGAAGAAGGAAATATATCTGTCAACTACAAAACTACAGATGACATGATTGCAGATATATTAACAAAGGCTTTGAATGGTCCAAAACACAAAAAATTTGTGAAAATGATGGGTTTGAGAACGTATGATTAAGGGGGAGTGTTGGATTTGGGTTTATATTTTTATCATCATACGTTAGAACATCTTGTATGTTTTATTTTGAGAAATAAGAGTATTAAATGTCAATGTTGATGTAACATTATGTCAAAGTATTTTCATTAAAGTTTACACATATTTTCGAACAATTAGTGTTATTCATTGGAAAAACCAACACTTTTAAATTCCTTGGCTTTGTTCTCCGAAAGTCGATGCCACCAGAACTGTCTATCTAGCCTATATAAGATCCGTCTAGAGTATGCATCACCTGTCTGGTCTCCCCATTATAAAGTTCATATAACCAATATTAAAGCAGTGCAAAATAGGTTTCTCAGACATATTTCCTTCAAATTAAACCCCCCTATTGGAGAATATGTTTATTCGGATATTCTTGATAATAATTATAACATACAATAAAGATATACATAATCATAACACACGTAGCAAAAATAACATTTATGTGCACAGTACTTCCTACAGTAGTACCATGAACTCACTATTTTTTAGGGGTTTTGTGAATTTCAATAAACTACCGGATTCTGTTAGAACATCTACTTCTTTGATTGATTTTAAAAGTAAATAGAAGGAATACGTCCAAAATAAATTCACAGACTAATAGTACGGAATATTACACTTTTGTTGAATTTCATAATATGTGAAAATATTTTTATACATATATTTACTTTTAGTATTTACTTATATTGATTTTTTCTTGTTATTTTATCATATTTTATCATTGATTGTTCTAACTTAAAAGTTTTGTCCTAAATGTACCATATCCAGATATACGTATATAATTGTAATATATTTCCAAATAGTTCTGTCAGTTTAAAGTTTAGAGTGTTACTTAGGTAATAAGTGATTTATAGTATTTATGTCTGTTTTATATTTATGTTTTATATTTATGTATTAATTTTATATTTATGCTATTAATATTATTATATATTTTAGCAATTACTTTTCATATGTATATTAGGGTTCCTAATTGAAATAAAGATCTATCTATCTATAATCTGAATCTCAACACCCTTTCTTTTCGCAGAACAAACAAGGATTTCTTTACTTTATTTAAAATTATCTCTGGTGACATTAATTGTAAAGACACATATTCTCGTTCAGAGTTCCTGTTCGATTGACTAGGAAAAATGATCTCTTCACAGTCCAGACTAACTATGGTTACTACTCTCCCATGTCAAGGTTTATGCGAGAGGCAAACAGTCTTAACTATGACATTATAGGAATCTCTTTGAACACTTTTAAAAATCAGTGTAGAAACATAATAGTTGACCATCTGTGATTTTCAATTTATATATTTACATTTGTTTTTTACACATATATACACCTGTTTAGTTTAAGTTAGATTAAGTTAGTATTAAGTGCCATTATTGTTTTTGTATATTTCTTTTTTCCTCATGGGGATTACCCGTATACATGAATAAATTAATAAATAAATTTACTTGCGTAGTCAATAAAGTGCTAGTTGTTTTCAAACCTCATCCACTCAAAGTTTGAGTATTTCTTCTTCTTCTTCGCACAAGGTGGGCTGGTTCCGAAGAACCCCGTACACGTAGGCCTCTCTATTTGGGCCCATTGTGGGCCCACTTGTTCTGAGAAATTCAGCTGGGCATGCCGATTTCTTTGACAAAATTCAGCAGCTTCCTCAGCTGAATCTCCTTGACGTCCTCTGGGTTCAGAATTATGCTCCCAAGGTTGATCTCCCTCTGGTGCACCAAGGCTGGGCACTCAGTGAGGATGTGCGACGATGTCTCGTCATCTTCCAGGCACCATCTACATAGGGGATCATCTGTGATCCCGATGAGCTCCATGTGCCTGTTCAGGTGATTATGTCCCGTTAGGAGCCCAGTCACAGTCTTGATGTCCCGTCTGTTAAGTGACAGGATCTCTTTAGACATTTTTTTCCTTGGCTCCTTTATGTGGAGCTTTGACTGCCTCATGTTTTGAGGAACTGCTTTTGTAGCAGTTCCTCCATGTTTGAGATTGCCAGGCTGCTGGGTATTCCCAGGATGGGTTCAGGTCCAACTGGGGTCTTTCCCGATCCTATCTTGGCCAATCTGTCTGCATATCCGTTCCCAGGGACACCTGAGTGTCCCGGGACCCATATGAGGCTGACTTTGCTTGTTTTCGATAAACTTTCTATGGCGTTTCTACACTCGGACACCAGTTTGGATACAATCCTATTTCCGCCTAACGCCATAATAGCAGCTTTGCTGTCCGAGTAGATGGCAGTTGGCCATCGACTTTTATTGTCGAGATTTTCCTGGACACAGGTGAGTATAGCATATACTTCAGCCTGGAACACTGAGGCATATTTGCCTAAAGGAACTGAGATTTCTCTCTTTGTTCCTTCTTTGTAGACCCCTGCGCCGGACATTCCCCCAAATCTTGATCCATCTGTGTACCAGGTTGATCCTCGGTTTGGGGGTCTGTCCATTCCTCCCTTGTGGGGATGGTTATAGTGGGTCCTTTTCTAAAATCCAGAACAGGCGGGGTGCTGTCTCTTTCCATTAATAGGACTGGACATCCTTCCTTTGCCCTGTTCCAGATGGCTGAGTGTCCATGGTCTGCCTCAGTACCGATCCATTGGCTTGCGCCTTTGAGTCTGTATGCAGCACGCATGGCTTTATGCTCAATGACAAGGTGCAGAGGTGGTAGTCCTAGTAGAACTTCTAGAGCTCTAGTAGGCGTGGTCCTCATGGCGCCTGTTATTCCTAGACAAGCCAGTCGTTGTACTTATCAAGTTCATTTCTGGACTTGCCCTTTGTAGTACCGGTCCACCAAGTGATGGATCCATACGTTAGTGTCGGGCGAATGATCGCCGTGTATATCCAGTGTAGGGTTTTGGGTGTCAAGCCCCACGTGTTGCCGAAGGCTCTTCTGCATGCCCAGTAGGAGCATGGTTCGATTTTCAATCTGTTCGTTCCAGTTCAGCTTGGAGTCTATGATGACTCCAAGGTGTTTGGTCGACGCTTTATACGGAAGTGGTCTTCCTGAGATTAGTATCTCTGGAAGAGTTCCCATTTTGCGTTTCTTGGTGAAGAGTACCAAGTCCGCTTTTTCCGGGTTGACTCTCAGCCCCCCGGCAGAACACCACTGTTCTACTCTGCCAAGAGCTTTCATAATGTTTTCTCCTAGCAGGTTTACCGGTTGGTCTTGAGCCAACATGACTAAGTCATCTGCATACGCTTGTGTATACAGTCCTGACTCATTCAGTTCTGTAAGAAGCTCGTTTACTACTAGGCACCATAAAAGGGGTTATAAAACTCCTCCTTGTGGACACCCCCTTGATACCTTGGCAGCTACGGTTCTCCCGTTTAATTCTGCTGTTACCACTCGTTGTGATAGCATAGCTTTGATCCACCTAATAAGGGTTGATCGATTCCGTGCCGATGCCGCAGCGTGGCAGATAGATTCAAATGACGTATTGTCAAAAGCTCCTTCAATGTCGATGAAGACCCCCATTGCGGACTGTCCACTGGCCAGTACTCTATCCTATATACAAGGTGGTGGAGAGCTGTGTCCGTGGACTTTCCTGTTTGGTAGGCATATTGTTGCTTGTGCAGTGGGTTGCACTGCAGCGATTGTTCTCTGATGTGCCGATCTACCAGCCTTTCGAGCGTTTTCATGAGAAAGGATGTCAGGCTGATAGGTCGGTACGCCTTGGCCTGGGAGTAGTCGGTTTTCCCAGGTTTTGGAATAAATACGATCTTTACTGGCCTCCATGCCTCTGGTATGTAGCCCAGGGCCAGACATGATCGAAATATCTTCATGATCAGGAGGATGATGCTATCCAGTCCCTCTTGGAGAAGAGCCGGAAATATGCCATCCTCCCCTGGTGATTTGAAAGGTGAGAAGGATTTTACAGCCCATCTTACCTTCTCATACTCTTGAGGCCGTTTTGTAGTCCATCTGAGATTTTCTCATAGGGCTCGTCCTCAAGGGTGGCGGAGGGGTCGGTTCTGATTCAGGGAAGTGTATGGAGATCAGGTGTTGTAAAGTCTCCTCCGCTGATGTAGTTTCCTTCCCATCAGGTAGGGACAGTGTACCCACTCCCTTCCCCGGATCTTTTGAAAGAATTTTGCAGAGCCTTGCTGCTGAGGACATTGTGCTAATGTTCCCGCAGAAGGCACGCCAACTGTCTCTTTGGGATTGCCGTATGGCTTTTTTGTACTCTCTCTGGGCAGATCTATAGTTGTCCCAGTGGAGTGGTACCTGCGTTCTTTTTGCCTTGTTTAGAAGCTTTCTTGTTTTCCTCCGGTGGTCCTCGATTTCCGAGTTCCACCAGGGCGTTCTTGCATTGTCTGTCCTCTCTTTGAGAGGGCAGCTGTTTTCGTACGAGGAATCTATCGCCTTGTTTAGGTACCCCACTGCGGTATCTATCTCGGCTTCATTCCCGTACTTTGACGGTAATCCTACGAGTCTGCCTTTTAGTTCCTCTCGAAAGAGGCCCGTGGATTTCTGTATGCTTTCTTTTCCGATAGGTTTGGGTTATCTATCTTGAACAGAATGTGTCGATGGTCCGATAGGGACTCATCCTGTGACACTTTCCATGACTGGACTTCATTCAGTAAGTCTTGCGTACATAGTGTGAGGTCTATCACCGATTCCCTCCTTGGTGTGAAGTACGTGGGTACCGTGCCTTCGTTTATTATTTCGAGGTTGCTGGTGCTGAGGAATTCTAGCAAGGTGTTACCCCTGGGATTAGTGTCTACGTTGCCCCACAATATGTGATGGGCGTTCGAGTCACATCCCATGAGTAAACCCAGCCCAGACTCCTCACAGTATCTCACCAGCGTTTCGACCTCTTCAGGTGGAGCTGCCTTTTCGTACGGAAAGTACGCCGAGCAGACAACCACTTCTCGAATACGGTCTTTGGTGTGCACGAGTATTTTTACTGCCACCAGGTCTCTGGTGCAGAATCCTGGGACAGGGAAAACTTCTATGCCTTTTGTATATATACATGCGCGGGGGGAATCGGCGGAGGCACAGTAGTGTGCTGTTCCTCCGCCCATTCCCATGCCTCTAATCTTTCCCCGGTATACCCAAGGCTCCTGAATTAATAGAATGTTCAGTTTCCATTCAAGGATCCTCCGGCATAGCAGGGCAGTGGGAGATTTCCCGTGCTGTAGATTCACTTGTAGGAATTTAACAGACATTGAATTGTAAGCTTACCTTCCTTTAGTGGCTCCTCCGTTGTTTGGCCATTTCATCGCCCCCCCTAGCTAGCTTGCTGGATCTGGCTTTAGTCTGATAGAGGTCCCCTTTCGGGTTCCTCCATCATTTCTTCGAGGTTATCCGCATCTCGCCCCTCTTCGCTCATCGGGGATGGTGTTCTTTCGATGATGGTTCTCCTGGAGGTCCCCGCTGGGGTTCCTCCGCCTTGCAAAACTAGGGTACCCGCTTCGGTTCCTCTGGTTCCCTCCTTCGAAGTGTCAGGCACTGCCTCCCCGCTCCCCCCATCAGAGGCATCTTTCGAGATTCCTGTGATTGGGAGGCCCGGACGGCCGGTCTGGTACCCCTGGTTTGGCTTCCAGAGGTCCCTGGTTCGGTTCCCCTAGATGTTCTTTGTTGGGCCATTGGCCCTTCAAGAACCGTTACAGTTGCCTGTGAGGCGCTGTAGTAGGGTTGGAAGTTAACCCTGCTGAGTAGGGTTATGGATTCATCATCCAACCCTGCAACGAGTCGAAGACCATGCTTCTCCTCTTTTCTCTCCCAGATCCTCCAAGAGGAGCCTGCGAGACCTGGATTCTGCCTTTCCAGTCTCTTTATGATGTCCTGGTTGGGCAAGAATCTTTTACCTGGTATCCAGATCAAGGCTCGGCGAAGCCTTGCTGGATCCATCACTACCAGAGTGGCATCTTTCCAGGGCTTAATGTTCTTAAGTTCCCTGGCGAGCCACTCTTTCGAGTTTTCGTTGGCTGCTGTGACCAACAGTTGCCTTCGCCACAGTCTGGTTGACTGAAACTGTGGGGGTGCGGATCCCATTTCAGTTTCCGCAATGACATCTCCCACAGCGTCTAAAAACTCTAGCAGCTGGTCCTCTTTCGGAAGAACCTCCTTGGTAGGCAGAAGTTCCAGCTCTTTGTGGGTCTGGGGCCTCTGTTGAGGAGGTCGCCAGCCTTTTCATCTGTTCCTTCTTCCTCCTTTTTCTTGCGGCCCCACATAAGTTGGGCCTTTTTACCCGTATCCAAGTTTTTGGTTGGACTTGGTTTGGTACCGAGGCCCGTTGCCGTTCCTCGGCTTCATTCGAAGGGTTCTGAGGGGGGATTGGGTGGGGTGGTAGGAAGGTGTTGGTGGTGGAGGCGAGGGGCTCGATGGAGTCCCTCGTCATTGGGGTGTTTTCTGAGGTCACTGGTGGAGTGACCTCAGGGGGTGTAGCGAGAGAGTGCTCCGAGGAGCTACTCTGGGTGGTCTCTGGTCCTTGTTCAGGTCCAGAGGGAGTTCGGGAGGGGTTGGAGGGTCCTCTAGGAGTTCCCTCCGGTAGGATTGAGGGTCCCTGGTTGGTTCCCTCAGTTGCGGGTCGGGGTATTCCCTCAGTCCGCCGTCTTTGTTCTTTTTGTTTTATTTTTTTCTTCATGTTGTTCCCACGAGTAATGGGGTCTTTGCCGTCACCCCCTGCAGAGCCCCTTGCAGGGGGAAGGCCTTCTTATTCTGGGAGGCGGCCTGGTATCCCAGATGACTCGCTCATGACACTTACTACCCCAAGTGCCACGCAGCCCTCGGCGCGGTCAAACCTTGGCTTTGGGGGGATGTTTTTCGACTTCCCAGTTTAGATCCGCCGTGTTCTGTCAAAATCGGGGCCACCTCGTGAAGGATGCGGCTCTTCACCGCGCACGGACGGTCTTGGTCCATTCGACCCTGGATCAGTATGGAGTAATGTGGAGCCAAAGCCCATCCGCCCCTGCCCCCTCCAGACATCATCTGCACCGGGCCGTCCCGCCACACCCATTCCAGGGAATGTGCGCGGTCAGAACTTACCCAGCAAAAATGATATCCGACGGTGGTTACGGAGCAGTGTAGGCAAGGTGACAAAAACCCCATCTGACCCTTGACCCCCTTTGAGTATTAAACAAAAAGGGCGTGATTTAGTTTATTTATGTATTTGATATATTCCAGTTCTATATTATATTATTGGATATCCAATAACGCATTGAAAAGGTACATCGTAACCTGTAGTGAGAATCATTGTCAGTTGTCGCACACTGTATAGTTCTGGTATATTATCACCTGTTCATTCAGCAGTAAATGTTCTCCCTCAAACACTATTTTTTATGAAGGGTGCACAAGTGTATTAGAGTGTTTCATAATCCTGAACTAAACAACAATTCCATCTAGGTCAGTCCTTTAAATAAATAAAAAATGATTTAGTTTAGTGACCCAGTGTATAATTTTCATTTCCTAACTGAAAAATTTTTACCTGCCTGTTATTGTCCTATTTTATTCGTATATTATTAATATGCATTGTTATTATTTGTAACAATGTTAGATTATTATTTACCTCATAATAGTTACGAAATTTGTTTCGTGTTGGGGATGTTGTATCTATCTATCAAAAGTTTAGGTTATTTTAGTTCACTTGAGACAATGTTTAGACATTGGGACTATTGCGCACGGTATCGCAGAACAAGGGACATACGAACCATGATGACGTTTCAAGAATTTTGTAGCCTGGTGTGTTGGTTTCTTCACTCAATGTTTTTGTTTCAATCAGGATTTGGTGAAAGTTGATAGAGAGGTTTCAAACCGTTGGGAGAAGTGATTTGTTTTTTGTTTTCCGAGGAGACGATTTCCAGAGGAGCCATCTTAGGTGTGGAGAAGTATTGTTCGTAGCTTTGTGACAAGCCTTCCCCGAGATCAGTCGTTCCTTGAGAAAGTATGTTTGCATCGTCGAGTTTAGAGAGTGACTGTTACCTGCAAATTAGAGATTCAAGAAAGCTGTAGCTTTACCAGATTAGCTTGGGTTACACTCTGCATATAAGAGGGTTGTTTGGTTCTACGGTCCTACAGTTTTATACCAGGACAACTTCCAGGAAAGTTTCGGGAAGGTTCCAGAACAATTTCCAGAAAATGTTCCAGAGAAAGTTCCTGCCAAGGTCAGTACCCACGTGGAGTCATCGTATCATCTCTAATCTTGCAGCACTGTCGCTGTCAAATGTCCGTCTGTTTACATCACATTTTTCTTGCTAGAAAACACACCATTAAATAAATTACCACGAGCGATGATCGAATGACATTGTATCGGAGTATACCAAGACAAAAATGGAGATATATTTTCTTGATCTGATGTACTAATATTTTTCTTTCATTTTCATTGAACTTTTGGCTTTACCAAAATCCTGTATATATGTCATTTCACTGTAAATATCACCCAAATTGCTCATTTATGTTTAATAAAAAATAATTAGGGTTTTCTGACTATTATTTCATAACGCTCTAACAAAATAATTTTGAAGGTTTCTGAATTTCATCTCACCAAAAAATTAGTGGTGCTCAAAGGCTTTTATATTATTATCATTTGACTTTTGACTATCAACATTTTTATTATCTCATTTGAACCTACTACCCAATGCCGTCTGCTGTTGGTAAAAATAACGCAATACAAGTTTGGCACCCAAGAATATGCGGCCCCATTTTGATAGCTCAATTTCATGTTAGGTAAATTAGTGAAAAAAATTCTTATAGTTTCATGCACATTTTAAATATATTTGGTTACAGAGGTTATGAAATAATTTTGTACTTTTCATATTCCATTCTTTGACATTTAGAGAATAGAAATATCAACCGCTGAAAATATTGTAGTAAAACAATTTTTTTTTTTTATATATAATTTTGGTACGTTGTTCAGTTCATAATATTTGGTGATATATTTTTGATATTTTACAGGATGAACATACATGCATATTTTCCTTTTCAATTAAATTTGATTTGATTTGATTTGATGTTTTTGGCAGAATGAGTGTTGAAAAATTTCAGGTGAACCATTTGGTTGACTTTGAATTAGAATATGAACTTTCTATTCAAGGTATCACAACTCCTCATGTGGTTGCAGATAAACGAAAAAAAATTAGTAGACTTTTGAGTAAAGAACAAGTGAACCCCGAGGTGAATTTAAAGTTAGAGACATATGATTTCAATTTCAGAATAGAACAAGAAGCAATCAATAAGAGTTTGACTTCCATTACTGAATCGATAATTGATTTCAGCGATTCTGTTCTGATACTTTGCTTTTTCGAATCAAATCATGTCTCAAATAGGTCACAAAGACTTTTCCAGGGAAAATTTATGACAACATTAAGGGCAATTTTCAAAAATGAAACCTATGCAACATGTTTGAAAATAGAGGCTGATTTATATGATAGTATACAAACCGCAGCTACTGTTGTCACAAACATTGGTGTATAGCCACCACCAGTGATTAATGTTCCGGCACCGGTTGCAAATTATTCAAACAATTTCATTCCAATTTCTAAATGGAGAGTCAAATTCAATGGCGATCCCAAAACAGTCCATTCATTTTTAGAACATGTAACATGTCACAGAGTTAGCACTTGCAGGTAAGGTTAATGACCAAACTCTTTATGAATCTTAATTATGTCACTCAAAAGAGATTTTTTAAGAACAGATATCGATGGAGATATTTGGGAACAGATTAAAGAAAGGAAACAGAAAAGAAATGAGTATGTTGCTATTTTTATCGCGCATGTAGAAACTTTATTTGGTAGATTGTTACATCGACCAGTGGTGTCATCAAAAGTTAAATATTTTAGGAAAAATATTCCACCTGAGTACATTAGTCAGTTAGCCTTACATGAAATTTCAACGATTGCTGACCTATCAAAATAATGTAGAAGACTTGAGGAGGCTAATAACCCAAAATTTTAACCCAAGTAGATCTTGGAAACATTATAGTCACACCATTAGGAACCATAATGATAATAGGGGACACAGTTCAGGAAACGAAGTATCTGTCTATAGTAAATCAGTGTCTTGCTGGAATTGTAAGTTGTCTATCCATGTTTTTCGAATTGTAGAACTATAAAAATGATTTTTTGTTTCAAATGTGGGCTATCTTTCCAGTTGTCCAAATTGTTAAAAAAACAAGTGAAGGGTAAGGCGTTACGTGGCCATAACTGCACCCCAAAAACAAGGGCCAAAATTAATGTTGGTAAATTCAATAAAGATGACTGAAATAATTGGTTAACCAGTGTTGCAAAATTTTATAAATTTTCAAAAAATCCTCAAATTAAGTTTCTCCACTTTTTATTGAAAAACCTTATGATAATTTTCGGCAAGTTGATTACCTGATTTCAATTTTTAACGATTTTGACCTACCGATTTTGACATCACTGATTTTGTCTCCATGTATTTTTTTTGGGCGTATGATATGTGTAGATATCAATGGTCATAGGAAATGATAATGCTTGAGAAACATAAATATTTGTTTTAATAACTTCGGAGGTTGTAAATTTTTGTTGATATAATTATAAAGATTTTTTTTTTTGGTGGTTTCACTTTAGCGGAGTTGTTTTTGATTATAGTACTTCCGGAAGTATAAAAAGGCCTATCTCGATGGAATTTTTTCTTCGGAGGGGGGTGTATAGCATTGTTTTTTTATTAGCGATTTAAAATTATATTTTGTTGTTCGCTTACCAGTCTTGAACGATGGGAAATAGTCACTAGTCTATCTCCCATCTTTGATTCTATATGTGATTTTATGAAAACCCTCGTCATATTACATTTTTTTTGTTTTAATGAATCTTAGAGGTTGAAAAGTACCTCCATAAATAATAAAATCGCAATATCTCCTCAAACAGAAAATTGATATCTTTTGGGAGTTAAATTCCTGCTCAATTAATAATTTTTTTCATATATCAAATATTGTTAATGCTTATCAGGTTATTTTAAATTTAATCATTGGTAAAATTAAAATAAAAAACTTTTTTCATAATTTAAAAAACTTATTTTTTTCCATTTGAAATTAAATTATTTCCTTCAACATCGAAAAAGGTAGACTCGTTTTAATTCTATATATTTTTTATTGTTCAAGGTTTTTCCGGCATTTTTGCAAAAACTTCCATTGAGAGATGATTTTCAAGAAAATGAGGCTGTTATCAACTGTTTTTACTCATTATATCACCAGGGAAATCCAATTTTAAGGCAGCATTTAACAGATGTTATCAAAGTAGCTATAAACATTTACCACAAAGATCAATGTCCTAGCAATGGTAAGTAGCTTCAATGAACATGAAATTACAATTGTAAATAAATAGTGTGATCATTTGACAAAAAAAGAAAGGCGCTTATTTTATCTATTGCCTGATAATCATTTGAGTAATGGCAATAAGATCCCATCACCCTTCTTTTGAAAAATAAGAAGTCTACACCAGTCTTGAGTAAGATGATTTTTGGAAGAAAGGATTTTCAATGATTCAGTCTATGATAATATGATCAAAAGATATAATCTCAGATCTCATTACAAACGTATTTTGCCATTTTTGAATACATTCTCTTGTTCAAATACGGATTCTGGATTGTGCAGATTCGGTAGTTTAACTTGAAAGTTATTTCAAAACGCGTTTTACATTATTGATAAATATGTTTTTCCCATAATATGTACCCCAGTTTGTACACCCAACTAGTTTATATAATAAAGTTTTCATACTTACTTATATTATCTCAACTCCACTTGTAAAATGTAATCACACTCTCTGTATCTTTTCATTCAATTCATTCAATTAAAATTTCTTGCATACAATATTTACTGCCACCAAGGTATCATGAAAAAAAATTAGATTTTTCGACACAACACCAATTTTGATAAGAGTGTTTCTGTTCTAGACAAAGGGAAAGCACTGTTCTCTATCTTTAGTAATTAATCATTTGTCCTTAGGGCACCGATTCGGCCTTAGGACACAGATTCGGCCTTCGGCTTAATATGCAAGGTCTTTCTTGAATAACTTTTCTTTTCAAGTAATAAAATATAACTTTTTCTTCTCCAACTCAACAAAACTTTATGTCTTACTATATTGAATGACCTTTTTCTCCAAGTAAAATTTTTCTTCTGAGATATATTTAGGTTTATCCCGCAATCTAGTAATCAAAAGCTATGCATCAAGTGATTTTTTCCAATTTCTTACAATCCTGCGACTTACCCGACGATTATGACGTTTCTCCCATTTCTCTCTCAATTTCAAATATACTTCTTATTTACTCCGTACAAATTTTCCTGTTAACACTAGGTACAAATGACGTATTTACACATAGCCCCCGAACTGGCTTACAAAACAAGATTTCAAAACCTTTATTCCCAATTGAATTACACGATCCTCGCGTTGTTCCATTGTTTCGAAGAAAAATATCTTTGACGACTTTGAGGCTTGGTGAAAAACATCCACCAGGCCAGCGCATTCCTGACGCCACGCATGAAGAGCCTGGGACGCTTCTGCATCTTCCGCGAACAACACCTACCTGTGCACACCTTACGGTCCCGAAAAACTGATTCTCTTTCTGCTCCAAGTCTCTACGCCGAACTGCCCGATATCTTTCCGCTAAATTTTCTGATTGGCTATGAAAATGGCTATGTCCTCACTTCTCACGGTTCAAAGCTCTATCCCGATTATTCGGCGACACTGTCACTAACTTAGTTGTAGGTGATGCTGGAGGGTAACTTCTTCATGTTGCTATGGTCTTATAGCCTTCTCAGTGGGTCGACCTTACTATTTATGTCCTCTGAGATCTGCAATTCTCGCGCACACTAGGACACAGGTGTAAGAGTAAAACATACAATTTATTATGATATGTATACATATACATTTATGACAAGTCACAGATTACTAAGGTGTAAATATAAAAAAAAAAATTACATAAACATGGAAATATCACATTAATCTAGTTATATAAACTTAAATATAAATAAGAGCACATATAATTTTTACAATATCAGACATTAATAAAACTCATCACGTGTGACATTTCAAGATGGCTGCGAATGAAAGTGAAAGTTCAGACAAGCTGAAGAAATCTGGCAAATACTGCAGAAAAAATATCATTACTGGTCTTATATGTACTAATTGTGACTCAGTGTATCACAAAGCATGTGCTAATAGAACAAAAACTTGCTGTAAAATGCCAATTAAATAAAAAATATCTGGTCGACTACTGCATGACAGAAGAAATGTTTCTGACTGAAGAAAACTCACTACTGAAGCAAATTATTGCGACAAGTGCGTGATAACTGCGGATAAAGAAGCTCTGATATCATTACTAAATGAGAAAATAATCGTTTTAGAAAAATTAAAAACGAAAGAAACCAATTCAAACAGTTTCTCAATCGAACCAAAAGTGATAAACTACAAAAAAAGAAAAGATACCCAAAGGAAAAGACGTGAACACAGAAAAAGGTACTGATACAACACTCTAAGTAAACATTCACACAAAAAAAGAGACAATCAGACAAGAAACTCTGAAATCACCTGGCATTCTAAATATACAGGATGATGTTGTCTTTGCCCCAAATAAATTGGCAACTGAAATTCTGACAATAGGAAACACGCATATGCCCCTTTTCTGAACTATTTTTATTTGCACATTAAGATTGCCACCAAGAAAGTTCAGTTACAAACTTGGAAATCGAAAAAATGTTGAAAGTTTTTCATAATTCCAAATTAAAAACGCCAATTTTTTCATATACGTACTCCTAGCGCCTCTGGTGCATTGTTACACACAGTTCAAACTTTTACCGCTACTTGCTTCGAACTGTCAACTATCATTTCATCTATCTTCATTTATATGCTATACTAATATTTATATTCTGATAGTATTTTCAATTGTTAATGAAACATCACATTGAAAGTGAAGTTGAATTTATGTTTGGGTTGTAAAAAATAATATTGTCTATCAATATTCCTGAAACAACCACAATTGGCGCTAGTGTTTGGGGGAAGTTATTCCAGTGAAGGTCAAATCGAGTTTGAATTTGAAAATTTCGATAAAATTTTGGGATTTGAGAAATTATTTTCACAAAATGTAATTTTTGAAGACCGAACTGATTCAAAGAAAAAATAAAATAATGTGTGTTCCCTATTCAAACCATACAGAAATTCAATTAAATTATAAACCTTGAAGACAGTACCCCAAACCAGGCAGACGCAGCTTCCACCACCCATACTGTTGACCCTCAAAACAATAAGAAAAACTATGATGAATCTAGCTGGCATACTATCCAAACTAAAAAACGTTACAAACGAAATCTAGGTCAAGCTGATAATGTTGGAAATTTCAAAGGTGCCAAACCAAAAGTATGGATGTATATATATCGAGTACAGGAAGAAGTTACTGAAGAAGACATTCGCTCATTCCTGATAAAAAAAACTGCTGAAATTTTTAAAGAGTGAAAATAATTCGAAACCTTACATGGTAGGCGCTGATTTCAAACACAAGAGCAATTTCTATACACTCTCATCTTTCTGGCCAAGGGGTATTGGTACAGGTCATACGATTTTAAAAGAGACAATATACATAACATAAATCAACCTTATTCTTTTTTAGGCTGAAACAATCTTCAACAGAAATTAGTATTATAAACAAAAGCGATTTATTGAGTATATTTCACATTCACATTCACAAACAAATGAGCAAAAATTGAAGCATTTTTGGAAGATTATCAATTTGAAATGTTATTTGCTCTGAACATTGGCAAAGGGAAGATCATTTGAAAAATATCAACATTCCTGGCTACAGGTTGGCTAGCCAATTTTGTAGAATCCACAGGACGCATGGCGGTGCCGCCATATTTGCAAAATTTAAATCAATAGATCTGACAGCTAACTGTGAGGAAATAAATGCTGAATTCTGTGGTATTCACCTTATGGATTCCAAACTAATTATTTTAACAGTATGTTCATGATAAATCCAGAGTCATTGGTGGACAATCTTGATGACTTCCTAGTCTTATAAATTCCTACGGATACTCAGTTACTAGAATATCCACTCAAAAATCGAGCTGTCTAGATGATATCCTAACGAATATAAACTCAACTAATTATGAATCTGGTGTACACTAACCCTGTCTTTCGGACCATGCCTGTCAGTTTATAACGATTAATATAAAACTCAACAAAATGGTCACATCAACAGTAGGAAAATCACCAACTTGGGTATATCTTTAAATAATGAACTATCTCTAATAGATTGGAGTTTTTTCAAATTGGACTCAATAACTGTTGACTTTTTAACATCTTTTCTGATCACAACTTTTCACGACCTGATTTCTTCAATAATACGTTTTTTTTTAATACCAAGTTAAACAAGAAAAAATATTTTGTGCTGTGGTTCACTGATGAGCTCAGGTCGCAGAGAAATATTGTATTGAACATAAAAACTGTTTGTGATTCAACCAGGGACCCAAAGGATGTAAAGGTGTATAAGCATTTCAAAACCCAGTATGAAAATCACCTAATATACGCCAAAAAACGGCATATACCAATTATCTTTCAGTAGCTGATAATAAATCAAGAGCAAGCTGGCGATTGATTAATTTTGAGACAAATCATTCCAAAGGTAAAAATGAAAACTTTACAGATAAACTGACATCTGACGACTTCATTAACTATTTCACTAATGTAGCAGAAGACATCATAAAATCTTTACCTCTTTTTTTATAAGACCAGTCACTCATTCTGATGTCCGCGAAGCTATCGTCTCTCTAAAAAATTCCTCATGCGCTGACACTTATCTCAATAGCAAAATACTAGAAGCAGTTAGTGATATAATTGTGGAGCAACCACTTTTCAAAAAAACCTGAAAAACAAAATCTTGAAATTCGCTCCATTAAATATCATATTCCCGTTTCTACTTGAAAATAAAATAAAAAATCCCTGAAACTTCTGAATTAAAATTTCCCTTATTATTTCTTCCATTGAAATCAAATGTATCTATTCAAAAAAAATTCAATTACTCAACTATTTCTGTATACTTGTATGTAACAAGCTAATATCTATCTAAACTTTTTCATTTCCGATCATTATTCTTTCTCAAATCTTCATATACTTTTTATTTTCTTTGTTATTCTTTCAACTGTCAATCTTATTTTTCTTTCTCTAAATTTTATTCGAAACATCAGAATGTACTTTAAAAAAATACCTTTCAACAATACCTTTCAAAATTGATTTGTTTGAAAATATGAACAGGATGTTCATAAAATCAGATGTGGAATCATCTGCGACTGAAAGATAAACTTTAGTCACTATCTTCAAAATATTTCTTAACATTTTTCATCTATAAATTTTCTGAAAATTTTCATTTATCAGCACATCCTTCGGTTTATCTGCTTCCGTCGATTGCTATTATTAGATTATTATCAACATGCATATCATACATAATACGTTTTATCAAACCTCATTTTTCCAAAAAGAAAATTGACACTATTATATAAACAGCTATCTCAAAAATAAAAATTTCACTAAAATTATCCTATTTCTCTACTGGAAATATAAAATTGATTCCAATATTCAATATTCTTCCCAAAATACCCAAATAAATCCTACATTCTGATGTGACTTATAATTGTTCAATTCTGAATAATTTCACCCAAAATATCTTCATACAAAAAAATTACCAATTGCTACTAAAAAAAAAATTACCAAATTATTCAAAAATCTCGCAATTTTTCTCTTAAAAGTTATTCCAATTTTCCTACTTTTTCACAAAAGTTATTCCAATTTTCCAACTTGTTCACAAAAGTGTGTCACCAGTGTAGAAATTGTCAATTGACTATTCTTTAAAAAAATTCAATAATCTATTTTATTAAAAGATTTATCCCGCTGATGCCACCATTGATTGATTTTCAACTTATAATTTAATATAGAATATGTATTAGAACAATTTTAAACTCGAAATTCTTGTGGTAATTTTTAATATGTTGTATTATTGTTAATGACTTGTAATTGGTAGTAGGTATTTTTAATATGTTGCTTGCGACAGAAATCACAACCTACTAGCTTGTATGAACTTTTATTACGAATAATATTTAAATGAATATTTTATTGTGTAATCTTCTTCTTTTAACTGATGGAGTATTGTATGGTATGTTCAATTTTAGTTTTGTTCGTATTCATAAGTGTATTATATTCTTGTAAAGAGCAAATGGTGTGCTAATAAAGAGTTCAAGAGTTATATATATAAGTCACCGAAACATACGAATTACCAAATAATCATAATAAAATTCTTACGTATACTGGGAAAAAATTCCATATTTTATTTTTTTGTCTCCAAGGAGTTATGTACATTACATTTTTATAGACAATTTTATTCACTATATGTTTATTCCGTTCGTCCTCTCACCCGCGATTTATTTTGACTTCTCGTTATAGTTATTGTCTCTCTACTTTCAATGCAATGGAGTTCCAGACTGGCATAGCAGCTCAGGTGAGGTTAGGTTCTTTTCGAGTAGATCGATAACCGACCCTTCCACTGCAACCTTCTCAGATGGCTAGATCCTGAGTGAATTGGAGTTCACCTTCTAGTCCCGCGTTAGTGGATGATGACGCTCAGTGATACCTTTTCCAGGTCTTTGGGCTCCAGCTGCCATGATCCATATGGTGGAATCTTGTTCTTTCCGCATCATTGCGTCTGCACAAGATGTGCTTCGCTGTTTCTTCTTCGTCATGGCAGAAGCGACACTATGCGCTTTTGGTTAGTCCGATTTAATGAAGATGCTTTTGCAGTCTACACTGACCTATCAGTAGTCATGTTATGATGCTCAGGTTTTTCCTGTTCAGTTCTAACAGGGCTGCTGCTCTTATTTTTGAAGGGTTTGCTATAAATGCCTTTGAATGGACTTGTCCCACTGTTTCTTACCAGTACTCGGTCCAGTCTGAGAACACTTATTTGGCTACACTCTTTGATATTACGAAGAAGGGCTCTGGTCCTATGAACTCCTTCATATTGCCTTCTTTTGCCAGAAGGTTGGTTTTCTCATTTCCTTCAAAGCCTTTATGTCCAGGGACCCATTGCAGAGTTATTCTGTTGTCCCTGTCTAGCCTTTGAAGTGCCTTAACGTAGTTCCGACTAATCTGGATTCTATCCGACTTGATGCGAAAGCTTTCAATGCTGCTTTGCTGTCTGACATGATTCTGATAGATTGATTTTTCACTGTTTCTGTTCAATTCTTCCCGGGAGGAGAATCTTATAAGGTCTATCAAAGTTAGGATCATTGTATCTGATGGCATTATAGAATCGGATGGAATTTGATCTCATTCTTGATCTTGCGACTACTTTCGCCCCTATTGCTCGTTGACTTCGACAAGTTTCTGTATACTCTCACTCTTGTTTCCTTCTCCAAGCAAAAATGAAACAGATAGAAGTTGAGGAGGACTTCTATTGCTGCTGTTGGAGTGATGGTCATTGCCCCTGTTATGGTTAAACACACTGAACTGAAGTTTATATTGAACTTTTCTCGCCCATGCTTCTGTGCTCCTTTGCTCCACCAGATGATCGCTCCATAGGTCACTGTGAGGTAAAGCCAGTACATTTGTATGGGTTGCATTCCTAATATTTTCTTACAGATATTCTGCCTTGTTCTGTTGGATACTTTTTCTACGTTTCCACGTCAGTTTCTCATCTAGAATTACCCCTAGGTATTTGGCTTCTTTCTTAAATGGAATTGTTTTCCCATAGAGGACAGCTTTCTTAGGAAATCTAGCTTCCTTCTTCTGGTGAATGGTACTATTCCTGTAGTTAACCGAATGTTATTAATTTTTACACTACCTAGTGATAGTCCTAAGAGCCGCTTGGAGTATTTCCGATATTACCTCTCCAAACTGTCTTGTCTTATAACTATGTTGTCGGCATAGGCTTGAACTTCGATTCCCTCCGCCATAAGGGTCCTGATCAGATTGTCTATGAGAAGTGTTTACAGTAGAGAGGGGGGGGGTTAGACCTGTGGACAGCTTTCTACCGCCCTGTCCACAACTTTCTCAAGGTGGAGGGAGCTCGAGATTATCCTGGATCTTAACATCGCCTCGATCCATCGTTGATATCTCTTTGGCATTGGTATATTGGTAGTGCATTGTTGCTTCAATGTCGAGAAAGGCTGCTACTGCGATTTCTCCGCATCTCGTTAATTTCTTGATGAGGTTTTCTAATACAGAGTCTGTTGATTTTCCTGCCTGTTATGCCAGTATCTTATCTGTGGCTTTTAGCAGAAATGATGTCAGGCTGATCAGACGAATGGATTTGGGGAGGTTTTTGTTGTTCCTTACTTTAGGTATAAACATAACCTTTATCGCTTGAGGGTAGGTACCCCCATGCCAGGTTGGCTCTAAAAAGTTTGTGAGTATGAGCATTAGTATCTCAGCTTCATTCTGTACTAATGCAGGATAGATTCCTTCCTCTCATGGTGCCTTGTTCAGTTCGAAGTAGTTGATGGCTCATTCTACTGCTAGTGGTTTGATGTTTTTGTTTGTTTTCTTCCAATCTTCTGTACAGGTCCTCTTGGTTGTCCTGAAGTAGAGATTCCGTCACAGTTCTGTCAGATCGTTTAATCAGATTTACTTCTCGTTCTGGTTCTCTGGAAAGGACCTTGTGGATTCTTGAGCTTGTGATTATGTCAGATATCCCAGGATTCCCTCTTGGCCTTTCTTATCGCTTTGTTGTATCTCGTTAGGGTAGAGCTGCATTCTTAACAGTTTCCTGAGTATTTACTTCTATTGAAGATCCTGTATACTTCTGCTCTCCCTTTTTTTAGATTTTTACCCTACTAAAAAGTATTTTAGGTAGGCAATTTTGTTGAAAGGCGATCAGGACTAAGATTTGAATATGATTCGCTGCTAGCTCCACATTATTTATCTCATATATCAATTCCCAATCTGTCTCTGGCTGTTGCCCTGAAGCCTTCCCAGTGCGTAATAAATTAACCAATCAATATACTTTTGTGTCTAAGAAAAAATATTCTTATTGACAAAGCATGCTGGAACCTGGTATATGATACATACATTTTCAATATGTCTCTTAGTCTAAAAATTAATCCAAAAATTGAACCATTACAAAGTTTAAAAAAAAGTGTACTATAGTAATATCACTATAGAAATTGATAATCATCATAGAACTCCTGTAAATTGTAGTAAGATTATAGAAGAGTAGTCACCTATCAGCTAAGTTAGAGTGAGGTTGATCTTGATCTATTTAATTGTAATTTTCAACAGTCAAAAGTGGAAAACAAACATGAAATTCATATGAAGGTGTGAATAAAATATCTACTTGAAGAGTGTTATGTGCTACAAACATTCAATGATTGCAGAAGAAAAAAATCTAATCAGAACCCATTCTGAATTGTGAAGTGAAATAAACTTCACTGTAAAAAAGTGCTTTAAATCAATCAGTTATGAAAACTGTAGTGAAAAAAACTGGTATAAAAACAAAAACTTTAAATTAGTTGCAAAGTAGAATTAAGCAGTGGTAGACCAGTACAAATTATCTGGGGATAAAAAAATCTGATTAATATATTGGATTACTTATCTTCCCCAAATGAAAAACACAATATACATCAAACATGGAGTGCAATCTGTGCAAGCAGATTAAAAATCTACCTATCCTTGTTTTCCCTGTGATTCATGTAGAAACCCAATATGTATGGAGTGTTCATAACTAACATCTTCAAAAATTAAATGTTTACTGCTTCAAAAACGACTGCTAAACTTTCATTGTAACAACTGTCGAAATTATAAGTTCATCGAGATACTACAAAATGTTGTAAATGATAAAAAACAAATAATAAATGAAATAATCAAGATGCTAAGAAACAAACTTGAAAGAATATGAAATTACAAAAATAAATGGATTACCTCAACCCTATTATGCAAACACAACTTAACGAAAACTTGAAAATGTTACAAAAAATCGAATTTACCCCACTTTGATCATAAAACCTAAAACAATTCATTTGAATTAAACAAAAGACACTCACTTCACTAAATGATTTTCAATAAACTGGGTTTAGATGTTTGATAGAAGAACAAAAGTTCATGTTCTTCCTAATATAAACAATGAGACCATAATTCTGATTGAATCGAGAATCATTGGGAAACATATCAAAATCAGGAATGGAAAAAATCTGGATATCCTCAAGCAACCAAGTTTCAGATAATATTATTATATCCACATTAGTCATAGGTACTAGCCGATTCAATATACAGAAGGAACTCGTCCATATTCTTTCTTAAGCTCCAGATATTGAGATGGAATATATTTAAAAAATGCTCACCACTAAAATTTGCCAAATTGTCTTTCAAGCTCTCCTACACAATCGTTTCTCTCTCCTCGTAGTGTTCAATATCGTTCAAGAAATCCAACATTGGGAAATGGATGAGTATTTTGTGAAAATGTATGATACTAGGTGGGTATGAGTATATAAATAGGTGAAAGAAAAGACAAGAAAAACAAAAGAGAAATGAAGATTGAGATTTAAGAGTATTGAAGGATACAAACAAATAATGAGATAATCACAATATCGGTTCGATCTCTTTTCTTGTAGAAAATTAAATGATTGGTACAAGTTTTGTATTGTATTGCTCTGCCTATATCAATTTAGAATTTATAGTTTCGTTAAAAGAAAAAAAAAAAAAAAAAAAATTTTAAAATGAGTATGTATAATATATCAATTGTTTGTATAATTTGTCACATCAGCCTTGCATTTGGTTCTTTCCATTTATTGAGCTATAAATTTGGCCATTGTAAGACCATGCATTTTTCACTCCAAAAACAGATTTCGCTTCCATTAGTAGTGATCTTCTAATCTTTGTTAGGTCTTCATTCAAAAATATATTTGAACCTTTGAATTTATTTCCACGTTTGAAAATTTCAGACTGACAGCTGGACTTGGGATTTATTCCCACGTTTGAAAATTTCAGACTTCAGCTGGACTTGAGCCAATTTTATTGTCGCAGGTCTTGGTTTATTGTGATTTTCGTGGCGTTGTCCAACTCTATATGCAGCTAGGATATCATTATTATTTAATGACATGCTTGTTTTGGAATTTATTATATCCACGTAGATTTCATCATTTTCTTCAGCCACCCCGCATATGCAGATGTTATTTATTTTATCTCGCTGGTGAATATTGTCTGGAATCGATTAACTTTTTGTTCCAATATATGATTTTGTCGCTTTGAGTTTTTACCTCTTTTTCAAGTTTACTTATTTTTTCCTCTAATCTTCTGATATCTTTTTTATGAGTTGATTGATGCAATTTTTATCTAGAAAGAATTCGTTGATGGATTCCTTAACTATATAGTGGTTATTTCAAGTTTATTTCTTGTAGACATCATTACCTTAGTAAATACTATTTCCAAGGTGCACAGATGAGGTTTTCACTTTTGAGTTAGATTTCAAGAACTTCCACCACCTCTTAGCAGTTTAGAGTAACACTATATAGCAGAGCAGCTCACATAAGTCTATATCGTTAGAGACATCTAAACGAACCAAATATAAAAGTAAATTGTGATCCAAGGTACAACAGTCTCCCCTATTGACAATCAATATTCTTGTAACCACTATTGGCGCTGGTGTTTGTGGGTCTACTTGCTGCTGCTGTATATATCCAGTGCAGGGCTGTAGGTGTCAGACCCCACATATTACTGAAGACTCTTCTGCATGGAGTCTATAATATTTCTATGGTATTTGGTTAACCCTTTGTATGGAAGGCATCTTCCCAAAAGAAATATATCTGGAACGGGTTCCTTTTTTTGTTGAATTTAAAAACTCCGGGGGAATATCACTGTTCTACTCTGCCAAGAGCTTTCATGATTGTTTCTCTCAGGATGTATACCGGTTGGTTTTGAGCAAGTATGACTAAGTCATCTTCATATGCTTGTGTATACAGCCCTGGCTCGTTAAACTGAATGAGAAGCTCATTGACTACCAGACATCATAATAGGGGTGATAATACTCCTCCCTGAGGGCACCCTCTTGATACATTGGCAGCCACAGTTCTCCTGTTCAGTTCTGCTCTTACCATTCTCTCCCACAGCATAGCCTTGATCCACCTGATTAAGGTCGGACTCAAATTACATTTTGTCAAATGCTCCTTCTATATAAATGAAGATCCCATTGCGGATTGTCCACCAACCAGTACTCTATCCTATAAAAAAGGTGGGGGAGAGCTGTAGATTTTTCTGCTTGGTAGGCATATTGTTGCTTGTGCAGTAGATTTTTGCTGCCCAATTTTGAAAATTGTGTTTCAATTCAAAGTTCTCCCTTTTCAACATCTAACTTCCAATATTCAACTCTCAACATTCAACATTGGAACCGCAACACAAATCGGTATTACAGAAAAATATCCTTTCCTTTAAATTATCATCCAGTCAGGCAGAAGGTGTTCACTCTCAGAATATCGAAACCGCCCATCAAATTTGACCAAAATCAGCATTCAAATGAGGTCATCTTGAACAATTTCAAGGATGGTAATAAGTTTATTTTTTATCGCAGATGTTTCACGTCTGTTCTGAGGAACGCCCTGTTTATGATTTCAAAAGAAATCAACATATTAACATTACCTAATGAGATTATTAGTCAAGTTTTTATCAAATATCTGCGGATACTCACTGTATTACTGCCCATCTAATCAGCTAACAGCTGCCCTTCAAGCCAACAATGAATAAAACTGAAAATATTTGTGGAACGATTTCTTAATTCAGTTCTTTTTCAAATCCTCGAACTAATGAAATGAAAAACTTTTGTAATCATTCATGAAGTAGCAAACTGATGGGCAGAACTTTAATAAGGGCATGATTATCAACAATTTGAAGCATTTTTCGTGATTTGCAGTTGCTCTAGCTTTATACTTCTAGTTGATTTTTTCTAGAAGCATGAGAAAAATATGGTTGTAGGTTCCTTGCCCAATCTCATTATATTTTAGTCTGCGAAATACTCTAGAAACTGACTATAAAAACACATAATTTCTTATTTTTCCGACATTATGATTATTAATTGGGGATTCTAAGAGGGCAAGGAACCTATATTGAACCTTCAACTGTGATAATAATAAAAATATTACATGAAAAAAAACATTCAGTTCAAGCAAAGGAAGTATAAACTGAGAGCTCTACAGCCACTTTCTCACTGTTAAATCCGCTCCAGCTTATAAAAATAATAAATAATGAATAAGAGATTCGTAATATATTATTGGGTTTGAGATATGTATGTTTCATAAGTCATTCTTTCAACTACAGAATACTTATTTTGAATTTGTAAAGATACATTTTTGTTAATAGACCTAAAACATAGTGATGAGATATCTATTCAGTGACAAAAATAGAAACTGAAAAAGTTAATAAACAGTATTTGCAAATTATTACCAAAATATTTATTTGTTTTATATATCTATTTTTTATTGCCTTATTTTATTTTTCAGAAGTTAAAGGAGTACTAAGTGATTTCCTGAAAAATGTGAATAGAGACTTCTCAGAAGAATTTGGAATTTCTTTGTCTTCCTTCGAACCAGCAGCAATTGAATCTGTTCGACAAGTGTTCTCATAGAATTTTTTGTATGAATTGATAAATTTTAACTAATTTCATGTCACAAACAAAATTAGTAAACTAATTTTTGTTGATTTATTCTTTGAAATTTAACAATGCTTTGTATTCCTTACATTATCAAATATCAAAAAAAATTATTGTAATTTATTCTTATTTTTTTATGAATTTGTAAAGAATTTCATTTGAGTTTTATATTTGTTTTACCTAATGATAAATCAATCAAAACTGAAATGTTCCCATTTTTAATACTGATATCATTTGAAGATCAATTCATCCCAAACCTTTCCCTAGATGCAAAATTAACATTATCTAGTTTTGTAAGTAATCAATCAATTTGTTTGTTGTCATCCAAACCATCCAGCTTGATTTTGTGTAACAAAACGTACTGTGGCAGAAAATATCTCCTAAAGTGACATCGATAAAAATATTATTATTTCCTATATGAAGCTCTAAGTACTCTCGCATATAGTTCTTTGAATATTTCTATATCAAAAATATATACAGGGTTATATTCAAAAGGCAAACTCACACAGCAGATTCTTTGCCCTTTTGGCCATATGAAATTTTCTATAACTTTTACAATTTAAAACAATCTAAAAAATTTCATACACAGTTTGAGTTGCCAGTGATATTCAACGGGATAATTTGAGAATTGATGATTTCCACAGAGTAAGTTATATGTTTGCTCCTATCTTATGCCAGTACATGAATTTAAAGGATGTTGATATATTATAATTGATTGGGCCCTCTATTCATAATGAAAAATATTCTATAATAAACTATAAAAAAATTAACTGATTAGGATATACAATGATTTGAAAACCCAAATAAATGCAAAAATATAATTTATTTGTGAAAATTAAAATTATATTGTGATTTTAGTGTTACCAAAACTTCTCACTATGTCAAGGTGTAATTTTTACGAAAATGATATAAAAAATAGTATCTGAAGATAATATGTGGACTTTTTTGGTAATATCTAAAAATACCCATGTATAAAGTGCAAAAATATGCAGAAAAAAATACAGGTATGTCACTCACTCTGAATCAATACCCATACAAGAAAACCTAAAATAGACATGTGAACTACCCTAGAACATAACTGATATCACCATTCATTTTTATATTTGAGATCTGTAGTCTGCTTCTCAAATAAAATAAACTAATGACCTCAAATTATGTTTGATACAATATTGTAGCAATCCTAAATTTGGCGGCTTCATAGCAAAATGTTCTTTTTGGTGAAAAATAACCCCACACAAATAGCACAAATGGAATAGTGGAAATTATAAAAAAAACTCTTTCCAATTAAGGCTTTTCAACAAAGGGCTTTAATAGACATTGGGTGAGTCTAATTGCTGCCATATGCTAGGATTTTTTACCACAGCTTCTCCACCGCCTATATCACCAGATATTTTTGCGCCTTCATACCTCCCTTCAAGTTTTCATATGCCCCATCTTGACGGCAACATGCTATATATTTTTATTTTTGGCTCCTCAAAAGATTGCCCTGTAATGTTTGTGAGAACAACGTGAGAGCCATGCATGTTTGGAAAACAAAAAAATCATATAGGCAGCATAAAGAATGAAATGGATACACGGTTCGCCTCGTAATATTTAAAGGATTGGCAGAATAGGAACTTATGTTCCGTAGAGAAAAAGGAACATTATGTTTGGGAAGAGGATTAAATTTCTCCTTGAATGTTTGGAGGTATGGAGGATATAGCAATGTTCAGTAAGTTTTGTGCTTAATGATGTAAGGGTGGGCTGACTTCGTCTCACAGAAACTGCTCATGATGATGTGGAACATCTGTCATGAAAGTATCAGTAAAACACAGATATCACTCACTTTTCCTTGATGTTCTGGAGGTGTTAGAGAATTAGTCAAGATAGTCAACCAAATCTGTTGTCAAATAATTCTTAGCACCAAAGAGAATGCCGAGTTTTTGTGAAGCTCATATTGTGATAGTTCCAAGCATTGACAATTGATCTATCAGCTTTTCTGAAGAACAAGCTTTGGTCTTGGTTACATTAAACTCCATATTTCAGAATTCTTTCCTATGTTCTCAGTTCCCACACGCCTGTTTCGTGCAGTTGAGTTTTCTTGGGTGTTAGATGTTTTTTTTTTGCAAATTTAAGTACTGAAACAGCCCTTTACGATTTTTATGAACACATAATAACAGTTCTTCATGATGGAAAAATACAGATCTGTGAATTATTTGATTATTCACATGCTTTTGATCTGTTGAGCCAGGAACTACTCTTGTGCAAAATTAATAGATATGGTATCAGATGTAGAGCCCTAGAACTAATGGGATCCAACTTGATTGATAGATCCCAATATGTAAGGATACATGAAGTGCAAAGTATACCAGAGATGATAAAAGGTGTACCAAAGGGAACAATACTAGGATACTTTCTTTTTCTCAATGACTGAATTCTAATGCTGCACAACATACATTATATATATATATATATATATATATATATATGAAAGAGAGTAATATCGAGGGGACTGTTAAAAACAAAGTGGAAGGAATTTAATGGACATAGCCCTCATGGAGAAGTGTTAACCGTAGACACATGTTTCGGGCTCTCGGCCCTCATCAGTACGGTGGAGAAGTGCAAGGATGAACAACACTTGGTAGAAAACGACAAATCAACGGAGTCAACAAACAGAAGCCAGCCGCTCATTTGTGATTTCGGTCAGCAGACCCTGAATTCCAGGGCAACAACCAACGTCACCACGGAGGCAGCTATAGCTACCTGCGTGACATCCGAGTCCAGGAATATAAATATGAAAGAGAGTAATATCGAGGGGACTGTTAAAACAAAGTGGAAGGAATTTAATGGACATAGCCCTCATGGAGAAGTGTTAACGTGAGACCGTGTTTGGGCTCTCAGCCCTCATGAGTACGGTGGAGAAGTGCAAGGTTGAACAACACTTGGTAGAAACGACAAATCACGGAGTCAACAAACAGAAGCCAGCCGCTCATTTGTGATTTCGGTCAGCAGACCCTGAATTCCAGGGCAACAACCAACGTCACCACGGAGGCAGCTATAGCTACCTGCGTGACATCCGAGATCCAGGAATATAAATATGAAAGAGAGTAATATCGAGGGGACTGTTAAAACAAAGTGGAAGGAATTTAATGGACATAGCCCTCATGGAAGTGTTAACCGTGACGCGTGTTTGGCTCTCGCCCTCATCAGTACGGTGGAGAAGTGCAAGGATGAACAACACTTGGTAAAACGACAAATCAACGAGTCAACAAACAGAAGCCAGCGCTCATTTGTGATTTCGGTCAGCAGACCCTGAATTCCAGGGCAACAACCAACGTCACCACGGAGGCAGCTATAGCTACCTGCGTGACTTCGAGATCAGGAATATAAATATGAAGAGAGTAATATCGAGGGGACTGTTAAAACAAAGTGGAAGGAATTTAATGGACATAGCCCTCATGGAGAAGTGTTACCGTGAGCGTTTTCGGTCTCGCCTCATCAGTACTGATGGAGAGTGCAGGATGAACAACACTTGTAAACGACTAAATCCGAGTCAACAAACAGAACCAGCGCTCATTTGTGATTTGTCAGCAGACCCTGAATTCCAGGGCAACAACTCAACGTCACCACGGAGGCAGCTATAGCTACCTGGTGACATCGAGTCCAGGAATATAAATAGAAGAGAGTAATATCGAGGACTGTCAAAACAAAGTAGTTGTTGCCCTGGAATTCAGGGTCTGCTGACCAAATCACAAATGAGCGGCTGTGCTTTTTTTGACTATCTGACTTTGTCGCTTCTCCAAGTGTTGTTTCATCACTTGCACTTCTGCCTTGTCGCATTCAAGTGCCGAGCTCCAAACCTGGTCTATCGGTTAACACTCTCCATGAGGGCTATGTCATTAAATTCCTTCCACTTTGTTTTAACAGTCCCCGATATTACTCTTTCATATTTATATTCCTGGACTCGATGTCACGCAGGTAGCTATAACTGCCTCCGTGACGTTGGTTGTTGCCCTGGAATTCAGGGTCTGCTGACCGAATCACAAATGAGCAGCTGGCTTCTGTTTGTTGACTCGTGATTTGTCGTTTCTACCAAGTGTTGTTCATCCTTGCACTTCCACTGACTTTGAGGGCGAGACCCAAACACGTCTACGTTAACACTCTCCATGAGGGCTATGTCCATTAAATTCCTTCCACTATATATATATATATATATATATATATATATATATATATATATAGATAGATATTTTATTGGTTCTTTAAGATCATACACTTATGATATAGAACAAGTCATAATAATCCTATAAAATAAAATAGTGTGACACAATAAATTACAAAAAAGATATCACATATATACCAATAAAATAAAACTATACATATTACAAATATTAAAATATAATACCGGTATATCCAGCACACAATCACATGGTATTCAACAAATATATTAAAAACAGATAAAAGCGTCATATGAAGTTTTTGTCCTCAAAATACTCTTTCAGTGAGTAGTATCCTTTTGTGTCAAAATTACCTTTATCTGTTTCTTAAATTCAGTCAGTGAATACTCTTTGAAGCAATTTGGTAAATGGTTGAATATACTATAGCCATATACTTTGGACAGTGGTCAGTGCTTTTTAGTTGATGTACAGGCCCTCTAATACATTAGAGTTTCTTGTTTCGTATTGTCCTGTACCCAAGGTTCTGAATGATGTTATCTCTTGTTTAGCATATAGTAGTACATGAAAGATATACAATGAGTACACTGTTAATATTTTCTGTTCTCTAAAAATGTTCCTGCAACTCATCCTTCTTCCGCCTTTAACAATATTTCTTATTGCTCTTTTTTGAAGCTTTAATATTCTATTGGTTTCATGAGATGCACCCCAAGTTATAATACCATATGATATTATTTCTTGAAAGCGAGCATAGTACAATGTAAGCAGGATAGATATATCAACTGTTTTACTTAGTTCGTATAGTAAGTAACATTGTGGACTTAGTTTTTTGCAGGTTCCATTAATGTGGTTTGACCATGAACAGTTCTCTGTTATTTGTATGCCAAGGAATGTTGTCGAACTAACTTGATGTATGGAGTTGTAATTACTTGGTTTTATTAGCATACTTCGATCGAAATGTTTCTTTGTGTGACTAAATCTAGTGAAGTAAGTTTTCTTTGTATTAAGCACCAATCTATTTGCCAAGAACCAATCATTTGCATTTTTTATCTCGGTATTTGCCACTGCAACTGATTTTGATAAGTCATTTTCAGAGTCATCCGCATACATTACACAATGCTGGCTTCTAAAAGCATTCACATAAATTATGTATAACAGAGGTCCTAGTACGGAACACCTACGGCGCTTTTTACTCTTTTTGACCTGGAGTCATCTACTTGAACATGCTGTACTCTATCCTTGAGATAACTGTTGAACCACTTATAAGATATTCCTCTAAAACCATAATTTTTTAACTTATCGAGCAATATACTGTGATTGACAAGGTCAAAAAGCTTTACTTAAATCCAGAAAGATTCCCAGTACTTTTTTGCCTTTATCAAGTTCTTCGTAAATTGTGTCCAGAAGTCTGATCATTGCACTGGTTGTAGATTTGCCTTTTTGAAAGTCATGCTGGTCAACGTTTAGTGTATAACACTTCTGCAAATATTGTAATGTTCATTCATGTTCATATTGTAAAAATGTATTCTTATATGCACATATTTATCTATTTTATCCCACAGGATTTTTAATTCTTACTCTAGTAAACATTGTTCTTACTATATTTATTGATTATTATGGCAATAATGTAATGTTTATCTATGTCATATTTATATTATCTTAAAGAGAGTAATATCGAGGGGACTGAAAACAAAATGGAAAGAATTTATTTATTTATTAACGGGTAGTCCCAATTACAATATATTGATGAACAAAAACAGTAATATAACCTAAAACTATCTTAAAACCTAGAATAAAATTGAATAAGACAAAATAATATAATCTGAAGAATACAAAATAACAACACTAATAATAACAAAATGAGAATTCAATTTTATGTGAGCAAACGATTCAATTCTGATTTAATAACTCCATTTGAATTGCAGAATAAGTCAACTTGTTGAAATTTGTTACCATTTCTAAGCAGTCGAGTTATCGGGGAGAAAAAATCCATAATTTGTAGAGTGGAAAGGTATTTTAAATGTCTCTTTGCCAACTCTAGTCTGCCTATTAGCATTCAACTCAATCAGTGATAAAATCTCCTGACAGTCAACTGCACCCTGCAGAATTTTATTTAAGAAACACATGTCAATCATGGTTCTACGATTTTCTAGAGTCAACAGATTCAATTGTTCCCGAATAAAGTTGTAAGAATAATCGCCCCTTTTCAGACCCAACTTGTATGCACAAACCCTAAGGAATGTATTTTGTACATCTTCAATGTGTTTTATATGAATGTCATAATATGGGCACCAGATTATTGAACCATACTCTAATAGCGACCTCAACAGTGAACAGTATAACAATTTTAGAGTTTCCAAACTGAAATCTTTACAAGTTCTAATGATGAAGCCCAACATCTTGAAGGATTTTGATATCATATACTCATTATGAGCTTTGAAGTTCAGTTCGGTGTCAAACATTATTCCTAAGTCTTTTATAACTGATGTCCTTTCAATAGATGTGTTATTGATCTTATAATCATGGTAAACTGGATTATTAATCCTGAAGAATGTTTGACAGTGACATTTGGAAATATTAAGGTCCATAGAATTAAGAACACACCAATCATAAAATGTGGATATATCTTCCTCTAAAAGTGTAATATCATTTGTAGAAGCGATGGATTTAAATATTTTCATATCATCGGCAAAGATGAGGAACTTACTATTTTTTATAACTGTACTGATATCATTGATGAATAAATCAAAAAGTAAAGGTCCACAGTGAGACCCCTGAGGAACACCTGAGGATCCAGTAATAGCGGATGAAGTACAGTTTCCAATTTTTACAATATGGCATCTACATGATAGAAAATTCTGAATCCATTGCAATATTGATCCATGAAAGCCTAGAGAGGACAGTTTGGCGATGAGTAATTGATGATCGACTCTGTCGAACGCTTTAGAAAAGTCAGTATAAATAGAGTCGACCTGTAATCTGTTTTCCATAGCACTCAAAATATAGTTTTCATATACAAGAAGGTTTGAGATAGTTGATCTGTTAGTGACAAAACCATGCTGTTGTGGATTTATGAGACTCTTGCACTCCCAAAACATTTGTTTTGTTACCAGATAATCCAATAGTTTGGGTATTTCGGATTGGGTACAAATCGCTCTATAATTTTCAATATTCTCTCTAGCCCCTGCTTTAGAATAGAATAGAATAGAATAGTACTTTATTGATCCATAAAAAACCAGGTACATGGTATTGGATAAGTCAAGAATTATGATAAATTTAATATGTAGATGTATAAAACAATAGGATACGATACAGTTAAATAAATAAATAAAATAATGCACAAGATACGAATGTCAACTCACTGCTACAAGAACACATGACCCTAAATATAATATGTATACCCATATAAAAAATTAAAAAAAAAAGATTCGAGAGGTGAGAAATTAGACTATGGCTACCAACTAATTCTAATTAATAGGTTCCAATATGTGGGAATCATCAAAGTACTCTTGTAATGTATAATAAGCTTTTGAATATAACAGATGTTTGAGGTTTGTTTTGAACCTATCGAAAGCAATGCAACTCCTGATGGAGACAGGGAGCTTGTTGTATATTTTGCTGCTAGCATAAGTTGGCGATTTTTCAAAAGTGGATGTTTTGTGGATCGTGGTCAATAAATTAGGCATTTCTTGTTTTGTATTGGTGATGAGTATTATTTTTCTAATTTATGTTCATTCTTTTTAATATATAAGCAACACTTGAGTATAAAATGCAGCAGACGGTCAGTATTTTCTTATTTATGAATGTCTCTCTGCATGAATGCGTGGTTTCAAATTAAACATCAATCTGATAATTGCTTCTGGGCTATGAATATCCTATTTATCTCCGTTGCATTTCCCATAGTATGATGTGGAATGATAAGGCTGAGTAGACAAGGGCATAGTATACTTGAATCAAGATGCTTTCATGGAGCTCATATTTTAATTGATTGATGGCAAAGTATGACTTAGAAAGTTTATTAGATGTTAGTTCGATGTGTTTAGACCATGAAAGTGATTCGATCAATTGTCACACCAAGAAACTTTGTGAAATGGTGGATCTGAATGAATTCATTACGCTAACTCCATATTTTTGTTAAAAAATATGATTTTGGTTTTATGGGGATTTAACATAAGTTTGTTTGAGTTGCAATATGTTGTCATTTCCTGAATTGCTTGTTCAATAGCCTCAGACATGTCTCCCATGGTAGGCTCGGCTATTCCTAAAGTTGTATCATCAGCAAAATTAATCAAATGGAAACGTTTACTGATGTTCATTGGAAGATCATTTTATAAATTGGTTTAAGAAAGCTCTGTTTCCAAAAATCAGGAACAATTCCAGAATTCAGGGATAGATTGAAGATGTGAGTAAGAGGAGTTGCCAATATATAAATACAATTCTTTAAAAATACAGAAGGGACACAGTCTGGACCATAAGAAAACCTGGATGGTAAGAAGTTGACTCTATCAATGACATCAGTGACATTAATATTACATTTACCAAAATTGATTGATACATCAAAATTATAGTCAGGAATCATCACATTGTCATGTGAAGTAAAGACCGATGAGAAATGGTTGGCAAAGAGACCTACAATACCATCTAGAGAGTTTTCATATTGGTTATTGAAGTGCATCGAGCTAGGTAGATCGTAATTATTACGTTTATCATTGATGAACCTCCAGAATGATTTAGGATTCAGATATATGTTGTTTTCAGTATTTCTTATGTAATGTTTGTAACAAGCATCGCGGAGTTGTTTACATTTGTGGCGAACCCCAGAGAAAACTATAATCATCATAGTTACCCGACTGCTTAAATTTTCTGTGGAGTTCAGTCTTCTCCCTCACAAGGTGTTTCAATTCTGGGCTGAACCAGATAGGAAAATGCGATTTTTTAAACAATTTAAGAGGAACAAGAGAGTTCATTGCTTCGTAGATCACACAGTAAAAAATGTTGTTGGCTTCATTCACATCCAACATTTTCAGTTGATTCCAGTTAAAATCAGCGAAAAAATTGTTGATTGCTAGGTAATCAGCATTTTTAAAATCATAATAATATTCACTATAGGAAAGGCTATTCTCCATTTGACCACTACAGCCAATAACAATAGGTTCGTGATGGATACTACTACGAAACAATGTATCTTCTGCCTTTGAAACACTCAGTTTGGGAATATTCGAAAAAACTAAATCTAGCAACCTGTTTTCTACTATTCAGGATAAAATTACACTGATACATGTGTAAATAACCAAAAGTATTGGCAAGTTGAGAAGCTTTTGGATTATTTGAATTACTGAGATTAACACCCAAGGTATCATTAATGCATACAGCATCAGCAACATTATAATTTAGTGGACATAGCCCTCAGAGAAAAGAGTTAACCGTAGACACGTGTTTCGGGCTCTCGGCCCTCATCAGTACGGTGGAGAAGTGCGAGGATGAACAACACTTGGTAGAAAATGACAAATCAACGGAGTCAACAAACAGAAAGCCAGCGCTCATTTTGTGGTTTCGGTCAGCAGACCCTGACTTCCAGGGCAACAACCAACGTCACCAGGAGGCAGCTATAGCTACCTGCGTGACATCCGGAATCCAGGAATATAAATATGAAGAGAGTAATATCGAGGGACTGTTAAAACAAAATGGAAAAATTTAGTGGACATAGCCCTCAGAGAAAAGAGTTAACCGTAGACACGTGTTTCGGGCTCTCGGCCTCATCAATCGCGGAAGTGCGAGGATGAACAACACTTGGTAGAAAACGGCAAATCAACGGGTCAACAAACAGAAGCCAGCCGCTCATTTGTTTGTTGACTCCGTTGATTACGTTTTCTACCAAATGTTCATCTCACTCTCACCGTACGACGAGCCCATGTAAACTGCTCTCTGAAACATGTCCACTAAATCTTCCATTGCTTCAACGTCCCCTCGATATACTCTCTTTCTATTTATATTCCGTACTCGATTCCGCGGAGGCAGCTCCTCGTGTGACGTATGTACCCTAGCGAGAATCGACGCACTAAAATGGCTACTGTTGACTCGACTCATTGTGTATTCTACAAGTGTTATCTCACTTCTCACCTGTGAGCGAAGCAAACACTGTCTAGACTCTTTCTCTGAAGACTATATCCCTTAAATCTTTATTTATATATATATATATATATATGTCAAGCGATCAGTTCCGGGACATTTTTCAACCTATATATACAGTGTTAAATCGGGTATACATTAGCTTCAGTTATCGAAAAATCTATACACTTTCGAAAAAAAATATTTTTTTTGGAAATGGCTATATACCGTTGAGTTCCGGGACATATGATTTTATTTTATCAGTCTGTGAGTACATTGTTTTTTCTTCATGAGAATATGGTATACATCCTCATATGGTTTATAAATAACAAATTCCTTCTCATAGAAATTAGCAGAATATGAAATATTTATATATCTTGAAGTTCCGGTACATACAAATATAAAATTTTATATATCACGAAGTTCCGGTACTAACACATTAATTTGAATCAAATTGGAATAATCATGTCAGAATATGATTGATTATTATCTGGTATCTGGTTTGTTGTTATAATTCATCAACCTCTATATAAAATGCTATTTTGGTGATGAGATAGTGATCAGCTATCGAATTAAATATATCTACTCTAGAAAAGTTTCTATAATAGTTATGTACCGTTATGTTACTTAATTCGTGAGTACCATGTATAAAATAATTTTTTCTTCTCTGAATTCAGTATAATCAGATTGTCAAATTAAAACATGTTTGGGAACCAGAGACCATCCAATTTCTAATTTCAACAATTAGTGAATTCAGAAACTCAAAAAAAATATAATTCTAAAATAAATTTGAAACCTTACATTTGGAAGGTTCAACCAAAATATCAAGGGTTATAGTTGAATATATGCATTTCAGTTTAATGTTATTCTTTATGAGATACAGGATGGACGTAATAGACTGAAAACTGAAAACGTAATAGGCAGAAAACTATTTCTTAATCTAGCTTCAGGAAGGTTCTCTCAAAACTATTATTCATTCCCACTTAGGACCACTTTTATAGGTTCCAGTTAATCTCTGGTTGAGTTAACTATTGGTTAGAATAGAAATGATGCTCGTTTTATGATCGGCCGAAGGCACAATCTAACCACTAGTTAACTCAACCAAGGTAACTGGAACCTAAAGTGAGCCTTAATCTATAAATATCAATATAATTTCTTTGATACCTATAGACGGAAGTACCCAATAATCATCATGACTGTCACTCTTGAGAGCATATATATTCAACAATTAACAATGGAAAACAGTAAAAACAGTGTTATTGATGATTACAAGAATCTTCGGAGGGAACTACGTTATTGGTGATGCATAATGACACGAAACGTCTGATAATGCAGTGGAGTTATTTATTTTGTTGAAATTTTGATTCAGAAACATTACTGCATTATGATCCAAAATATATGAAGAAAGGTTTTTGGGTAATTTATTGTAATGAAATATTCAGAAATCTGTTTTATATTTGTCAGGAATCGTTTATACCGTTAATACAGTTTATGCGTAATAGTCATGATAATGACTGATTATTCACGATGCGAGCTTACATGCTAAGTTTAAACTCAGTCCCTCTATGCAATTCGGTAATAATCAAGTATAAAATTGCAAACAGATTGGAAAATAATAGCGCCCGTTCTTGGGGTTTTTGAGTGACATGAACGGACAAGTTCGGAAATAACATAAATAACATTCTCTATTCGATATTCTGCCATAAAATATTTTGGCTAAAACAATTCCATTGAAATATTTTTGCTCAAGTAGAAATCCAATGAAATCAGTTGTTTTGCGGTCATCTGATTGAACACAACCAATCAGATTATACTGAGAAAAGATTCCATGGGCTGTTTTCACTCTATTACGTTGCTATGGATACATTTTGATTTATTTCTATTCTGACGTTTCAAATCTTTCATAATTTCAAAATGTCATGATTTGGTTGTAATACTAATTTGAAGATCAATGAAATTATTAAACGAAATAAATTAAAAAATACTGATTTCTATGATAAGCAAAAAATTGTATATCCGAATAACCCTCGAACATTGATAAATGCTCAAAAATTGTATATCAACTTTCTCAAGTTTGTAGCTTATAAGAAACAGACCTCCGCCTACGGCGTCGGTCTGTTTCCAAGTAACATGCTTTCGAAATCTGTTATAATTTTTTTTCGAACAATTAATAATGTCCTTGGGTTATTACTACTGAGAACAGATTATCGTCTCCAATTTCGAAAACTTGAAAAAACTATTCGAATGTAGTTTTCTCCAATGCTCAGTTGACATCATTATGCATTTGCAAAATGTTTTTCATATTCTGTAATACATGGATTTTCCCATATACAGGGTGTCCCAGATGCGGAAAAATACAGGAAATTTGAAAGAAATGTCAATATTCTGTGAGAGCGGATAAATTACAAAATGTAATACGTTGACACCGACACTATAATTTTCTAATGGCACCAAATGTGTTTCAATGCTTTGAATGGTTCTACGTCATATAAAGTCATTTGAAATACTGATGCAAAAAGGTCATTTAATTAGTCAAGGTGTCTATCGAGATTCGAAGTCTACATTAGGTTTCGTAATGATTACATGGGTTCTTTACTGAAGTGTTGCAGATAAAATGAGCTGAGGTGATTGGTCCTAGAAAGTATTTAAGTTTTTTCGTTATTTGAGGAAATCTGAAATAAAATGATGGAGGAACGTATACACTTCTTATAACACTCACATAAAAATCTCCTGGGAATGTATTTTTCACATTGACATTTTTTTTCTGCAATTGTCATTGTAGCAGTTGTTTGAAATCGGGATGTAGCAGGACAGTTTTCTCATTTTATAATTGGTAAAAAAAAATATTGATCAGAAATTATTATTCAGTCCAGGGATGAACCATTTCGACTATTGAATCCGTCCTAATCTCCAGAATTTTTCGATAAAAAGTTTCGACTTACGGTTTTCTCAAGCTAGCCAAATTAAAGATCGAAGATAATTCGTTAAACTGGCATGAACCATACAAACATATCCAAAGCTTGGAAAATACGAGTTGTTTGCCATCCTTCCATTTATATATTCTCAGTTTCATTGTGAGTCTTCCAACTTATTCTTCTGAATCATTGTCATTTTCAGCCATGTTCTATAATTCCCAACTAGTAACCAAGAAATACCCGAATAATTTTCAACTTATGCCCACTGATTCCCTATTTATACCACCAATTTCTAACCAATATTAACTAATTCCGGTAATACCCAACTATTACGTCCTGATGCCCAACTAATACGTCTAATACCCGACTAATACTCAAGTTATGCCACTAATACCTTTCAAATTATACATGGCTGAAATTGGGATTTTCAGCTATATTCTATAATTTCCAACTAGTGCCATATAATACCCGTAATTCCCGGCTAATTCCTAACTGATACCAGTAATTTCTAACTAATACCTACTAATACCCAAAACTTATGCCACTAAGACCCACGGCTTGTACTCCAAAATTTTCCAGCAGTTTCCCCTTCGAATGACGTGAACGCTTTTGTAATTGCACTGCAAAAATCTATTAACGTCCGAATATTTCAATGAAAGATCAAAAAAATACCAAAATAAAAAGACAAAAGAGAAGTATTTCCAAAACTTGCATTGACATACATGGCCCTTGAATGCCATCGAGTTAGATGATGTCATCCAAGCATTCTCAAAATTCTGCCCGTATCTAAAGATTTGGGTGGCACAGGCCAAACAATACCCCGTACATATAGTGAGATATCCCAAAAAGTCCAATAGCACAGTGCAATCAGTTTTTTGTTAACTCTTAAAATTGAGCATATACTAGCAAAAACAATATTTTTTTTCCGTATATCACCTGAAGCAGAATGTTTAGATCCAATTTCTCGATTTTATATCATTAGGCTCCGTAATACGTAATTTTGCCTTGAGTTTAACCAACTCAATCTCTTACTGTTTACGAGATCCCCATGCATACACTCGAATTTTAATCACCCTATATATCAAGGATAGCAGATTACTGGTTACGAGTTGAACAACAGGATCGATCGGATTTCGAAGGATTAAGAAGTTTTTCCTCATATAATGATGGAATTGTCCTTTTATTGAGAAAGACCAGTATCAAATTTCACTCTTCCCTGAAAACAACTCGGGGAAGACATAAACTTCAGTGCGTCCGTCCACTGAGAACTTGCAGTACTTCGTTCTCTCTCACGCAATATTAATTTGTATATCGGCCTATAGAAAACATCCGGTACTCTCTCGACCATATAGAATCACGTGTACTTTTGTATATGTATGTAAGGAGTTTTTTCAGTACTCCGCAAGATATATGCTATTTCGATGTTTCCGTTATCATTACATAGTCTTCCTGGTTCTCAGCACCATTACCAATTAGCAATTCAACACTATCCGTGGAATGAGCTTTTTTGAGATTTCATTCAACTCGCTTATCTAGTTGTCTGTCACCCTACAAATCTTGCGATACAAAATTCGACTAATTCTAATTGAGATAGAGCTATGAAATTTGGCGGTCTACACCATTCTGGTGACAATGTATGATAACATTTTATATATGGAAAACAGATGGCGGCTCCAAAATGCCAAAGTTTTGTTATTAATGATCCGATTTAAAATTGGTATATAGGGGAGATCATGTCAAAATTCATGAATTCAATATGGCTGATCCAAAATGGCGATTCTATTCAAAATATCTATTCATATAGATGAATAATATACTAAATCCAATATCCATTCAGAGTAAGAAGAAAAAAAAATACTTATTTTTGTAGTTTTTGAATTTTATGTTGATAAATTTCGGGAAATATATAAGTGAAGTACTGTCAGATTTCATCCTGAAATTCTACACATGTGTTTCTTTTCTTTCCTTTTTTACTAAAATTCGTATGTATTCACATTACTATTATACAGTGTGACCCATTTAAAATGGAAGCACATTACATAAAACATGTATTTTTCAACCGATTGGATGGATATTTTTTTCATTAAGTCGACATTCAGAAAGTCCACTAGAACACCAAATTTGATAAAAGGGTCTTAATTTGCGAGGCTTTGAAATTCAATTGAAATATTTTTTACAAAATTGGACTGGATTAAAAAAGTTTTGCAATATCAGTGAACGGAATTTCATCGAAATCTATTCATCAATAAACAAGTTATGAGGGAATGTTAATTAAAAAACATGTCATTTAATGGAAAATTAGTCCCAAGTTAGTCTAGTCTCACAAGTGTGTGACTTTAGAGCGTTTAGTGCTGCTTTCCAAAGATTACCTCATATAATGATGGAATTGCCCTTTGGTTGAGAAAGACTCAGATTCCACTCTTTCCTGAAAACAATTTCGAGCCGACATAAAATTTAGTACATCCGTACAATGAGAACTTCCAGTACTTTCTTCTCCCTTAGATTCCCGATATTAATTTGTATATCTGCCTACAGAAAACATCCGGTACTCTCTCGACCATATAGAATCACGTGCACTTTTGTATATGTAATGTCATGATCTGCTTATAGAGCTTGGAAAAGAAATATGATTCGAAAGAATATATTCATTTAGAACGTTCACCTGTAACCTATTGAAATTCAGTATTCAAATATAACTTCGTATTACGTAAAAATTATTCTATCCTAACGAATATTGAACTCGATGAAATCAGGGTTCACAAACATGGATGTACCATTAAAATAGTATCTAATTATGAGTTCATCAGAAAAATAGATTCTCTATTTATAAACGACCCTAGCTAAGAAGTCATACGGCTGCATAGACAATGTAATAATTATATTTAAAAATAACACGAAGCCAATTGGTCATCATACAGTTGGTTATAGTTTCTCTATATGTGGTAAAACGAGGATATATAAGGAGTTGGAACGGATTCCATTCGCTATTCCATTCGGGTATTCATTACAAGTCAGTATGTAATTTAAATTGCACCTTTTGATCAGATAATGTTTTAGTCAAATAGATAAAGACTTTTCTACTTCAAGTTAATCAGATGCAACCAAGTTTCGAAGCACCAGTCAATAGAACTCACACCGATGAGTTTCTAAAAGTATTTGCATACATTGATATGTAATTAGAAGAATTCATCCGACTTCATCATTGTTCCAGTAGTAAATCAAATTAATAAATTACTTATCGGGATTTCTCCAGATTAAATAACGGAATTGATTTTAGTGAAGTGAACATCGTGTCTATTACAGGGGGAGACTATATTTTTTTCTCTTTGATTTATTGGGTACCAGGCTTTATAAAATGCATTTTCCCATTCAAAACTTTAAATTCATTGAAGTGTAATTCAATTACTTTTGATACATATTTATTATTTCATCAGATTTTGATAGTGGCTGACAGAAATATGTATAAAATGATTAATACTATCCATTGATTTTATTGAAAATTTTGCTATTATGTTTTAGAAAGTCCTACAACATACCAAAGATGTTGTCCATTGAAGAAAACAATGTTAATTGTTTTAATCAGAGAATTGATTCAAGTATTTTAGATTGTGAACTTGATAAATACAATTTTACAATATACTGATAACGAGGAAATAAGTATTAGAATATATTACTATGATTGATTTATCTATCTTTGAATAAAAATATATTGTTCATGCCTCAAAATTATAAAACTGTGTAATTGATATGATTGATTATTGCTAGGATTTTATTGCTATTTTACATCATATTTCTGTGAATTTATATACAAATGGGTTTATACTGATTTGTTGATTAATGTTTTGTGTATTGTTTCGAATATTGATTTTAATTATATCTTTAAATATACAACCATATTATTATTTCATCTGTTTTGATAGCTTGAGGTATGACTGAGTACATAGATTAAACTAACCGATCATATATTTGAAGGAATTACTTGATTTGACCGCTCTCTAAGTACATTCTTTGAGTCAATGTTTAGTTGCACAAACTTCAGTAGAACCTCTAATGACTTTTGTAAGACACACTCTTGTACTGTCAATAGTGTGAAAAGATTTAGTATTGAGTGAGCATACAAATAATACCAGTATAGTTAGACATCAATTGATGGTATTTGTAAAATCCTTCTTGATTTTTCTAGAGGTATTTTCAATAAAGGTTACCGTGAGGTTCAACAAACACTGGGTTTTCAGGGTGTGGGCATTATAACACTCTGTATATACTCAGTTTCAACTTAACTGTCAGTGGTGGGGTCTTAGAGTCTCCCAATATCAGGTTATACCAAATGTGTCAAAGGGGTGTGGGTTTGATCTATGGAAAACAATGCAAAAATAAGCATTTATACAAAGTCAAAATCTCAGTGTTCAGAACTGGTGAAAATTTTCTGATTTTTTTGTTTTGAATTTGGAATTAACTGTTTTGGAAGTGATAAATATTGTCAAGAAAGCATTGGCAATTTATAAGAGAAAGAAAAGAATCTATACAGGGTTAATCGTAGAAAAGTATTTCTGATTTTACTATTATTATTGAAATTTGGTGCATATGAAAATAAATATGACACCTCCACTAGAAACTCCCTCAACGACTAGTCAGGTACCTCCTGTGTTACAAGAATTGAACCAAATATCGCTATTACTTTGGACAATGTACCATATATAATGTGGACAAACGAAAATTAAAGATTTTATTCGATCATAGATGATTGTGCTATTCTGGGAAATGGAATGATTTGCAAATAGTGTCAATAGTGCATTAAAATTACTGGTGCATAGCTTAAACAATAATAGACGCAGATAGAAATTACGAACTACCGGAAGTTGGGATGAGTTAAAAGAAAGGGTTACAAGAACAATTCGGTATAACAAAATTCCAGGACAAGATAAAAGAGAGTTATTAGAATGCACAGAGAAAAGATGAAACATGCGCCAGTATTTGTACGATTAAAAGTTTGTGCTGCCAAAATTTTAATATCACAGGAAATGACACTGTAGATAGAGTTATTTTACACAGACATGAGCAGGATATTATTACACAATTTGCATTAGGATTACTTGATCCGTTAGAAAAGAGTTTTATCTGCCAGTCCCTGATACTTAAAGAGGCTATTGAATCGCTTTGAGAAAGAGGAATAATTGAAAGTTTGACAAAACCGACAGATAGAAGTTTCAAGGAATTTTAATTCAAATTCGCAAAATACTAATGTAGTGGTTTGTCATTATTGCCAAAACCGGACATACTTAAAGAGATTGCAGAATGAAAATGGTAATTTGCAATCAAGAGATGCAATAATAGTACGGCATTGCAGGAAACCCGGACATAATATAAGAGATTGTAGAATGAAAAATGGGAATTTGCAAAATAGGAGCCTAATTACATGTCAGCATTGTCGAAATCTGGGCGATGATTAGAAATGCTGAATGAAGAATAAAACCTGTTTCCGTCATGAACAAGGGCACGTCATTTGATTGTCAAAATGGTACGTGAGACAACGTATTGAAAATAGAGGATTTAACGATATCCGGTTCTCGATCCGCCTTTATCGACCCAGAACCGCAAACAATCGTCAATAAATCAAAACAAGACATATGAGCCAAATCAAACGATATCTAATACTTCAGGAGAAGCTCAACAAAAATGTTATTAGTTAGAGATTGCGGAATTTTATGAACTATTCTAATTGATACCGTGCTGAAGTATCGCTGGGTTCATTTAAGCATTACACGCGTATGAAAATTAATTATGAAGTTAAATATTCATTGAAGGACGCCCAGAAATGCATACCATATATAGGGATCAGTAATTTTACCCATTCAATTGAATGAAAGAACGCAAATTGAACATGAATTTATTATTATTGATGCCAATCATTTGAGTACCCAAGTGATTTTGGACTGGATTTTTACAAGAACATCAGGTTAAATTAGATTGAAGCAACTAAAATGTTTTGAGAAATGAAATTATTGACCTTCATACGGAACCGAAAAAATATATATCAGACAGAAAAATGATAAAGAAAAACTTACGGGAAAAGAAAATTGAAGATATGGAAAGGAAAATTGAAAGTGAATAAGAGTTTGTTAGAATTAACACACTACAGTCAAGGGATGGATGGAAGGAAATCGAAGACAAGCTAGGTTCACCATGGAAATGCCCAGAACAAATAGCAATAATGAAATGGATTTTCATGCTATGAGACGCAGGCCGGCCGCTCGAAAGAAAATTATGTGGAAAATTCAGGAAGTAGGGATCAAAAGGAAGGCTATGTTTAGAAGAAGAAAAGCACAGTTGAGAAAGAGAGAAAATTGCGAAACGAAGGAAAAATAATCGTAAGAAATTGTCCAGAAAGAAGAAAATAATGGGAAATGGAAACAGGTGTTACTGGTCAGAATGTGTACCAGAGAGAAGGAAAATTTTCAAAGCTTGAAAATAGGCAGAAAATTAATTCAGAAGAGAATGGGCTAGGTAACGCTGGAACCGGAGGCCCTGTATATTAGGAAGGATTAAATTGCAAGATAGTGCTATGGTTTTGAAGGACATTCAAGGTGAAGGAGCCAGTTCATACAAGTATGACATACCTTCCACCAGTACAATGGAAAAATCCAATGAACTCGGAAAGAAAGTCTCAAAAGGAAGCACTGAAGTCTGCAAAAGGAATCTGAAGAGTGATTATTTTCATGTAATGAAAATCTACCTCTAAAAATATGGTAGCAATGCACGGAAAAGCGAGAAACCTTTGAGAAAATAAATTGTTAGAAAATACAAATTTGAGAGAAATTGAAAAGTACTATACAGGGTGAAAGGAACCTGTCAGAGCAGGAAAGTATAAAATAAAGGGATATAAAGGGAAAAATTTCCCCTAAAACACCTACTGAGTGTCCCAGAAATTAGGGAGCTAAAAGGAATAAAATAAAGAAAAGGAAGTCGAAGAAGAAATTTTCAAAACACCTACAGAGGTAACGAAAAAAAAGGGAGAAGTTGCTAGAATAATGAGGATGAGGATGAAATTTTCGAAACACCTACAGAGTGTTCGAAAATATGGGAAAAGTCAGGAAATAATGAGAAAACTCATGATACTTATACAGAGGGTAATGGAAATTATGGAAGATAACGAGTCATGTAGTTCAAGAAAAATTATTAAAGTAGATGAGAGGAAATTTTCTGAAGGATAGTTTAATAGAAAGAGAAAATTCGCCTAAGGGAGAAACTTTTTCGCCAAGATGTTGAGTCGACAAATATCTCTGGAAAGACGGAAAACGAAAAAAGTACCATTCCTACTAAAAATAATTACGAGACAGGGATTTATTTGTCTAAGGACATGATCTTGCCTCCTAGGACTATGACTGTTGTTATGGCTAAGGCTCAAAATATTTTGCCGTCCGATAATGTGGTTATTGAAGATAATGAAGCAATAGTGGATTAGTAGTAGCTAGATCGATAGGTAAAAATAGGAAAGATATTCCTATACGAATAATAAATGTTTTAGAGAGAACTTTATTGATACCCAGAAAATATGTGATTGCCAACGGATTTGCAGCAGACACAGATGAGGAAAAGAAAGTGATTGATAAAGGAAAAAAGATTAGACGAATAGAAATTCAGGATGAAAACATAATTTTGCAACAATTGCATTTGGATGATCCAAAGGACATTGGTCAAATTAAATTATGGAACTTATAAAAAAATATATAGATATATTCAAAGCACCTAGTCAGAAATTGAGTAGTACCCATTTAGTGAAACATAGAATAATCACGGAAGATGTTCTTCCCATTACCAAGAGGCCTTATAGAATTCCATTTCAGAGACAGAAAGCAATGGATAAAGAAATCAAGGAATTATTAGAAAATGATATAATAGTAGAATCTGCCAGTCCATGGAGTTTCCCAGCAATCTTAATTGAAAAAAAATTGCATCCAGGCGAAGAGCCACAATTTAGGTTATGTATCGACTATAGAGAATTGAATGCTATTACAAAAACGGATTTTTATCCTTTACCTCATTTGCAAGACACTTTGGAGAGATTAAATGGTACAGAATTATACAGTGTGATGGATTTAGCAAGTGGATATTTCCAAATCGAGTTAGATGAACGTGACCGAGAAAAAAGTGCTTTTTCTACTCCAAATGGACATTACGAATTTAAAAAAATGCCCCAGGGTTTGAAGAACTCCCCAGCCAGCTTTCAGAGGTTTATGACCCTTACTTTCGCTGATATTACTGGAAAAGAATGCCTAATATACCTAGATGACATCATAGTATTCAGTGGTCCCAATGTTGATGAGCACCTAGATAGATTGCGTCATGTATTCGACAAAATGAGAGACAGCAATTTAAAATTCAAGCCAACTAAATGTCATTTCATGAAACCCGAAGCCAAGTAATTTAGGGCACATTGTTTCTGGAAAAGGATGTCAAACAGATCCTGAAAAAACTCAAGTAGTTAAGAATTACCCCCAACCTAAATGTGTAGAGAGAAATAAGAGCTTTTCTTGGATTATGTGGTTTTTACAGAAAGTTTGTCCAGAATTTTTCAAAACTTCCACAACCACTCATCAAATTAACTAAGAAAGATGTGAAATTTCATTGGAGCTGATCACAGCAAGCATTTGACACCTTAAAAGAAGCTTAATAACACCGCCTATTTTGAAATATCCTGATTTTTCAAGACCTTTATAGTTACCACTGGATCCTATATGCTATTCTAGTAGAACACTGAATGCAGCTGAAACTCGATATTCTACTATTTAAACCTTTTTTATAGTTAACTGATGCGAGTGCATCCGCCATTTCAGGAATTTTAAGTCAAGATTACTCAGGATTTGAACACCTATATGCTATTCTAGTAGAACACTGAATGCAGCTGAAACTCGTTATTCTACTATTGAGAGAGAATGCCTAGCAGTAATTTGGGCAGTAAAGAAATATAGATGTTATTTAATTGGCACTCATTTTACTATTATTACTGATCATCGTCCATTAATATACTTATTATCGATTAAGGATCCTAGTAGTCGATTAGCTAAGTGGGGAATGACCTTGTTGGAATATTCGTTTACTATCAAATATCGTAGGGGAAAAGAAACAGCAACTCTGACGCGCTTACTCGTTTACGAGTGTCTGAAGATGAACCAGTAAGTGATAAAAAAAACTCATTAGACAAATATGTGCTATAAATAAAGAGGTGGAAATTATAGAACCTGTAATAGATACAGTATGGAGTTTAGAAGACATTCAGCAGTTACAGAAAAATGACCATAAAATCTCTGAAATAATTGATTCATTATCCGAAGATGATTCAAATTTTTATATAAACAATCAGACGTTATATGTCAAGAGAAAGGCTGACGAACGAAAGGATAAAATATACGCCCCTCAAGTTATGAGAAAACAAATATTGAAATTATACCATGATAATATATTTTTTTGTCATGGAGGTCAACAAAAAACATTATGGGCCATACAAAAAGAATTTTTCTGGCCGAATATGCGAAAAGACGTAGAAAATTATATAAATAATTGCCATTCATGTAATATACACAAATCTTCTAGAAGTAAGCCGACAGAATTACAGAGGATGCCAATACCAGAGACAGTATTTGAATTTGTAGCCATAGATATAGTAGGGCCTTTGAATCCTACATATAAGGGAAACAAATATATTCTCACTATAATTGATCACCTAACTAGATATGCAGAAGCCATTCCAATTCCAAATATAACTGTAGAAACTGTGGCCAAGAGCTTTGTAGAAAATATTATTGTGAGATATGGAGCCCCGAGATATTTACTGAGTGATCGTGGTTCCCAATTTTTATCGGCGTTATTTTTGGAAATTTGCACCATCTTGAAAATTAAAAAGCTAAACACCACAGCTTATCATCCAGCTACGAATGGAGTATTAGAACGTTTTCATGGACATTTGAAAACCACTCTATCACACTTAGTGACAGAACATAAGTCTGAATGGGATGACCAACTACCTTTCGCGCTTTTAGCAATTAGAAATCAAATACATACTTCGACCAGAGAAAGTCCATTTTTTTTAATGTATGGCAGGGATATGATATTGCCCCATCAAATTACATTGCAGCCACCCCGTATAAGATATGATACTCATGAAGATTATGCTTCTGAAATGCTGCAAAGAATGCAACTGGCACATTCAAACGCTAGAAAATTGTTAGAAATTTCGGCAGCCACTTTAAACAAGAAAGAAAACAAGAAAAACAAATTAAGAGAATTCGCAATAGGATCTCTAGTATATCTAAAAACTTCACCGAAAGTTTCAGCCCGAAAAGCACTTTCCAAGTCTCTTTTACCAAAATACGATGGACCCTACAGGGTGTTGAAAAAATTATCCCCTGTAAATTTTGAAATACAATTAGTGGGAAAAATCAAGAAACAGATAGTTCACGCAAATAGACTGAAACCATATAAAGGTGAAGATTTATATAAGAAGAAAGAAAAAGTTGAAGATGATACCAAAAAGTCTGAAAAAACAGCTGAAGAGGAACAAAACGATGACGAAACGTCGGAACTTGCTTATGTATTAACTCCTGAAGAGTTTGAAAAGCAGTCAAAATTCCATAAGGCCGAAGCTCAAGGTAATATTAAAGAAAAAATTATACATTCTTATAAAAATTAAATAAATAGTAGTGAGGAGGATGATAGAAATTCACTTGTGACACATAGATATCCTACTAGATCGAGAGGTCCAATAGAATACTTTTCTTTAGATATGTAAGTATAATAAAAAAAAAATAGAGGAAATTGAAAAAAAGATCAGAAACTAAAGATATATGGTTGTTTGGAAAAAGGTAACTAAGGAATTAAAATTTTAGCAATAAAGTATCTGAATATAGCAAATTAGATGTAACGTAAGTAAACTCAAAAAGGTAATCGAATTTGAGGTTAATAGTAGCATAAGAATGAAAAAAAAAATAAATGAATATTTTCATAAAGAATTAAGGTAGATAAATAATTATAAATGAGTAAAGAATGAATGAAAATTTATTTAGGCCTGTTACGCAGTATTGACAAGAGTTGAAATAACTGCAACTACAAATTGCAGAAATCGCCCTGTATTTAGCAAACCGAAATTTCTTGAAAACGGTTTCATTAACCTTCGTAAATTGTACGGAAAAAGATAATGAATTCGTTTGGAATTATAGTGTTTAAATAGTTTTGTCAACTAAACACTTGTGAACGCTAGCAGTGGAACAGATGTGGTTCATTTTAAGATTCGAGGGTAAAATGCCTTTAGACTTTATGAGTAATGAGGGTCGAGTTTGAGAAATCTATTAACCAGTGGCTTCCTGATATGTAGTCAGATAGCTGAACATTTTGGAATTGGAGCATAATTGCAGAAACCCGATGAAAATTGTTTTACATTATTAAAATGTAATACGCCAAAAGGCATTGTTCATAGAAAAATCATTAACATATAAAAAGAATGATTTAGAAGCTGATGCCTTCACAGAAGATGTTATGGAAGGAAAAATTTGATGAGATAATTGATCATAGCTCTCATATAAACTATGACTCAGAAAAAGTTAACAAGGAAAACTTAGTTGTATGGAAGAGAAAGACTTATGAAACTCTACATTAAAATATATATCAAATGTAAAATAAAATGAAAGATGCGAGAACTTTGTGAAATAATAAGTGAACGCTGTAATAATCCAATAAAAAAAAAGATCAGAGACTTTAGCATTACCGGAAAAAATTAGTGAATCGAACAATATGCGCGAAATTGACTCAGTTAAAATTAATTGATAAACATATGTGTATAAATTAAATTACCTGTTTCAAGTAAATAGTCATGGACATGTTGCTTGAAGTATTCCAGTGCATTAAGGATTTTTGGTACCAGGAAGCAGTTATTGTTGAAGTCTGTCAACAATTTGATGACTGATGTGAATTTGGGGAAGTTTGGTATCCACCAAACTGATGACAGCTCATTTAGCCTACAGCATTTAGTATTTTAACAAATACCAGGCTGAATATATCAAGTTATTAGCCACCAGAGGGACAGAAGACTGCGATTGTATCCTTTACATGGTGGAAGGAAACAAAGCACTGTTTCTAACACTAAACGATACACAATATTCACAAAACTAGCATCTGAATTTCCGACTGCGATATATGTAGCTTAAGTTGAAGGGGTCAATCGACTACCTAACAGATGGGCAGCCACTACGAACTACCCGCTATTTCTCCATCAAAACATTCCAGATTTCCATGATCGACACAAAAATCAAATCTTTTCATGGGTTCTAGTTAAAGGTTTCCAGATGTTGAGAACTGTGAAGATTTCGAGTATCAGGCAAATCCATAGGCGGCGACAATCAGCAGAGAGGGTTTATATTGCATTGAGTATTGACTGTATTGATTGTAGTTGATGATTATTATTGATGTTTTTATACACAAAAATGATTGTAATTGCATGTTAGGTTAAGAAAAGCTAGAGATTTTAGTATACTTTTGACCCATGGAAATTGATTGTCATTTTATTATTCATATGGATGATATTTTCATAAAATTATTGTAAGTGTGCATGATAGTTAAGAAAATTCAGATGTTTTTAAAAATTAATAGAAACTGATGTTACATTCTGGAAGTTAATTATGTATTATCGCAATTTAAATTTATGCAAAACCTTAGGCTAGATGTGACTATCAGAGTTAAGTAGAAAAAGAAAATATTCAATCCATAGATTGAATATCTATAATAATTGTGTTATACTAAATGATTAAGTGTTGAAATTAATCATTTAGCTTGAGAATGGGGAGGAATGTCATGATCTGCTTATAGAGCTTGGAAAAGAAATATGATTCGAAAGAATATATTCATTTAGAACGTTCACCTGTAACCTATTGAAATTCAGTATTCAAATATAACTTCGTTTACGTAAAAATTATTCTATCCTAACGAATATTGAACTCGATGAAACAGACATTTTAAAAATAATTTCATGTAACTATGCGTGAGACTAATTTATTTATAAACCACATGTGGAAGGCCCTGAAGTTGAAATCAGGGTTCACAAACATGGATGTACCTTTAAAAAATAGTATCTAATTAGGGAGTTCATCAGAAAAATAGATTCTCTATTTATAAACGACCCTAGCTAAGAAGTCATAATGGCTGCATAGACAATGTAATAATTATATTTAAAAAATAACACGAAGCCAATTGGTCATCATACAGTTGGTTATAGTTTCTCTATATGTGGTAAAACGAGGATATATAAGGAGTTGGAACGGATTCCATTCGCTATTCCATTCGGGTATTCATTACAAGTCAGTATGTAATTTAAATTGCACCTTTTGATCAGATAATGTTTTAGTCAAATAGATAAAGACTTTTCTACTTCAAGTTAATCAGATGCAACCAAGTTTCGAAGCACCAGTCAATAGAACTCACACCGATGAGTTTCTAAAAGTATTTGCTTTACTGATATGTAATTAGAAGAATTCATCCGACTTCATCATTGTTCCAGTAGTAAATCAAATTAATAAATTACTTATCGGGATTTCTCCAGATTAAATAACGGAATTGATTTTAGTGAAGTGAACATCGTGTCTATTACAGGTGAGACTATATATTTTTCTCTTTGATTTATTGGGTACCAGGCTTTATAAAATGTACATTTTTCCTCATTCATACTTTAAATTCATTGAAGGGAATTCAATTACTTTGATACATATTTATTATTTCATCAGATTTTGATAGTGGCTTGTTTCAGAAATATGTATAAAATGATTAATACTATCCATTGATTTTTTTTGAAAATTTTGCTATTATGTTTTGAAAGTCCTACAACATACTCAAAGATGTTGTCCATTGAAGAAAACAATTACAATGTTAATTGTTTTAATCCAGAGAATTGATTTAAGTATTTTAGATTTGTGAACTTGGGTAAATACAATTTTACAATATATGATAACGCAGGAAATAAGTATTAGAATATATTACTATGATTGATTTATCTATCTTTGAATAAAAATATATTGTTCATGCCTCAAAATTATAAAACTGTGTAATTGATATGATTTGATTATTGCTATGATTTTATTGCTATTTTTACATTCATATTTTCTGGTGAATTTATATACAATGGGTTTATACGATTTGTTGATTAATGTTTTGTGTATTGTTTCGAATATTGATTTTAATTATATCTTTTAAATATACAACCATATTATTATTTCATCTGTTTTGATAGCTTGAGGTATGACTGAGTACATAGATTAAACGAACCTCGATCATATATTTGAAGGAATTACTTGGGTTTGACCGCCTCAAGTACATTCTTTGTGTCAATGTTTAGTTGCACAAACTTCAGTATAGAACCTCTAATGACTTTTGTAAGACACACCTTGTACTGTCAATAGTGTGAAAAGATTTAGTATTGAGTAGAGTGCATACAAATAATACCAGTATAGTTAGACATCAATTGATGGTATTTGAAAATCCTTTATTGGATTTTCTAGAGTGTTTCTTCAATAAAGGTTACTGTGAGGTTCAACAAACACTTGGGTTTTCGGAGTGGTGTGGGTATTCATAACACTCTGTATATACTCAGGTTTTAACAATAACTGGTCAGTGGTGGGGTCTTTAGAGTCTCCCCATATATCAGGTTATAACAGTATGCAATGAGATTTTCCAGTACTCCCCCAAGATATATGATATTTCGATGTTTCCGTTATTATTGTCATAATCTTCTTGGTTTATCAGCACCATTTCCAATTTGCAATGCTTAAGTAGTCAAACCGTGGAATGGGCTTTTTCAGGAGATTTCATTCAACTCATTCGTTCTCTAGCTGCCTGTCTCTGCTGCAAATCTTCCAATAAAAAATTCAACTATTTCTAATTGAGATACAGCTTGAAATTTGACAGAGTGCATCATTCCGAAGACAATGCGTTTGACATTTTCATATGAGAAAGAATAAGATGGCGGCTCCAAACTGGCAGACAAGTTTTTGATTAATAGTCCGATTCCATTTATATAGGGAATTTTGGAGTCGAGATCCTGAGTTTTTTGATCAAAATTCACGAATTCAATATGGCTGATCAAAATGGTGTTTATATTATAGGTTCTTGGGTCGAAAAATTATAATTTTCGTCAACATTCAAGAATCCGATATGGATGCAAAGTGGCAAACGCATTTTCCGATTTATAGTGTGATTCTATTCAAAACTGATATTTGGGGGTTTTGAAGTCGGAGGTTATAATTTTTTCGTCAAAATTAAATAACCTAAATAGCGATTACAATATTTTGGTTTTATGATCTGATTCTTGAATATATGTATCTAGGTGTTTTTTGGGGTAGATTTTTTTATTGGAAAATTCAATGTGGCGGACAATTATTGAATATCCGATTCTGTTCAATATTGTTATCAAGGGCTCTTTGGGGGTCGGAAATAACAAATTTCTGGTACAAATTCAAGAATTCATAAGGAGCAATGTGATTTATGGTCTGAATACTTGAAAATTTGTTTTATTTAAGATTTCGGGTTATTTATGCAACCAAATTTTGGATTAAGACGTGTTTCGACACGAGAGAAAAATTCAGTAGGAATCAGTTTAGCTGTGGAGTACTTCAATTTTATTCAAGACACCCTATCAACCCACCTCGAGTTAATTGATGTACTAAATCTGACATGATCGTGGAAAGCAATTAATTTTAACTTGCATTTTCTAGTAGGGCTAACATATTCACCTTATGTGTATACAGATCACCCATGCAAATGGTATCATATTTCTAGAAAAATTAAAGCTGCTCCTGAGTAAATTACTACCTGACGCAATCATCCTTCGAGTGACTTCAATATTAACTTAAATGATGAATATTCACTTTTATCACAACATTGGAAAACTAACTCTCATCTTTCAACTTGTACATGCACACTCCGGCCCGACCAGGAATACACAAGGCTCTGAAAGTGAAATTGACTACGTTATACCAGTAAATATTTCAGATCATGAGGCTGTCTGCACTGATGTTGTGATCCCTTCTTCACAAGGGCTGACACCTCAGATCCATCAAACTTTCGACCCATCTCGCTCATTCCAACCCTTGATAAAATCATAGAAGTTGGTCAAAATTCGGTTGATGAATTATATATCAGACCACAAAATCTCAAATCCCAACAATTTGGCTTTCAGTCAAAGAGTACAGGTGAGCCATTTTCCAAATTCGTTTTTTACTAAAATGTCCAAAAATTTGGGAGAAAATGAAAATAATAGAAAAATTCCAAGTATCCCAGATAAGTGACGTGATATCTCGGAAAACCAACAATCTAGCATTTTCTAGCTGCTTCCATTAGCTTATTCCTATCAAATTATCCCTTATTTCATATGATTGAAATAATTCCAGGTTCAAGTGAGAAAAGTTGTGATTTAAGATTTCAGGAGTATTTATGCACTTTCTGGCAGGAGTGAATCATTTTTGTTTTGTCAGATCGGAATCAAATATCGGATTGAAGGATATTTCTAGACGACTGATACGATGGTTCCATTAATTTTTCGCTGAGACATCTAAAAATTGAAAAAAGTAAGAATAATAGAAACATCCCATGTAACCCAGATAAATGACGTGATACTTCGAAACTCGATCATCTACGCGTGTTCCATATGATTGGAAATAATTCCCGGTCAATTGAGAAAAGTTTTGATTTGAGATTCCAGTATTATTTATGCACTTCCTGGCGAAGAGAATAATTTTGGTTTTTCGGATCGGACCCAAATTCTGGATGGAGGGGTGTTCGACTCGAGAGAACTGATGATGCCATTAGTTTTTCACCAAAATGTTTAAAACTTGGAAAAGCGAAAATAATATCAAATTCAAAGTGATCGAGATAAATAACGTGATATCTCAGAGAACCAACAATCTAGAGTTTTCTAGTTGCTCCCATTGGATTATACGTGTCAAATTAACCATTATTTCATGTGATTAAAATAATTGCAGGACCGATTGGAAAAAAGTTGTGATTTGAGATTTCTGAAAATGCGGGAGTACCGGAAAAACTCATTACATACATATACATGTGATTTGAGATTTCTGAAAACGCGGGAGTACCGGAAAAACTCATTACATACATATACAAAAAAACTACACGTTATTCTATATGGCCGAGAGAGTACCGGATGTTTTCTGTAGCAGATAGCAAATATTGTCACGTGAATTCTTGATATACAGGGTGATTCAAATTCGAGTATATGCTAGGTTTCGTGAACGTAAGAGTGATTCAACTACAGCAAGTTGCATATTATGGAGTAATAATATAATAATAATTATTAATAAACTTTATTCACTTATTAGTTGGAACAACAAATATACAGAATAGTTCATATAAGTGAGTAAGTATGTGGTACTTGACGAGTTGTAACAACAGTTGTTCCAAAAGTAAAATGGAAATAGTTCACATCTAAACGTTGATCAATACACATATAAATATAAGAATATAATTTTAATAGATAAATAAATCTAGAAGAATGAAAATATATAAAAGTTATGAACGTTCGCATAATAAATAAAATTGAGTATGGAAATAAAAATAAAGCTTATACTGTGTGACTTTTTTAAAATGGAAGCACCCTAAAATAAACTAATACTGTGACCCCATTTAAAATGGAAGCTACCCTTTTTCAGAAAAGTCTGGCTGTACCATTAGATTCACGATGTTTTGAATTATGTAAAAATTATGTTCATTATTAAAAGTTATTGGGGAATAAAATTATTAATTATTCCACCAATTCAATTTTGGAACTTTCATAAAAATTCTGAGTACACCACTGAATTCTGGAAGTTATTTGATCTATATTTTGGTGAATATTATTCCTAATCAGTGGTGTAGTCAGAATTTTGTTAATTTTCCATTAAATGACATGTTTTTTAATTAACATTCCCTCATAACTTGTTTATTGATGAATAGATTTCGATGAAATTCCGTTCACTGATATTGCAAACTTTTTAATCAGTCCAATTTTGTAAAAATATTTCAATGAATTTCAAAGCCTCAAATTAAGACCCTTTTATCAAATTTGGTGTTCTAGTGGACTTTCTGAATGTCGACTTAATGAAAAAATATCCATCAATCGGTTGAAAATACATGTTTTATGTAATGTGCTTCCATTTTAAATGGGTCACACTGTATAATAGTAATGTGAATACATACGAATTTTGTAAAGGAAAGAAAAAACATGTGTAGAATTTCAGGATGAAATCTGACAGTACTTCACTTATATATTTCCCGAAATTTATCAACATAAAATTCAAAAACTACAAAAATAAGTATTTTTTTTTCTTCTTACTCTGAATGGATATTGGATTTAGTATATTATTCAATATCCATTCAGAGTAAGAAGAAAAAAAAATACTTATTTTTGTAGTTTTTGAATTTTATGTTGATAAATTTCGGGAAATATATAAGTGAAGTACTGTCAGATTTCATCCTGAAATTCTACACATGTGTTTCTTTCTTTCCTTTTACAAAAAATTCGTATGTATTCACATTACTATTATACAGTGTGACCCATTTAAAATGGAAGCACATTACATAAAACATGTATTTTCAACCGATTGGATGGATATTTTTCATTAAGTCGACATTCAGAAAGCCCACTAGAACACCAAATTTGATAAAGGGTCTTAATTTTCGAGGCTTTGAAATTCAATTGAAATATTTTTTACAAAATTGGACTGGATTAAAAAGTTTTGCAATATCAGTGAACGGAATTTCATCGAAATCTATTCATCAATAAACAAGTTATGAGGGAATGTTAATTAAAAAACATGTCATTTAATGGAAAATTAACAAAATTCTGACTACACCACTGGATTAGGAATAATATTCACCAAAATATAGATCAAATAACTTCCAGAATTCAGTGGTGTACTCAGAATTTTTATGAAAGTTCCAAAATTGAATTGGTGGAATAATTAATAATTTTATTCCCCAATAACTTTTAATAATGAACATAATTTTTACATAATTCAAAACATCGTGAATCTAATGGTACAGTCAGACTTTTCTGAAAAGGTGCTTCCATTTAAATGGGTCACACAGTATTAGTTTATTTTAGGGTGCTTCCATTTTAAATAAAGTCACACAGTATAAGTTTATTTTATTTATCTATTAAAATTATATTCTTATATTTATATGTGTATTGATCAACGTTTAAGATGTGAACTATTTCCATTTTTACTTTTTGGAACAAGTTGTTACAACTCGTCAAGTACCACATTACTCACTCACTTATATGAACTATTCTGTATATTTGTTGTTTCAACTAATAAGTGAATAAAGTTTATTAATAATTATTATTATATTATTAGGCTCCATAATATGCAACTTTGCTGTAGTTGAATCGGCTCTCTTACCGTTCACGAAATCCCTATGCATATACTCGAATTTGAATCACCCTGTATATCAAGAATTCACGTGACAATATTTGTATATCTGCCTACAGAAAACATCCGGTACTCTCTCGGCCATATAGAATAACGTGTAGTTTTTTTGTATATGTATGTAATGAGTTTTTCCGGTACTCCCGCGTTTTCAGAAATCTCAAATCACATGTATATGTATGTAATGAGTTTTTCCGGTACTCCCGCATTTTCAGAAATCTCAAATCACAACTTTTTTCCAATCGGTCCTGCAATTATTTTAATCACATGAAATAATGGTTAATTTGACACGTATAATCCAATGGGAGCAACTAGAAAACTCTAGATTGTTGGTTCTCTGAGATATCACGTTATTTATCTCGATCACTTTGAATTTTGATATTATTTTCGCTTTTTCCAAGTTTTAAACATTTTGGTGAAAAACTAATGGCATCATCGTTCTTCTCGAGTCGGAACACCCCTCCATCCAGAATTTGGGTCCGATCCGAAAAAAACAAAATTATTCTCTTCGCCAGGAAGTGCATAAATAATACTGGAATCTCAAATCAAAACTTTTCTCAATTGGACCTGGAATTATTTCAATCATATGGAACACGGTAGATGATCGAGTTTCCGAAGTATCACGTCATTTATCTGGGTTACATGGGATGTTTCTATTATTCTTACTTTTTTCAATTTTTAGATGTCTCAGCGAAAAATTAATGGAACCATCGTATCAGTCGTCTAGAAATATCCTTCAATCCGATATTTGATTCCGATCTGACAAAACAAAAATGATTCACTCCTGCCAGAAAGTGCATAAATACTCCTGAAATCTTAAATCACAACTTTTCTCACTTGAACCTGGAATTATTTCAATCATATGAAATAAGGGATAATTTGATAGGAATAAGCTAATGGAAGCAGCTAGAAAATGCTAGATTGTTGGTTTTCCGAGATATCACGTCACTTATCTGGGATACTTGGAATTTTTCTATTATTTTCATTTTCTCCAATTTCTGGACATTTTAGTAAAAAACGAATTTGGAAAATGGCTCACCTGTACTCTTTTTGGACTGAAAGCCAAATTGTTGGGATTTGAGATTTTGTGGTCTGATATATAATTCATCAACCGAATTTTGACCAACTTCTCTATGATTTTATCAAGGGTTGGAATGAGCGAGATGGGTCGAAAGTTTGATGGATCTGAGGTGTCAGCCCCCTTGTGAAGAGGGATCACAACATCACAGTAGACAGCCTCATGATCTGAAATATTTACTGGTATAACGTAGTCAATTTCACTTTCAGAGCCTTGTGTATTCCTGGTCGGGCCGTGAGTGTGCATGTACAAGTTGAAAGATGAGAGTTAGTTTTCCAATTGTTGTGATAAAAGTGAATATTCATCATTTAAGTTAATATTGAAGTCACTCGCCAGAAGGATGATTGCGTCAGGTAGTAATTTACTCAGGAGCAGCTTTAATTTTTCTAGAAATATGATACCATTTGCATGGGTGATCTGTATACACATAAGGTGAATATGTTAGCCCTACTAGAAAATGCAAGTTAAAATTCGAATTGCTTTTCCACGATCATGTCAGATTTATGTACATCAATTAACTCGAGGTGGGTTGATAGGGTGTCTTGAATAAAAATTGAAGTACCTCCACAGCTAAACTGATTCCTACTGGAATTTTTCTCTCGTGTCGAAACACGTCTTAATCCAAAATTTGGTTGCATAAATAACCCTGAAATCTTAAATAAAAACAAATTTTCAATGTATTCAGACCATAAATCACATTGATCCTTATGAATTCTTGAATTTTTACCAGAAATTTGTTAATTCCGACCCCAAAGAGCCCTTGATAACAATATTGAACAGAATCGGATATCCAATAATTGTCCGCCACATTGAATTTTCCAATAAAAAAATCTACCCCAAAAACACCTAGATACATTTTTCAAGAATCAGATCATAAAACCCAAAATATTGTAATCGCTATTTAGGTTAATTGAATTTTGACGAAAAAATTATAACCTCCGACTTCAAAACCCCCAAATATCAGTTTTGAATAGAATCACACTATAAATCGGAAAAATGCGTTTGCCACTTTGCATCCGCCATATCGGATTCTTGAATGTTGACGAAAAATTATAATTTTTCGACCCCAAGAACCCATAATATAAACACCATTTTTGATCAGCCATATTGAATTCGTGAATTTTGATCAAAAAAACTCAGGATCTCGACTCCAAAATTCCCTATATAAATGGAATCGGACTATTAATCAAAAAACTTGTCTGCCAGTTTGGAGCCGCCATCTTATTCTTTCTCATATGAAAATGTCATAACGCATTGTCTTCGGAATGATGCACATCTGTCAAATTTCAAAGCTGTATCTCAATTAGAAATAGTTGAATTTTTTATTGGAAGATTTGCAGCAGACAGACAGGCAGCTAGAGAACGAATGAGTTGAATGAAATCTCCTGAAAAAGCCCATTCCACGGTTTGACTACTTAAGCATTGCAAATTGGAAATGGTGCTGATAAACCAAGAAGATTATGACAATAATAACGGAAACATCGAAATATCATATATCTTGGGGAGTACTGGAAAATCTCATTGCATACATATACAAAAGTGCACGTGATTCTATATGGTCGAGAGAGTACCGGATGTTTTCTGTAGGCAGATATACAAATTAATATCGGGAATCTAAGGGAGAAGAAAGTACTGGAAGTTCTCATTGTACGGATGTACTAAATTTTATGTCGGCTCCGAGTTGTTTTCAGGAAAGAGTGGAATCTGGAGTCTTTCTCAACCAAAGGGCAATTCCATCATTATATGAGGTAATCTTTGGAAAGCAGCACTAAACGCTCTAAAGTCACACACTTGTGAGACTAGACTAACTTGGGACTGCAAACTCTCCCTAAGGCAACTGGCTACGAACAATCAGGTTACTCTGTTTGTGGGTGCCAGGTCACAAGGGAATCAAAGGCAATGGAAAAGCGGACAGCCTTGCCAAACAAGGCGCAAACACTCAATTTTCTGGCCCGGAACCCTTTTGTGGTCTTTTCAAAGCCCATGTCAACAAAGAGTTCCGGCTCTGGGAAGCTGACCAAATTAAAACCCATTGGAGTAAGGTTCCAGGGCAAAGACAAGCGACAAAGGAAGCTGAACAGCTTCTCGAGTTGGACAAGAAAGACTTGAAACTAGTACCGGGACCGCTCACTGGACATTGTACTCTGAGATTTCACCTAAAAAAGATGGATAAATCAGATAGTGAACTGTGCCGTTACTGCGAAAACTTCGCTGAACACCTGCGTTGCGACTGCCAAGCAATGTTCTGCAAAAGGCTCAAGTTCCTCGAAGGGCTTTCACTAACACCCTCATACATCAGGACCTTAGCTCCCAGGAAACTGATACGCTTCGCAAGGAGTCTCGGAATCCCGGGTCTTGAATAGATGAAGGGTAATGTACAAAAGACCTTATAGGTCGAGGTACAGAGAGGCTGGAGAGCCATATCGACCCCCTACAATCTACAGAGAGATAGATAGAGAGAGAGAGAGAAGAGAGAGAGAGAGAGAAAGTCGTATGGAGGGAACATAACGCTTTTTCCTTAGGTGATGATAAATCTCCAAATCGAATTACATTCGGAGTTGAAGATAAGTTAAACGGTTTTATTGAAAAAAAGATAATAATGATATGTACTAAACGCTAACAAATAATTCGGTAGGTCTTAGGTACCAGTCAACAAAAAAATAAAATCGTGGGGCGAGTGAAATTTGTATCAACAGTTGAACGCTCATATCATTATAAATGCTATTTACATATTTACTCAGGTTACGATACGCCCCACGATTTTATTTTTTGTCTGATCAATGCCATAGATTGTTGAGGAGAGTGGTGTGTTGACTGGTACCTAAGACCTACCGAATTACATTACATTATCCACATCATTATTATCTTTTTTTCAATAAAACCGTTTAACTTAAAAAAATTTTTTTTTAGTTATTTTATTTTCAAGTTTTCATTTAATAACTTGATATTTCTCATTCTATTGAGTTCATTTTGTGCCTCATTATTACAAGGTTTCTTTCCTGACAATTTGTTGCAATCTAACTCTTCAATACATAATTACGTGAGCGTAACCAGCTCTGCGTTGCTGGTTACGCTCACGTTGGTTATTTAACCTGACTTTGCGTTGCTCAGGTGTTTCAGACGATAATCGCTGACGTAGTTCTTAGTTCTGAATAGATGCCTAGAATTCGGTTTTAATGTAAGTGAAGACTACCTAAACTCCATGATCCGCCATGCACTGTTTTCTCCTTGTGAAGCCTTCTCATTTGATACCCATTACCCATATTGAAACAATATGAAATCTGGCATTTTGTGCCGTTGGACATCTTAGATTTGAAATTTGGCGTAGTGTACAGTATTCTACGAGTCAAGCCCTTTCATTTAATACCCATATTTAGAGGGTTGTGAACAATATATTCAATATGCCATTTTGTTGGCGGCCATATTAAATTTGCAATTTTTTTCAATGTGTACTCTATTCTACTGTTCAAGTCCTTTCATTCGATACTCATACTGGGGGAGTTGTGAAAATATGTAATCCGCCAGTTTGTGGCGGCGCCATCTTGTTTACAATGATACTGAATATATTAAATTCTATTGTCATCAGAATCAAACGTGTGTACCAAATATCAGACCAATTTTTCAACAGGAAGGGGGTAAAATTTCAAATAATAAATTTGACCCAAACAAACAAAAACAACCAGGGCAAGCTAAATAAAACCGTTTAAAAAAGCGTAAGGAACTTCGTTCCTGACGGGGGTCCCCCGACCGCACACGATTTTTGTGTTTATTTCAATTGTTAATAAAAACTTGATTGCACTGTGCTATTGGACCTTTTTGGGACCATCTCATAATATGAATGAATATTATGTACGGGGTGTTGCTTGGCCTGTGCCACCCAATTCTTAAAATTTTTAAACGGATTAGATTTTTTAAATGCTTGAATGACATTTAAATGCCTTTTATTTCAGTGGAAGTTGTGGAAATAAGAAAGCATTTTATCAGTCCTCATTTGAATCCGCTACAGATGGCACTTGGTATAAATATGTGGTTGGCTGAATTGGCAAGACTTTTTCATCCATTGAAAAAAATAATCTGCTCAAATACTTCTAAAATTCCAAATGACAATTTTTCAAAATCGAACCTAGAATTTTTTCAATCTAAGGGACAATTTGACACGAAGAATCCAATGTAAAAAACGATAAAACGCTAGATGGTCAAAATTCCTAGATATACGCCATTTATCACACACACTTGGGATTTTTCTATAAATATAATTTTTTCAATTTCTAGTCCTCGGAAAACAAATGCAATAATACAAAAATTGTTTTAAATACGCGTCAATCCGAAATTTAGTTCCGATCCGACAAAATAAAAATGATTCATTTCAGCCACAAAGTACATAAACACTTCTGAAATATGAAATCACAACATTTTACAATTTGACCAAGAATATATTCAATCATATGAGTATGCGTCTTTTTGCAGTCTCCTGAAACCATACCAATTACATACTATATATACGTTCCTACATTTCAGGTGCATACTGAAAATTTTCTTGTTTAATGATATCTAACTGATTTAACCAAAATTTTCCACGGTTGTTCTTGAACAGTGCCGCGTGTTTTTGTAAGGAAGATTTATTTCAGGAGTGCTTTCTTCATTTTCGTTGGACATTTCACTTGGCTGACAATTTTCTCTATTTCCGGCATTAACTACTAGCAATTCATCTTGAGTTTGTACTAAAACTCGATTTGATTTTACCTCGTTTCCTTGTGTCGATTGTCGACTGATTTTTCATATCATATTCATATACGTGTTGAATCGATTAGCGGGTATTATTTGACTTTTGGTTTTCCCACTGGTTGAAGTTCAAAATCAACGTGCGATGTCTTTTTAAACTTAGATTTTCCTTCCTGTCTGGCTACGGCTCTAATTCTTTTCACGTCGGGGTTTACTTCTTTCTTCACTTTCGTATCCATATCAAAATCTTCTACTATACTACGTTTTCTCGGGGTTAGAAATCAATTTTCTGCAATTCTCAGTAATTTCGTATCTCCGGAGTTCACTATACTTTTGCTTGAACTTCACATATATTCAAAATCTGGGCGGTAAAATTTGTCCTTAGACAAAAATTTTCATCCTTGTGATTTTCGACTATAGAAAAATCTTATCTTTGGCGACTGTCATTCCTAGGTGCTTGGCAGATTCCAACCTCCTGGTGGATAGAGTATCTCCCTTGGGTGATTCATATCTATCTCCCAGACTATCTTTCCTTGATTTTACTATTTTCTACATCGATCATCTTCCTTCGATTCCGTGATGCCCGATTTTCCAACATAATTTCCTTCATCTCGCTGTGATGCTGCATGGGCAATGTTCCGATACATCTCTCTGTTTCTTCAGGCAGGAAATGCTCGTACCTATACTTATGCATTCCCACTTGTCGACTGTCACGTGTGACTATCTGTCCTTAATGTACAGGGTGCGTCGGTTTTTCTATTTTACACATGTGGCACTTTTCTACATTCATCTCTTCTCTCTTGTTTCAGAAATAAAGTCACCATTAAATCCTTATCTCCTTGTAGCTCGTTTGAACGCTGTTTCGCTTTTCGCTTTTCAGACGATTTCCCATATTCTTCATCTGAAACTGTTTTTCGAAATCCTGGTGTCACACTTAAATCACCAGTCCTTGATATCACTATTTGATTCGAGTCTGCCGATATCGTTTCATGGCATGAAAATCTGTTGATAAACACTTCGCGGATTGCTTTGGGCGCGCCTTCCTTCTTCAATCCTAATTTTTTCCAGAATTCATCAATCGTTCATCATGATAGTGACATCTCTCAATCGTTTTCTACCTCTTCAAATCTATTTTGCAACTCCCTCTGTTCGTCTTCCCGATTTGTTTGGCCTATGTGTTGAATTTTTTTTCAACTCGATAATTTCCCTACTAAATACATTTGATTTTTGCTCAGATCAATTTGCACGTTATATTTTCGTAAAACTCAATCCCAGTGTTATTTCAGTACTACGGTGATCATTTTCAACTATTAAGAATTCATGTTCCAGAATATTTCCTTCCTTTACTTTGATTGGCAGTATAACCGATCCAATATAATGAGTGAAATTTCCTTGTCCATTTCTGTGGTGAAACGGCAAATCATAATTTAATTTCATACCTCTAACGATATTAATATGAGTCACTGACACTTGGGATCTCCTATCTATGGATATATGCCTCAAAATTCCTGATACTTCTAAATTAATTACATTTTTCTGTTCATCGTCGGTTAGTATATTTTATCCTTGCCTCCCACTATCTAAATCGTCGTTTCTGCAGCCTTCATCTGAGGCTTGTTGAAAGCTGCCATTCCATTTAGATTCCGGTTATATTTTGATCTTGTTCCATACTTTTTCCATTTTCTGTCATTTCCATAACTATTTCCTATTTGCCTTCTGTCATTCATTCTCCTAAAATGCTCTCGTTCATCCCTGCTTCTATGAGATCAAAATCTATTTTCTTCCGAATGGTTAGAAAATTCTTTTCTATGTTTATTTATTTTTCCATATTTTTGAACTCGTTTTCAATTAGCGTAGTTGGAAAACCATTTTCCTGACTCATTGAATCTCTTATTTCGAGAACTATTCCTATTTGGACATCTATATGAGGGGTGCCCAATTTCATCGCAATGATAACATACACAATTTTTCTTATTACAATTTCCTCCTTCATGTCCTTTTCGATTACAATGTGTGCACAATATTATATTCGCATTGAAAGTTCTAAAATTTCTATTCGGTGTATTCGTAATTTGCTCAATTAATTCTTCTTTTTCTGCTAATTTGATGGCTTCGTCTAAACTGACAGGACTTTCAGATAAAACTTTTTCTTCTAACAGGATCTAACAATCCATGGCAAATTGAACCAGAATATCCTGCTCATACTTTTGGTTTAATACATTGTCAATTCTATTATTTCCTGTGAGGTGCCTTATATTTGCTGCACATATCTTTAATCTTATGAAAAAATGCCTAACTGATTCATTCTTTTTCTGATAACAATTCAAAAAATTTTTGTTCTTCTCCAGGTACTTTCAAATTGCTAAACTGCTTCAATAATTCCTTTTTAATTAATTGCCAGTTATCGGTATTTTGTAAGCTATCTTCCACTTCAATAAATAATCTAGCGATGCCTAGTTTTAATCTAACTATGGAACTCATTTGACTGCCTGTCCATTTTGCTACAGCTGCCAAATCCTCAATTTCACGAATAAAATCTTTTATTTCTGTAGTACCATCGTAAAAAGGTATAATATCCAAAGTGATAGTGATTGACGGTTCATATCTAACCCTATCAGTCCACGGCACTGTTGTCTGAGTTTCCATGGTTTTATAATTTCAATAAAATCTCCATTGATTAAAAAGAAAATTTCAATTGATTTTCGAATACTTCCTGAGTTTTTGATCGGTATAAACGCTCTATATATTTATTTTCCCAATATCGTGTTTCAAAATAACAACGATATTATACTAAACTATTTCCACAATTTTCCTACTAGTTTCTTCTGTTCAATTGTCTTCTTCTCACTGACAATTATTTGTAAAAAAATATTTTTTTATTTCCCAAAAAATTTAACTCAATTTCAGTTTGACATTTTTTTCTGTGGAAAATATCATAAATGCGTTCATTACTCTAAATTACTACTCTCGGACCTGACATCAATGTTAATACTGGCCTATACAGGGTGTGTCAAACCCACACCTGACACCAATGTTATAGCTGGGGAGAGTTGGGGAAGTAAATACCCACATCTGACCAACAATGTTGAAGCCCAGACTACAGGGTGTTATGACTTAACACACCACTCCTGTAATACCAGACATTATTCGTTAGATTGCGAAAAACAGTATTGAGAGCATCGACTATCTGAATACGGTCGAACTGAAACTATGTCTCTGGAGCGGCTACAGAACAAATCTCATTTCTCTCTAATACTGGAGCGTTGGGTTGTTTATTCAGGAAGTATACCGTTCAGAAGGATTCGAAAACAATAATTAAACAAGAATAATAATGCACCCATAAAATAGTAAGAATGTACATATATATTTAGTAAATAATAGTTGACACAATTATTCCATTCGTTCTATTGACGGATAATATGAAACAATATTCATACAACAAAAAGAGTGTAGCTTATTGGCAGTTAATTTCACAGTTGGCTACAAAATCGAAATAGATTTACTTAAAACAATCTTGACATCAATTGCCACGACCGGCTAGAAATAATCCTTTTTTGAGATCTGTGGTAACATGAAGATATGGAGATACTTTTACAGACACATGCACATTATAAAGGGTTCGGTTTGCCATAAACATAAATATAGAAAAACATACATAGGACTCACCCTGTTTCAAACTTATTCACTGGAGTAGGTTTTCAAACGACAATTAGTTTTATTATTATTTCGAGTAATCTCGCGTCAATGGGTTATTTTATTTTATTCGCCCGATAGATAGCGCGATATGGCTATGGTTTTTCTAAGAGACCACGAACTATCGAATTGAGTTGTTCCGTTGACTTATCTCGGTTCGGGAAGCGGTGACAAAATAGGCAATTTTGAAAAAACACTGTTCACTCGTGCTTTACTTGGAGCGTTCAATACTTGGTTTGCAGTTGCTTAGTTTAAGGGTTTCTGAAGTTCACTACATTGACGATTTTACTGGTACACTTCTCCTCATTATTTTACGATACTGTGATTCGACGGACTTCTTAACCTCACTTTTGAGAGGAACATATTACCGGAGTAACGACTATGATATAACTAGCTTGGCTACTGTTCTAAGACTGATTATTTGCTGGTTCGCGTTTTATGCTTTTATACTATTCAACCCTAGCTCGCGTCATGCGTTATTTTCATTCCCATACCCGTTATCTTCAACTGGTCATAATAATTATTAATTAATGGGTTTGTTTTGTTCCTCTACGCATGAATAAATACGATGAAGTTTTTATGAGTAAATTTTTAATGGTTGTCAATTATCTTATAGATGTATAGCGTCTTTCCGTTGTTATGATTCCATAAACAAAGTTTTATGATATTTCATATCGCTATGCAATGTCAAAGATATTGGAATTACTATTCTTGTTTACCATCGTTAATTTTTCCTAGATGAGTTATTTATGAATCCGGTGTACAAGGGTTATTTCTTGATAATTATTTTTAAGTGCATTTAATTGTCTTCCAATAACGACGTATTTTTAACTGGCATGCTTATCAGCGTTTGTCGCTTACTCGAATTTAGAACCTATGTTCATACCCATGGAATTTATTTTCGGGCTATAAAGTTCGTATGCAGTAATTCATGTTGCTTTTTTAGAAATGAGAGTTTTTCTGTAATTATGGGGCTTGACATGTTGTGCGTTGAAACTTCCAACACTTTTTTGTAAAATAACTGTCGAAATTTTTAAGTGTACGGAATTTGGTACCGATCTGACAAAATAAAAATTATTCTCCACAGTCAGAAAGTGCATAAATACTTCTGAAATCTTAGATCAGCACTATACTCAATCGGACCTAGAATCATTCTAATATGAAATAAGAAAGCCGATCCGAAAAATCCAATGGAAACAACGATGCTAGATGGTCAGTTTTCGAGGTATCACGTCTTTCATCTGGGTCATATAGGATTTTTATATAATTTTCACAGTATCCCAACTTCTAGATTATTTTCATTTCGGATTTCACTTTTTATTATTCTAACCAGTCACAATTACAAAAAAATATTTTCATAACGAATATTAATTAAATTTATTGATCGGATACTAACTGGATCATCAATTTATGAATACTTGAAAAATATTCCATTAATATCTTTTTTGCTTCTTTATACTTGAATGCTGATCCTAAAGAGCGATAATCCTTGATGATTTTAAGAAAAATTCTTCAAAGGAACATAGGTCCGCAAGCGATTCATTTCTGAGATACATAATGTTGAAATTTAACAAAAAATCATTTCTTCCCCATTATCTCTAAAACCGCTTTGTTTTTTTTTTAATTTTGTACGCATAAAAATACATTTAGAATGGTTCCTGATGCTCGAACAATTTCAAACACCCACAGAAGGTTATGTGAAACAGGAAGTTTTGAGCCAAATCATCACTTGAAAGGAGCACATCGGACTCAAGAACTCCTGAAATAAGTAAGAGGCAAGTTGTCAATAATTTGAATATCGCCCATATTCTAGTATGGAAGATTCTTTATGATAATTGATCATATCCCTATCACATTCAACGGGTTCAGGCTCTTCTTCCTCAGAGACTTTCCATTACGAGGTGAATTTCAGGGAAATTTTATTCACGGATGAAGCTAGTTTTACTAAAAACAGGATAAGAAATTTTCATGATATTCATTTTTGGTCGAGGAGAATCCGCATGCAATCGTGGAATCTCATCACCACGAGCAGTTCTCATAAATGTCTGGGCTGGAATTATTGGAGATTACCTAATTGGACCTTTTTTTTACCACGCAGATTAAATGGACATAATTATCGCCGATTTCTTGAAGATAATTTGCCAATTCTGTTGGAAGATGTTCCTATTTTAATGCGAAATCGCATGTGGTTTATGCACGATGGTGCACCTGCTCAATTTAGTGCTCTGGCACGCGATTATTCAAACCAAAACTTTCATAATCGCTGGATAGGTCGTGGGGGAACAGAGTCATGGCCAGCCAGATCCCCAGACTTAAACAGTCTTGATTATTTTCTTTGAGACATCTTAAGACTTTGGTGTTCAGTCAACCAATTCTAACTGAGGAAGAATTGCGAAACCGCGTAATGGTTTCCTGTGAAGCAATAAGGAAATTTTCCAAAGAGTACGCGAGTCAATGAAAGGAGGGCTGAAGCATGCACACTTGCAGGAGGCGGACATTTTGAACACTTAATTTTATTTTGGTATTTATTGTTCAAAATAGTTATGTTTCTAAAAATAAAAAATGTATTTTTATGCGTACTCATTACAAAAACTAAATAATAGTTACCATGAAATTATAAAAATCTAGCCTAGATCTTTTGGTTACCACAATTGTGAAATTGAGACTAAGAGAAAAAATCGAATAGTGACAAGCAAATGAATCCGCATGTATTGAAATTGGAAAGGAAAGCCGATTCGGTTTTAGAGATATTGGGGAAGAACTGATTTTTCTGTTGAATTTCAACATCCTGTATCTCAGAAATAAAGCGGTTGCGGACCTATGTTCATATGAATAATTCATCTTAAAATCATCCAATGATTATCGCACTTTAGGATCAGCATTCAATTATGAAACACCCTGAATATGCTCAGGATCAATAAGAACAATTCTGTTCTATGTGGTAGGATTAAAATTCCTGGAAGTTATCATTCTACAAAATACATCAAAGTGAATTCCGGTACTGTCCTGGAAGTATTCATTAAACATATAAAAATTCCGGACCAGTCCCGGAAGTCACCAAATGTCCTGGAACTCATCGATTCGTCATCGAAAATGTCCTGGAACTGATCGCTTGACATATATATATATATATATATATATAATGGAGTTTGAGTTTCTTGGGGTTTCGGTTCTTTTTGTGAATGACAAGTCTTCTTTTAGGAGATAAACATTTATTTCGTCGACGTTTCGACCGTGTCCACGGTCTTCTTCAGGAACTACAAATATATTTTACGTTGACACAAAGATCCAATATTAATGATGAAATGGACTTACCTAACAATAATTAGCTGGACCAATATTCCGAAAAAAGGAAAGTGTAAAGGCAGCAGATGATTTATTTTCCATAATTATACAATTTGTTTTCCTCTTCATTGTGTATAAATAACCGGGAGACTTTGTTGTTGTTCTTTCAATTAAAATCAAACGTGAGCAATCTGATAAGGAGGCTGGTTGATATGGATGTGAACTATCGTTGGAATGGTACGGTGAAGCGACTTGGGTTGTCGGTGGACGGAAGTTTATGTGGGATTCTACTTCGGTTGTTTAAATTGATAATTTCTTGCTTTTCTGGAGATATGATGTTTGTCGATTCTGTTATAGATGGCGTGATGGACGGTGAATGTAGGTGGTAGTATTGTTCAAAGTAGATTATGGTATATTTTGTTTAAGTTAGTGATGTCGTTTCTATTATTTATGCTGTTTTTAGTTTTCTTTATATGAAATATACCATAATCTACTTTGAACAATACTACCACCTACATTCACCGTCCATCACGCCATCTATAACAGAATCGACAAACATCATATCTCCAGAAAAGCAAGAAATTATCAATTTAAACAACCGAAGTAGAATCCCACATAAACTTTCGTCCACCGACAACCCAAGTCGCTTCACCGTACCATTCCAACGATAGTTCACATCCATATCAACCAGCCTCCTTATCAGATTGCTCACGTTTGATTTTAATAAAAAGAACAACAACAAAGTCTCCCGGTTATTTATACACAATGAAGAGGAGAAAAAAAATTGTATAATTATGGAAAATAAATCATCTGCTGCCTACACTTTCCTTTTGAAATATTGGTCCAGCTAATTATTGTTAGGTAAGTCCATTTCATCATTAATATTGGATCTTTGTTCAACATAAAATATATTGTAGTTCTGAAGAAGACGTGGACACGGTCGAAACGTCGACGAAATAAATGTTTATCTCCTAAAAAAGACTTGTCATTACAAAAAGAACCGAAACCCAAAACTCAAATCATTGTATATTTGTTAAAAACTCAAAACTATATATATATATATATATATATATATATATATATATATATATATATATATATATATATATATATATATATATATATATATATATATATATATATATATACAGGGTGTAATCTAACCTCTTGCACACCTGTGAATGACGAGTGTACAATGCCATTTTATAACGAATTACAGTGGTTAAAAATCCGAAAAAAATATTGAAAACATGTTTTGTTCTTTGTAAAATTCGACACATTTTTGGGAAGCGCCGCTTGCCTAACCTCAGCTGTCTTGATCAGAGCATGGACGTATAAATAAAGATGGACCCAGTTATTTACATTATTAAGTGAAGCAGCTGAACGGCTACATTCTAAGGTCGTGCTGTTGAGCTGGGCGTTGCCATTTCGAGTCTGTGATAATTCTTTATTACCCACCAACACTAGCTTTAACTTTATCGCCAACGAATTCCATTCAGTAACTGAACATTACTATCCTTTACGATTTATGGAATGAAAATCAAAATTACACATTCCAGAATCTAAACTAGAGAAATGAATTTGAAAAATCGTTGTGGGCTTCCAAAGAATTCTGTACAGTTCCATT